>CM064897.1:6653105-6678105 GCA_030347415.2 Decapterus maruadsi | reverse complement strand
GGCAGATTATTACAAAATGCATCACTATTACAACATGAGGTGAACGTTTATTACATTATTACATAATGCAGCATTATTACATAATGTGGCGCTACACTTATTGACAATAAAAAGCACCGTTACTTGACTCAAGAAGTCCCATCACAGAATAACACACCTGGTTATATTTTTTCAGTCCATCAACTCGCCGGAAAAAAGCCTTTTGTCTGGAACTAACCAACTCACTCAGTATTCCTCCACACACAGCGTTGCAGAGCCTGTCCAAATGTGTACGGTGGCCCTGAGGGGTCAGGACGCTGCAAACTCCACAACACAACACATTAAGAAAAACGTGCTGGCAAAAGTCACAACACATTAAGAAAAATGTGTGTGGGGTTTGAAGCGTGTTTTTTCTTAAATGTGACATATTTGAGCATTTTATAAAAAAAGTGATGCAATATTTACTTTCCTGGTAATTAGTAAAAAAAAAAAGTAACTAACTCAGTTACTTATTGGGAAAAGTAACTAGTAATTATAATAATTCCTTGTGCCCAACACTGCTCTTTACACCAGGTCTGTGGTGCCGGTCTCTGCGCTGTAGAACAACATTAACAAACAGATTGGATCTGATATGAAAAAGACAAAGTAGTGGTCTGTCTCTGTCTGTCTTTGATGTGTCCTCGTGTCCACATCTAACCTGGCTCACACCGTCTCACCCTCACAAAGTCATTCACACTGACCTTTCCTGTGTTGCCAGCCCTCCCCCTCCCACAGGCACCCCACTGTATGGGTATCATGTGGAACCCTGACCCCTGAACCACCTCTGAGTGTGTGTGTGTGTGTGTGTGCCATGTCTAAAGTGTGTTTGTGTGAATAGTGCAGTGTGTGTGTGTGTATGCCTGCAGCAGACAGGGAAAGCTGCAGGGAATACATGTTCACATAGTGTGTGTCAGCACGGATCCCCCGCTGCTGCTGCTGCTGCTGCTTCCTGCCACTTGTCACAGTTAGGCTGCCTGTGTCCACACTCAGACTGAGACTGGGGCCACACCGGAGGGCCCCCAACCACACCACTGGCTCATACCTGCTCACCCCCCTCCCCCCTTCCACCCCCACCCACTCACCACAGTCACACAGTTTCCAAACACAATCATATCACTATCTCATTAATTCTGAAGCAGGAACATCATCACTGCAAACAGCTGAAGGCGAGTTTAAACTGGTCACTGATCAGTGACAGTAACAACAGTTTTGATATGGTCTATAAACAGCTGTGTCCAAAAATACCAACAGTTATGTCTCAAGATTCAAAACCATATACATTTATAAAAAGGAACAAGACACAAATCCTCACACTGAATCACAAACTCCAGCATAAAAGGCCATAAAAACTCTAAATATATACACACACAACATTTATTAGACACTTTCAAAGAAGGCATGATAAAAATCTATAACAATGACAGGAGGCTGTCAGTCTGTCATCCTGTTGTATTAAACAAGTGTGAAGAAGAATAAGCAGCTGTTTCACACATTTGATCTAATTAATTGCAGGCGGCAATGTGTTCATAATTTGCTCAAGATTTGAAAGGAAATTTTAAAACACTTTTTATTTCAGCACATGATATGAAATAATAGAATGTGGGAGGGCTTTCACTGAAAAGTGAAAGAGAAATGTTTCTTCCTTTTTAAACTTTAGAGGAATTTTACAGGATTTTTACCATAACTCCGCGACATTTGTACCTCAATTAAACTGCTTCTGAGTTATTGTGATGGTTTAATAAAAAGCTTAACTTGTTCTAGGGAGAATGGAGGCTCTCTGTCTTCCACTTAGCATCTCTTGGCTGAAAACCAACCTGGGACACCTGCCTCCGACTGGTGTCCCAGCTCTCATCTCCATGGCACCAGACAGATAAGACTACACAGATATACACACGGTAACATCGTATATGATAAACAATGTTATCTACTGTTCTATTGATTGATCGACGGCTTGGTTGAAACAAATGCACATGGCTGAGAGGAGGGTTAGCAATAAATAGGAAAAGAGACCAGACTTACATCATTTCTCTTTAACCTGAGGTGGCAAATGTATCCAGTACTCACAGCAGAGGGCTCTAGCTGTGATGAGTGACTGGCTCTCTTGTCTCTGTGTGATATAAAGTCGTCATCTGGCTCGAGGCCGGGGCCATAACCAGAAATTTATCTCTATGCAGTTTCACAGGATTTGCGGGACTGAGCACCAGAAGTGACCTTTGGAGTATTTACATTTCAGAGAGATTTAATTCTGAACTTCAACTGTAAGAGCTAAGTTCATCATTTATCTGAGGTAATAATCCTTCTTATGTTAGTCACTAACAGAGGCAATAAAACCAGCACACCGCCTGAGGACTGCACTGATCTACTTCAAGGTGATCATGAAGAAACTGCAGACATCGTTATAATCCTATTAATAAACCTCAAGTTTGCTCATTGTACATCATGTATGACTGCCTAAACAGGTTCCACTTGAAAAATCTAACAACAAGCGGTAGGCCTAGTGATTAGGATCCATCTATAAAAAAGATAATGCTGTGGTGACGCTTGCTGTCAAATCAAATATTTGTGCACCTCGGCACTGCGAGTCCAAACTGTCCTGAGCGACTTGTGCTCATATGAAAATGAGCCGGTCCATTAGAAAATCAAACTCTCATTGTTCTTCTCTCAGGAAGCCTGCTAGTTCACTTTCATTGTGCTGATAAAAAACCATTTAGATTTGCATGGCTACTGTCTGTCTTACATGATCAGCATTTAACTGACATGCAAATGTTAATTTATAAAAACATCAGTGAGAGCTTTGGTTTATTCTTGTTGCAGCAGCCATCTGTGACTATAGATAGTCGTACATCACTGTATGCATTCACACCCCTTTCATATTAAAAGCCTCAGTGCGTTTCAAATGAAAAAGTTTCTCCTCGACCAAACACACCTGAAGCCAAAATGTTTCTTCCTTTTCCCGCTTGTCACGGCGCACAAAGCTTCACACAGAGAGGTGAGATGTGATAAATCACACAAGTGGCCATGACGACACACACACGCACACACACACACACACACACACACACACACACACACTGGAGTCTCTCCTCGGAGGCATTCATAATGTCACCTAAAGTGACAAGCAGCTGTGTGAGGAATGTAAAGAGAGCTCCTGCCTGCCTCCACACCTCCACACACCTGACCGCTCACAATGTACAAGTGTGTGTGAGTGTTGCGTTGTAATTGTGAGTTAGAAAAACTGTCCAGACATAGGACAGGTCTGAGAGGAGGCGGCGTTCACAGGCTCAGGCTCATGCTTACTTTGTTGAAGGGGATAGTGCAACGTTTTAGCAAATTCATCTATTGCCATAATCTATAGTCATAGGGGTATTAGTTATAGTCATAATTATGTACATTATAACACATGAGGCAAATGCATGGAACTACTTTCGCTTTTGAAATCACTCCGCCCAGTAGACAGGTCTGGAATGTAGTTCTGGCTGAATTTGCCTCAAAAACAACTCATTCTTGTGATGTTTTATTATTATTCACCTGTATTTCCTTCAGGAAGTGCATTCTCTGAAGGTAATGAATCTACGGCTATGACTATAGGGATTATTGCAATAGGTACATTTGCCAAAATGTTGAACTATCCCTTTAACAGAGTCTGTCACTGGGGGTTCATTCACGGTTTTTCATTGTTTCTCTCTCTTTCACTGTCCATCTGCGTCAATCATCTGAGTACATGTGATGCAGAACCACATGGTGCAGGCCAGAACATCAATGATCAACTTCGTCTCTGGCAGGGTTGCAAAATTCTTGGAATTTTCAAAGTTGGAAAATTCCCATGGGAATTAACGGGAATATATGGAAAAAACAAACAAACAGAATGTGCTTTTAATTGAATTCAACCAGACCAAAATTTCTCATAATGCCCATGGACAGTTTCCAATTCGGAATATTTCCAAAATTCCCCAGCTTAACTTCCAAATGACAGTGTCTGGAAATTTACAGGAGATTTCCGCCCCTAGTCTCTGAGACTGAGACAATGTCTTTGTTATTTCTATGTTCAGTTCGGGGCCTGGTCAAGTCACTGTCAGGTCTCAGCTTCAGGTTTGTGCATGACTCATCTGTCACGAAGACCTCAGAATAAATCATATACTGTGAGTTATTATTAGTGGAGATAACCTCATGAATAATGATTGACATGTAGGGATAGAGAATACTAGATCCAAGTGCAGCAGCTGACCAGGCCAGTGCATGTCCTGCTGTGCAGCTCTGATGATCCTGACGCAGCATCACATGTACCAGCTTCCCAAAACCACCGTCGCCGGCTGCGGTCCAGGACGGTGGCTTCTAGTTCCCCTGCCAGAGGACAGACCTGGCTGCAGGCAGGGAGACGGCAGGAGGGAGGCCAGCCGGGCAGCAGGCTGATGCAGCACATGCCTCACATGTGTGGTTGTGCCACAATTTGGAAAGATACAAATCACAACTTTGAGTCAGTGACTTTCACAATGAAACCACAGCAGAAACAGGATGCACATAGTGGTTCAGACCATGGATTTGGATTCCACCCAAACAGAGTGTCATATGATATCTGTCACATGACCCACCACATTTCCCCTTCTTTTTTTTTGCGACACATGAGAGAAAAAAACCCTGCGCTCTCACATGCTGATGTGTTAGCGACTTATTGACTTTTGATACATGATACTAGAATTTGACTATCCTGAACGCAACACAAGCACAACACTCGAGTGTTTGTTTGAAATGCAAAGGCCTGTTCTCTGGACCGGAGCGCTTATCAGAAGAGGAGACGATTCAACAGAGAAAGAAACACAACATCAGGGACTGTGGTCTAAACAAAGCAAGCACAAACACACAACACATACAACAGAGGAATGTTTTACAACTACTCACTCATTCAGTAACTTCCCTTCGCTTTAACAGCAATTTGACTCAGACTCTAGCTATGTTTACAGGCGCAAAATGTCTTCATGGGATTAAAATCTGAATTCACTGTTTATTTGGGTGCAAATTCAAATAATCCGACCATGACGTGTGTATACATGCACCAAGCT
Source organism: Decapterus maruadsi (assembly GCA_030347415.2). Taxonomy (NCBI): domain Eukaryota; kingdom Metazoa; phylum Chordata; class Actinopteri; order Carangiformes; family Carangidae; genus Decapterus; species Decapterus maruadsi. The sequence goes on along the minus strand of CM064897.1, from coordinate 6,673,030 downwards.
TTATTCAGGACAGCAGCATTTTAATTTCCCTAAAATAACAGCAGAAGAAGAAGTTGTACTTCTTCCTGTGCTGTAAATAAACCAATAAAGGTGGAAGTGGCTCAATTTTTCTCTGCTAGGGATGCACATGATTAACCGTTTAACTGTTATCCAATAATAACAAGCTTTGACCGATTAATATTATCCGTTAAGTTTTTTCATATTTTTCCCTTTATCGACAGGTGCAGACTCCCATGACGGACATCTGCATGCGGTACAGGTACAGGTACAGGTACAGGTGTGCATCACCTCTAAAGACGGTGTTGCTAAAAGAAAAGGGGCGGCAGTGGCTCAGGATGTAGAGCGGGTCGTCCAAGCAGAGGCTTAGCGGGTCAAATCCCACTCTGTCCTTGGGCAAGACACCTTACCCCACTTGCCTTGTGTGAATGTGTATGAATGATCATGGTGGTGGTCGGAGGGGCCGTGTGGCCGTGCGGCGCACATTGGCAGCCACGCTTCCGTCAGTCTGCCACAGGGCAGCTGTGGCTACACACCACCACTGGTGTCAATGTGGTATGAATGAATAATGGTTTCTGGTATCGGGTATCAGTAGAAAAGTGCTATATAAATGTAATCCATTATTATTATAAAAGAAAAAGGACGGCGCTGCCTCTCCAGCCGGCTCATCCGTCACTCTCCTGCAGCTGATCCGATGGGAACACGATGGGAATATGTGTTTACAAGGAGCGGTTCGGAATAAGGATAAACCACTCCTCTCCATCAGAACACAATTTCTTTCCGACTGAGCCAAATCAGATCAGAATCTGCTACGTGTTTACATGACGTATTTTTATTCTGATCAGCCCTTTATTCGAAATAAGTGTCCATGCAAACATACAGCAGCTGCTGTGGTACAGATGACCACTCAGACTGCTTGTACACAGATGAGTGCACGCCTCGGATGCATATGAAGATGCTTTTCAGTAGCTTATCCCAGACAAGACCTTAAGCGTGGCATTACCTATTATTCAAAACTGAATATAAACACAATCCCCGAAAGCACAATGTGCATGATCCACAGTCTGAGCAGCAGCAGCAGCTCAGTGGATCCTGGCACACACACCGCGCTGCCCTAAAAATGAAACTGGAAAGCTATCTTGTAATTCAGCACCATTATGTGACTGCTCTGTGCATGGGCTTTGACTTTGAAGCCATAAACTGCTTTGCATGGAGGGGATTTACAGGACACAACAATAATAATCCCAAAGTTCAGGAAGCGACTTTAGGGGCATTTACTTTTCAGGGAGAGTGTTCATCATTCTTCTTATACGAGTCACCACCAGGGCAATAAAAGCGCTCATAGGCACATTAAAACTGCTGCGATGGCCTCAGCGTGCACCTCAAAGCAGAAGCAGAGCCCGCTCATACTAGATCACGCTGCTATAAAAGCTTGTCTTTGTGAGGAAGTCTTCCACATACAGCCATGTTGGAACAAATGTTTTGCTCATTAGTCTCAGTGGTTCAGCTCTTCCAGCAATATTCCAGGTCCCACCACAAAGATACCATTGTGTATAGTATAGAAAGTAAAGCTTATTACTCAAACTCTAATTTGGTTATAAACTGGCTATAAACCAGTGAAGGCTGGGTCTGCCATGCTTCCCCTCCTACTGGTTTTGCAGCTCGGCACAGCTGCCTACAGTAAACACTAGGTTTTCCCAGACAGAGAGGCAGGCAGCTCCATGGCAAGGTACTAGATGAACAATATGTTTCTTGGCAAGATGTGCAGGGGAAGCTGTTTGCTGCAGCAGTTCCAGGCAGTAAAAGAAAGACAAACACGAAAACAAAGAGAAGAACAAGTCAAATCAAAATGAGAAACTCATGTGGAGCCTTTACATGTAATGCAATGGGAGAGAGTAATGTGTTGTTGTTCCAGCTTGATCCAACTGCTCTAGTCTTCCTAATAAGGCTGTTCTGGTAGTTATGGGGTTTGCAAAGAGTGCAAAAGCCTGTGTCTAACTGCAAAATGGGTCAGTAATGGGCATCCTAGGATTTTCTCCAAAACTACCCCTCTGATTGGTCGGCTCCCGCGTCTCTGGGGCAGAAACCTGGATACCACCCCTCTCGCTGGCTGGGACCTCTGCCAGGTTTCAGGAACACACAGTCAGATAAAACTCTAACGACACAGCAAAAAGTTAAAGGAGAAGTGCCGGTTTTTACAACCTGGACCTCATTTCTGGCGTAAAAGACAGTGGTTTACTCAACTATATAACTTTATTTTTATTTTATGTATTTATTTAGAGGACAGTGCACACCAGTGTTACCCAACGGCTAATTTACAACTGCAGTTCTCCGGAATGATGTTAAAAAGACCTCAGGCCATTAAAATACACAAAACAAGGACACAAAGGTCATAATACATAAAACAAAGACACAGAGGACACAAAGTTCGAGACATCCATAGAAACACGTGTGTGGAAAACAGAATCCATCAGGCAATGACACTAAATAAAGAGACATCCATACAACACTACGGAAACAACAACAACAACTACTAGACAATAATACACATTGGCATGATATAAGTATGACGAGTAAAGTTATAAAGTTTCACAGCAGATAATATTATGCAGGACTCCAAAGTTATGTGCGAGTAAACCACCACCTTTTATGGCAGAAATAACCATGTTGCAAAAAAAACGGCACTTCTCCTTTAACGCACGTGGGAAAACAGTGGATGGCTAAAAATGCTCCACATACTGTACAGTGCGTCCACACAGCATTCCACGCATACATACAGGCATGAAAACATAGTGATGTCAGACTGGGAGAAATCAGAGAACGGATTCACGGCGGTCATAAAGACTCGGCGAGTGGTCAGCTCCTTCTAGCCCGGGCTCCACCCGACAGCTGCAGCCACAAGGCCCTGAAGGATTGATTTCTCTGACCCTGGACAGCACACAGCTTTTCCCAACAGCTGGGGCCGGGAAACAGGCACAGATCTAGACGGTTCAAGCTGTTTATCTACTGTTTAAAACACACTTCTGCTACCATATTAAAGGGCCACTTCAGATGATTACAAACCAGGTCTTTTAATAATTTTCACTAGCCGTTTCCATCCGCACTAACAGGATGGTGCACACCACAGTGGATCTGGAAGCATGGTAACATCACTGAGAGGAAGTTAAACAAGACAAGCTGTCAGACAGGTTGTAAATAAAGTCCTGGGTTTGCCAAAGGTTTTTTGGAAGAGAGATCCAGTCTGAAAATCCTTCCCCATGCACAGCTGCCTGCCGCCAGGATGTTTTGTTCACTTTGAGTCAACGAGTGCCACTTAGCAAACCAAACTCTGTTGCAAACACCCATCGCTGTTTACTAAATGACCATTTGGTTCAACTTTGAGCTACTGTACACTTTAAATGCATCAAGCTCCAGTTTAAAGACTCGGTTTGAATGAGATTTTCTAAAAAAAAAATTTTTTAAAAAGCAATGCAATGCAATTCAATTCACAAAGAATCAGGCAAATCCAAGCACAAAGGCAAAATTCAAATCCAATGTTGACGTACTTTAATGTGCAAATCTGCACTGATGACCAACTGCCTCTTTCTGGACTGGCCTGTGAGTCAGTGGTTAGCAGCTACGTAATTCAAAACAGCCTAACTGCTTCTTAATAGCACTTCTTACATGCTTGATGTTACTCTCTAGGACTAATTTATCACAACCAATTGGAATGATACCCAGTGCTACAAAAATAAAGCCATGGTAGCCTTAATATGAGCTATTATGCTAATGCCTGGCTCCAAAGTTTTATCCTGGGAGCTTTGCATGATTCACAGTTCAATGAAAATAATGCTTTATCTCAAAGTGCTTGCTATGCAGCACCTCAGTTGAGCCTCTGATTGAAAGAGGCAATATTAGCTTAGGCCTCTGTAAAAGCTCACTTTCTTCTGAGAAAGAGCTTCACACCCAGCCCTGGGCCCGGCCCACCACCACCTCATCCTGTTACCAGTGTGCAGGATCTGCAAACAAACTAAGCAACAGAAAACGACTGACTGGAAATGGAAGCTGCTCAAATTTATGATTTCCCAAGTCAGCATAAACATCCGCTGCAGCAAAGATTACAGCAAAGTGTCTGTTTGGTAAAGCACACACATTACCTGCTTGTGGTTAACAGTTCTCTGGTATCAAGATACTTAGCCAGTTATTGTATCAAAGTGATACTGTATGTTTGTTATTGTAGCAACAATTAATGATAACCTCAGCAGAAATGCAATTTTCTCCCAAACTTGAAAATATATCCAGGCATACAGGACAATACAGTATATGAAGACAACAACTAAATATTAAGGACAAATTCATGCAACAAGCATAACCAGACTAATAAAAGCTCATTATGAGACAGATATGATGTCTACCACCTGCAGTGTACCGTACACTAACGTGCCATCAGCTGTGGATCCCACAGATTGGTGGCATGATAAAGTGATCGGGTTGGACTCAAAGGTGACTCTTAAGTTGGCCTGTTGACAGAGTAACATTTGCATTGTTGCAGGTACACAGCAGCAGAAGACATTCTGTCTACGGTCTGATTCACTAAGGTGGGTGGTGGTTATAATGAGGTAGGTGAAACAGTAAAGCTGCTGTCAAGCAAAATGAGACGGTCTGACTCTGAGACTATGGATGACTGACAGGCACAAACTTGACTTGCAGGGCCTTGAGAATTCAACACAGCAAGATTATTATGAGTTATTAAGAGTATGAGGAGCGTGAATAAAAAGACAAAATAATCTTGATGATGATGATGCACATATCATTGAAACAACAGTAGCAGGTGACCTGGATGTTTTAACCTTCCTCATGCCAGCTTTCTGCTACTATCTCTTGTGCGAGGGTTGGTGCTGACCCGAGTCTTAAATCAGCTATAAAACACAGTAAAAACAATTATTTATCATCCCATTAGTTTCTCATCTCTTAGTTACGTTGTTAGGATTCCTTAAACATGAAAAGGTTGGTTTGCAGTTATGATTTCAGTTTTAACTCTCATTATTGTTCTTATCGTCGTAACCGGGTCAAAACCAACCCTATGTGGCCCAAAGTCAAATGGCTTTGATGCAATAAATAAATTTATGTGGTACTTTATCTATTAAAAACCTAAAAACGGGTCAATGGCGACCCTAACACAAGAGGAAGGTTAAGAGGTTTTCATCACACAAGGTCCAGTCCTAACACAGACATCAAGATCCTTTAACCACTAAAACAATCCAAAGTAACTTGGAAAGTGATAACAACACTGAAGACCTAAGGAGAAGCAAACATTCTTAAGCTAAGTACGAGCTTCCCTCTCTCTCTGCATTAAAAACACATCAGTGTGAGGGAGAAGCTGGATCTTTCTAAGAACAAAGACAAGAGTGTGACTGCCAGTCACTTGCATGAGCTGCAGTAAACTTGGCTGTGTTCAGCTATGGACCACGCTGAATGAAAGGGAAGTGAAGCAAAGAAGCACAGCTCCATTCAGCCTTCATTCCAACACTTAACTATGATAACGAGCTTTGGACACTGACCAACAGAACGAGTTTGCGAATGCACGCAGCCAAGTGTGAGCTGTGCAGACCAGGCCATGGTGCTGGGTCATTACTGCCTGTTGAGGGAGTTTTCTGATGTTTCTTTTATTTTACATGGTAAAAACAAGAACAGCACTGTTAAAAATGTTATTAGAGTTACTATCTGTTGAAATCAACCACCAATAAACTGGGAGTGGAGTTAAAAAAATAAAATAAAGCTAATTAAACAGAGAAGAAAGCAGAAGCACTTTTTAATAGTCAGATGTTTTTATTTGTCAAACCCTATTGTTACAATAGTGTAACAGCTGGACTATAAAACATATTATTAGCAGAATTTATTGCACTGACTGTGGGACAACACGCTATCACATCTGTGATAAGCTAATATTGGTTAACACTTGGCTCTAATGTGCTGCAGGAGATGCCTCGTCACAACTCTTATCTGTGAGATTTCATTTTCATACATTTACATAATAGACAGTGATTTTGAAGGTAACACGGAGTAAGATTTGAGCATGAAGCCAGAGTCCTCTGCTCCATTGTTTTCCAAAAAATTAAGTAGCTCCCTGGTGTGTCTTTAGCAGTTGTACCATGAACGTACGTCGTACACTGCAGTTTATTTTGACTCAACCTTTAACACACCTGCTGCTCTACTGTATATACTCACCTCTGGAACCTCAATGTGGAATAATCTGCCACTGAAAACAATCACAGACAAATGCACTCTTGACTGTTGCATGTGATAAACTAAATGAGAAGTACAGAGTTCAGTGTGAAACTAACAAGAACCATTTACGTGCATGATGTTTTGAATGCAAAACATGTTTTCTTTCAGATTGCTGTTTACCCTGGAAATGGATGATCCACTTCAGAGTGGAAGAAGACAACAAATCACAGCTGAACCAAAAAACTAATTCTCAATTCTCTTTGTTCTGAGCCAGCACCAATCCTGGCTGGTTGTTGTATTTCTTTTCTTGAGATGGATACAAAAAAAGAGAGAAAAAACAAAGATGGATATGATCAACCTCAGTCTGAAGCTGCATACCAGAAGGAAAAAAAATGTATAGAGGTTGGAGGGAGTCATGGGTAACTGAATTATTTCCACAGCCATGGAACACATCATTACCTAACTACAATAGTTGGAGACCTTAGGCTGTCATCGGCAGCTCTGTAGAGAATCTAGGGATAAGTGCTGACACATAGTACTGATAGGTTCTGACATTGGTTCTGCTTTTGGTATGGAGATATTAAGATAAATAGATTTCCTGTTTATGACAACTTTTAAGGTGTCATCAACTCCATGTGTAAGACATTTGTCTACGATGATGCATTTGTGCCATTGCAGATGCACACTGTAACCATTAACCGGCTGATTGTTTTGGCTTTGTTCAGGCTGAATTTAAAGGGATATTTTAACATTTTGGCAAATTCGCCCATTGCCATAATCCCTATAGTCTTAGGAGTATAGGTTCATTAGCTTTGCCGGTGCAAGCTGTTTTTTAATCAGTTTCCCCAATCAAACTCATCAAATACACAATTTAGCAACTCCAAAACACTCTGGTGGACAAGTTGTGACCTGCACAATCACCACGCTATGACATAATGTAATGTAAACATTTTCACCATGAATGAAAAGGAGCATAGCATGGTGAATGTGCAAGTCACAACTCGTCTACGAGAGCGTTTTGGAGCGAGCAGCTTGTATCTCTGCCCCGCCGATGGAAAAACGGCTTGCACCGAATTAAAGGTAACGAACCTACTGCTACAGTATGACTGTATAGGGATTATGGCTATGGGTGAATTTGCAAAAGTGGTCAAATATCCCTTTAATGCAATGCAAAAGAACACTGCTGATCTCTTATTTATAGCTTTTATGTGTCTGATATGCTGCCATGCATGTTACAGCCATCAAGTTCAGGACCACAGTGCTTTATTTGATGACATGTTGATGATTGATTATAACAGTGGTTCAGGTCGACTCAAAGAGAAGCTGCTGTGAAATTCAATGGGAAATCTGACAGTGTTTAGTGCTTAGCCAACACATGCATGTGCCAGTGATATAAAAACACTGACAGGCACATGAAATACTCTTTGATAGTGTCACTACTGGCCAAGAATAGTGTCCCAGTGATTCCATCAGCGACTTACATGAAAGCAGAGAGGGCACGCTGTGATCTGGTACCAATGCTACATGACTGTGGAAACATAATAGGAAGCAGTGGTATTTAATGAGCTATATACGACTCTGTGTGTTCTCACATGTGTGAGCGACTTAAAAATAGGTGAAGCAATATGAGGTCACAGTTTGATCCACATCTGGCAACAGCATCTGTGTAACTGCTGAGAATTTGGCCTCAGGCATAGAAATAGACTATGACACACGTCTCCCCGATCTGTTTCAGTGCTACCAACGTATTCATTCTTACCACTGTAGAGCCTTTAGCCATCATACATGGAGGTGATGTGGATGAGGCATTAGAAAGGGCTTGTGTTCCTCTATGCATCTCCAGCGCTGTACTTGACAAACACGTGTGCTGTTGGCACTGCGAGCTGGGTCAAGCTGAAATGTGCAGCATATGGCAGCATACATGTTAAATTAAAGGCTGAGAGCCAAAAGGTGGTTAGCGTGTAAAATGTCATAACAGTTGAGGCAGCAACAGCCTCTGCCTCACTGCACAAAAACAGTAACTCTAACTGGGTGACTAATGTGGTCGCTGAATTTCCACAATTGTTGGAAAGTGGACCCAGCTCTTCACATATTTACAGACAATAAGAAACCAAAACTGTTCTAGCCATCACTTTCAACTTGTGGCTAACCAGCATATAGGATTGATTTCATCTGAACATGCAATATTGGCACCATTGTCACAATTTGGGGACCTCAAAGTTAAATTCAACTCCCTTGGGGCGGTGTTTAGCTCAGTTGGTAGAGCACCCGCCCCATGCTATAGGCCTAGTCCTCGCTGCAGGAGGCCCCAGTTCGAGTCCCTTGTTGGACGGCCCTATCCTGCGTGTCATCCCCCCCCCCCCCCATCTCTGCCTCCCATTTCCTGTCACTCTCTGAACTGTCCTATCTAATAAAGGCATCCCCACAGGGATTTCGGATAGTCAGCCCCAGCTTTAGACTTTGTGCTTTTTTTTAAAAGGTAGAGTCTTTTGTTTGTTGTAGTTTGTAAACAAAACATTGAAACTGGGCCCCTCCTCTCGGGCTTAAGTGTGTAGCCTCCTACCCCAGACAGCAGCTGTTGTCAGGGACACAAAGGAAAGGAAATGCAGTCCGAGTGAAGCGCTGGAGCCGTGGGCCGACCACCACCAACACTGGGAGCCTTGGTGTTATGTTGTTATGCCGTTGTGGTGAACTGGGAAGATGGTGTTAGCAGTGGATACTAACCGCTACCACTAGCCGAAGTTAGCATCGAGCTAGCCCACTACAACGGCCATAATACTTGTGACCAGCCGAGGCTTTAGTTGTCGGGAATCGGTCTGCGGTTCCAGTGCTTCCCTCAGACTGTATTTCTTTTTTCTTTACGGTCCCGGCTGCTGAGAGTGAGAGACTCGGCAGCAGAGACAGCTAGTGCGGCTAGTAGCCATAAGCCCTCCTACTCTGCTGCATGTCATTTGTATAAGTCTAATGTTTATTTTTGGGCACAAAACTCCAGACCCAACCTTTAAAGTTTCAAAGCTTTTTTCTTTCATCAGAGGATGTGTGTCTACTGTAGCATGGTGACAGTTTTTGATGACTCACCATGAAAAATCAAACCGTTACAGTATAAGCACACATGGTCCAAACTGCTCTGGGTATTAAAGGCAAGGGGCTACTGTGTGGGAAAAGGGATATGGTCAAATGAGTTATCCTTCAACATTTTCTGAAACAGTCATAGCCATAAGGCTTCACTACAACAAAGTCGAGGCCTACAGTAAGGGGCACATTGCAAGCATCAGAGATCAGCTGGAGCTTAGAATTGGCTACAAGCATGATCCAGCAGTCCTCCTTCCCAGCTGGTGGTTTCATCTTTGTGGATGAAGACGGACAAGACCTTCAGAGCCTGTTGAGGAGAGAGGCCTCTTCTGAAGGGTGCTAAGGTGTTGACAAAATGTGATTAACACATTGACTATCACCTTATTAGGCTAAGGGAAGGGGATAAATGGAAGACTGCCTGGACAACCAGCTGTATGTCAAGGCAGAGATATGCGAGTTGCATGCCTCCAATCTCATTCCTGGGATTTATGGTTTTTGACAGGGAGGTGAGGATGGATCCGGAGAAGGTTAGTGCTGTCACTAAGTGGCCGACCCGTTTGGACAGGAAGGAGTCAGACGCTTACTGGGGTTTGCAAATTCTGAAAGAAAGCTCATTAGAAATTTCACTTCCATCGCAGCCCCTTTGCAACCTTTGTCCCAGTTCTCCTGGAGACCACAGGCTGAAACTGCTCTCCAGAGACTGAAACCTATAGTTTCACCGCTGCACCTGCTTGTTGACTGGACCCTTGTCTCCAGTCTGTGGGGCAGGTTGACAATTGAAATCTAGGAAATGGTGCCAAATTTTACAGTCTTCTAATTTATTTCTTCTCTCTTGTTATCTATGTTTTGAGGTTTTTTTTTAAATATTTTGTTCTACATTTCTATCCTGCATTTTTTTTTCTTTTTTAAGTATATTTTTTTGGCTTTTTATGCCTTTATTGATAGGACAGTAGAGAGTGTGACAGGAAATGGGAGGCAGAGAGGGGGGGGAATGACACGCAGTATTGGCCGTTTTTTTCGAACCGGGCGGCCTGCAAATAGCCTTGCATATGGGGCGGGTGCTCTGAGCTAAACACCGCCCCTCTATCCTGCATTTTATTCTATTTTAATATGTTTTTATTGTTTTTTTTTTAAATATTGTATCATATCTTACAAGTTTTTATCTTTTAGGCTACTATTGCTAGTTGTTTTTAATCTTTGTGCATTAGTCTCCACGTCATTCTTTCACTTCTTATACTATTCAAAATGTAAAGCATTTTGGACGACATTTATTTGCTTTGAAATGTTACTTTGATTGATTGAAATTGTACTAGAGGATAGTGGAGACAGAGTATCACATCCCTGTGCTTCTCTGGCCAGGAAACTATTCCCTGTTGAGAGAAATCATTATTTTGGCAATCAAGAGTTTTTAGCCATCATGGTTGCTGGAGGAGTGGAGACACTGGCAAGAGGTAGCAGAGCAACCCCTTTTTGGTACCTGAGTACAGCTAAGAGACTGAATGCCAGACAGCCAAGGTGGAGACTATTCTTTGATGGGTTCAACTTTACTGCCTCCTATAATCCTGGTTCCAAAAACATTAAGCCTGATGCTCTGTCAAGTCTGTTCTCCTTTGATTCTGAGCCTATAGGGTCAGCTCTTCCATTCTGCCCGCTTTCTGTTTTGTTGGGCCTGTTACCAAGGAGATTGAATGAAAGGTGAAGAACGCTAGTCAGGGTTTTCTGCTTCCTGAAGGATGCCCTCGAATCGCCTGGTTGTCCCCCCTGATTTTTGCTCTCAGGTCATCCAATGGGCTCATCCATCTGTCTTGTCAGTCGGACCATGTTGTACTTTTTGAGATGCTTATCTGAGTTACCAAAGCTGTCAGCTCCACCCGTCTTGACATTCTCTTCTGACCTATCATCAAGGCATTTCCGTCCACAGAACTGCTGCATACTGGATGTATTTTTTGTTGTTGGCTCCACTTTGAGACAAAACCCAAGAGACTGAGTATAGAAAAGCCCAGGAGAAGAGCAGTCTGAGAAAATCCTCCGCCAGCCACCAACATGTATACAATTACAATTTCAAAGTCACGTAGACTGTGTTTTTCCCCATTCGGATGGTTGCCATGAACTATGATTGCAGCTCCCGTGTGATCGCGACATGTAGATTTACTTCATTTCAGTATATGTGAAAATTTGACCCGCTGGTGACACTAGAGGGACGGTCAGAGGGTCAGGGGGAGTCATACTCTAGGGATCACAAATGCCTGCACAAGAGTTAAAGTGATATTCCGGCATAAGTTTAACCCATGGTCCAACGCATCATAACACCGAGCTAGAACCCCCCTCAAGAGTTGAAGTCTGCTAACCGCTAGCTTCTCTAGTTGTAGCAACTTTAGCAATGACCGCACCGTAACAAACAGCGCAGTATATGGATCCACTAAAAGCCACTTATAGCCACAAATAATGCTCAGAACGACACCAAACGTCATCAACGGTACAAACAGGGTTCAGAGTTTCAAGCTGAAGGAAATGGAGGAGAAAAGTGAAAGACGAATCTAAATGCTGTTGTCAGTTAATCCAACAGTTATGGCGGAAATGCGGGGTCATCTCTAATGTCCGCACACCATCTTCACCACGATCCATAGAGCTGGACGATTCTGGCAAAAATCATAATCATGATTATTTTGGTCAATATTGAAATCATAATTATTTACACCATTATGTATATGGGCGGGGCTGCTTCAGTGTGACAACAATTTGCATGTTTTATGAACCAGCAACACCAGGTCAGAGGAGCTAAGTGACTAACCCACCAGCCAACAATGACTTATTACATATGCTTCTGTGAATTAACTGACACGTGGGTAGAAATAAACAACTGTTCACTTTAAAAAGTTATGGTTGTTGTTGAGCACAGTAGAGCGCTGCTACTTCTTCAATCCTCTTTTCTGCTTTTTCAATTTCCCATTCATTCGGCTGTGCCGGTGGGCAGAAGCACTTATGTGGTGCGCCAAAGTCTTAAAACTTAAAGCAGGGATTCCCAAGCTGTGGTGCGTGCACTCCCTCTATGTCTGATGTAAACAACAGATCACTAAGCCTTCCATGGGTGAACTAAAGTTGAGCAACTTAGAGTAGGCTACACTGCCGGTGTTAAAGGACAATTTCGGGCAAATTCAACTCGGGGCTGTATTTTCCTAACATTTTAGGTCTAAAAGAAGGAATCTGAAGATTTTCAGTTTAATTGCTCCTGTTTTGCGGTAGTTGTGTCTGTCCCCACATCTCCACGACAGCAATGAATGGAGTGGATTGAAATTTCGCTGTTTATACTGTTTACATCCCTCAAAACCGCATTTTTTCCACAGTGTCAGATGGCTGCTCAAACATGCACCGAGAAGTTTATTTACTTCAAGCAAGCCAACATGTTTGTAAAACTAAATGCAATTCAAAGTCAATCCCAAGTTGACACGCTCAGTGTGTTTACGTGCAGTCGACACGCTCAGTGTTTACGTGCAGTCGGAAGCTCCCGTTTGTGTCATAAAAACAGAAATATCAACTCTTGACTTGCTTGACGTAAGCAAACTTCTTAGTGCAGTAGGAAAATACAGCCCCGAGTTGAATTCGTCCAGAATTGTCCTCTAAGTGCTGCAACAAGAGCAGTGTCCTGCCTGAGAATAACTCAGCATGGTAGGACTTAAAGATAGATCTACAGTACATATATGATAATAGTCTCCCACACTGTTCCTCTGTCCTTCCTCCAGCATCAGTCTGTCCCTGTTTAGATACCCTTATCAATAATCTTTGCAGTACATTTACTAACCCTGGCTGCATTTGATAACCAGGAATGCAAACAAACTGGATTCACTGCTGCAGCAGTTGACTGAGCATCTGCACAGAATATGGGAAAAAGAAAGAGGATGAAGACTGTGGCAGAACACAGGCAGTACCACATTTAAACCAAGGAACCAAAATAGGTATAGTCAAGTCACATGTAGAAATCAATGAGCTCTAACATATCATTAGAATGTTTCCTCTCCCTCATTGAAAGGGAATGACAGCAAACACTCCCAACCCTCTTCATCCCTGCGCCCTCTTGTCTACCCTCAGGCCTATGGAACATGTGGATACTTGGTGTGATTGTGATATAAAAGACTCTGGAGCATTTAAAAATGATTTCACAACATGTCTCTGAGCTGTCTCTCTTCCCTTCTTTCCCTTTCCCTTTTTATCATCACCCCCACATTTACACCTACACCTCTTTCCTGCTGCCCCCACCCACCCACCCACTCACTGAATCCACCCTTTCTATTTGGGCTGTTTTTGAGACCATCCTTGGTATTCGCAGACAAACCAGGAGAACCTACGGGTGCTTTAACATGAATCTGTAACTGGCAGATGGCAAAACTGGATACTAGGAGGAGATGTCTGACTGAGATGAAGAGGGCCACAGCCTAAATCTGATTCTTCTTCTTCTTCTTCTCACATGTGACACAGACCTCTCTTTTCTAATTTGGGTGTTAGGCAAAAAAAAATAAAATCAAATCCATCTGGTCCACATACAAGAGATATGTGGTGCAAAATAAGATCAAGATATCTGTAGTCTAGAGATGACGTGCTTGCTCTCAGATTACTGCATTCACAACACTACAATGGCATGAAAACCCAAATCCAATTGTATTTTTACTGGTGCTGTTAAACATAGGACGCCCTTAATTAAACCAAAATAGAGTGGAACCATGATTCTTGTAATTGTTAAAGTGTTTTGCACATCGCTCATGCAACCTTTTATCCCTGCTGTGTACCAAGTGTGTTCTAAGAAACACTCGAGGCACCCATAGTTGAAAAGCATTCAAGAATGCTCTGAATCATTACAGCTTTTTCTCTCCTTTTCCAGTCTGAGGACAAAAGAAGGCCTGTCTTTTATTACTTGTCTTCAAAACAAGGGGAGGAAAAGCCGATATTTCTTGTTCTTGCACATCCTATCTCACCATTAGATAATATCAATAAACAGCATAAGGCTTGGAGTGGTGCCACTAGGGAAGGGGAGTGTTTGCTTCATTAGTTAGTTGAGAGCATTAGCTGATATTATCAGCCAAATTAGCACAGTGACAAGGCCGAAAGAACAAAAAGACCCAGCTCTGTCCAGAGACTATAAAAGAGCTGACAACTCTGGACGCAGTGCGTTCAGCCCTTTAATAGTGCAGGCTCACCATATGAATGCAGAACTGAAAAGGCCAGACCAATTAGCAAACGGCAGTGCTGTAATTTTTAATCTAAACCAGGTGCAGTAACTGGTTTCTGTTTCCAAAAAGGTTACAGGCTCATCCAGCTTTCTACCGACTCATTCTCTTTATGCAGTGATGAAACCCAATTCAAAGCAAAACGCCAAGTAACGCTGGCCAGACCATGAGGGAAGTGAAATTTGCAGACTGTCTTTGCAAGAGTAAGATAGTGACAATATCACTGAACGCTGTATAAAACGTGGAATTTGGCACAAGTGCCTGTAACCTCCAATTTCCACAGGGTCCATGCCAGCATGCTGGAGCAATTTGCTCCCATTCAAGTTGATCAGAGCATTTACCCAGCGTGTGTCCCTGGTCCGTCTCAGCTCCGGCAGAAATATATATATAAATATATAAATCATTTCAAAATATAACACAATGGATCAACTTTCAATAATCAAATCATCACTTTGTCAACATTAATTTAATTCGCTGGCACAAAATCACGGAGGAAAATCAAGCTCAGAAAGTCAAAGTGATCTGTTTACATTTAAAACCTCCCTTTATACACGGCAGTTATCACGTTAGCATGTTGTTCTCACAGGATCTCAGATGTCCAGCTCCGGAGATGAATCAGAGATGCAGGGGCGAGGGTTTGCTACTGAGCTAAACAGCAACAGAGACGGAACAGAGTGGAGACGGAGTATGTGGGAATTGGGGGTAAGGAAGGGAAGACTCCAGCAAGATGGATATGCAAATAGATGTTGGATGTTACAGAGCTGTGAATGAAAAAACGCAGCAGATTGCTGACTTAAAACATTTTGTACCTTGTACAATTCTCCTCTCTTTCTAACAAATACTCATTATAAACCAACGTTACACAAGCTAGATTCTCTGATTGGAATATAGAATAGTTCATCCTGCATTTATATGTCAGCATTAACTACTTTGGTACGGTCCAACATGTTGAACTATGTCAAACAGCCAACGTTGTGCAGCGGGGAACAAGAGAGGCACAATAAATAGAAAAGAGTGACATATAATTTAGACAATCTTCCCTCAAACACAGTGGCTGTGCCGCTCAGTTGTGTAAAGAGTGAAACTGGTAGTTTGCTTTTGTGTTGAGCATCAATTATAAGGGATGTTGGGTTAAACCATGAGGATTTAGACCATCATTCACCACCCATTTCACAGCTTATGTTATCAGCATGTTCATGTTTTTCCAAGCACATACTCACCATGATGAAATTATTATAATTAAATCAGAGAGAAGTGGAAATGTTTCCCCGACACCAAGAGCTGCCTTCTAAGAACATTCTCCAAGTTCCTGACAGATGTCTGCATGGATTTCCTTTGGCCTCTGGAACAAGTCAGGAGCAGCAAAAACAAAAGTGATATTATGCTTTACCCACATCCCCCCATGAAAGGGACAGCAGATGACTGAACTCAGTGTAATCACTCAGGCAGGATGACGTTAATGCTATAAATCAAAGACACATACTTGAACTTAGCAGCCTCTGTGTACAAAGTGCTACTTTTGTCCACAGCACACAGTTTGGAGAATCTGGGCCACATCACAACAAGAAACGACACAATGTGCCACAAAGAAAACAGACTGAGGCCTCGTCTCCTTAACTGTCAGTCTAGCTCCCTAACAGTCTTTATCCTTCCATGTTGTGTTTGCTGTTTGGTGGTCAGACTTGGTGTTTAGGTGCAGGTTCAGGATCAGGCCTGGGTATTTACTAGGTAAGGGATAATGTGTAGTTTGGAGGTTGTTATGGAGAAATAAACTCATATTTAACTGCTTGTTACACGGTAAAATAATTAATTTAAAACATAATGTTGATCAAAAAATGACTTTCATCAATTTTTAATTGCATCATTTAGCAAATTTGAAAGTCCGGTCACGTCCGCTGCTTTGCTGAGCCTCCTCCTTGTCGTGCATTTGAAGCTTTTCATAATCAATCAGTGTATCGATGGATTACCATACTGTACACGTGTTATAATGTGTGTATTGTGTAATCGTATCTGCATTAAGGGGATTTGTGTCGCGGAGTCACGGTGCCACTGGGTCATAAGCTCTGATTCAAGTTTGGTTTCCAGCCACGATGTGGAAGGAGCCTCCACACTCCTTGTAAGAAGTTACAAGTCATTTATCTAACATCACTATTAGTCCAAAGCTGTTTAATGACGGTAAGGTAAGTGTCCTGCATAGTTTCTCTTTTCTGTCTCCTCTGATCAGAGCGGCGTCCCTATCAACAGTCTGTTATACTTAACGGCGGTCATTATACAGAAATAACGGAACGTAGAACCCAGCGATGGACCAATCAGACAGCAGCATTCAATAGAGCCGTGTAATAATGATGGTTAAGGTTAGTGACTGCATAATGTCAATGAGCGTCTTCACAACTAAAGGACAAGTATGTGTGTGTGGGTTTGTCACTGTGAAGCGAAACTAGGACAGAGAGTCCAGCTGAAGACACATGCACAGCTGTGAGAGCAGAAGAGGCCACTGTGTTGGAATACATTCATGCAACCTCAGCCTCAACCGACATGGTTCTTTCAGGGCCTACAGTATGCTGATTATTAGTAATCAAGGAAACCATTCATTTGCAGTAAAAATGAAAATTTGGTTGTCAAAATTTAAAACAACACACCTGGGATTAGACTGAATACAGTACAGTACTGTTTGGGTTACTGTACAAAAATGTTAGGTCTTTTCGTCACAAATTTTCATACAAAAGCCAAAGTCCAACTCAGATCTTGGTTGAAATGTCTTCAAGTAATATGTTTATTATTTCAGTGAACTTTAAGAAGACTTTTTGTTTTAAGTTAAATAAACAAAATAGCTCCCGGATTTTTTTTAAAGCAGATATCAGCGGCACGGCCGTTTCGGCGAATGCTGCGTTCAAGGCAGGCTTTTGAATCCGTAAGTTACAGCTTCAAGTCACAACTACGACTTTGTAACGTTCCAGGTAACGTAGGTAACCCGTAGCTCGTGTTTTTACCGTCCTGTTGCCTGTGAAAGTCACTATAACGGCCACTCGTAACTTCCGACCCCTGAACTCATACCAGATCGAACTGGTATGACTTCACAGGAAGGAAAAACACAAAGTACGAGTTTCCTTGAACGCACCATGAGTTAGCAGCGCCCGTCCTCGTCAGGCATCTATTGGTCCTCGTGCTCTGTCACCACATTCACACGCACCCCTTGGCTGCACACACAGCCCTTCATGCCGTTCTCTCTCCTCATTGGATAACACTTGTATCCTACAAGAAAAATTTTCTCCTCGGGTTGCAGCAGAGCAGAGTGACGGAGAGACTCGTGTTACGGCTGAAACTCTCCATGTAAGTGATTGCTGACGGAAAATAGGACTATTTAGGACTTATATTAACAAAAACATTCCACTGATATCTGCTTTAATGTAGTTTTTTAAGTGTGAAGTGTCCTTATCTGTGCCACTGCATAGAGGCTTCAGTGTTGACTGGGTATCACTTGGACCGTGTAACCAATCAGTGGGAGCTGTGGGTGGAACATTGTTACACAGCCAAGAGTGGTGACTTCAGGCAGAGAGACGCCTGCATCAGAGTCAAGGCATGGGCATCTCCAGTCATTTTCTAACCGAGTAACCTAACCTGGTCTTACTTGAGTAACCGAATACTTTGATAAAAATGGAATGACTCATAAATCATACTAACACACAGCCTCGTAAGACAAAATATCAGGTAGGGTAGTTCAAGAATTTTGGCAAATTGGCCCGTTGCCATAATCGCTACAGTCATAGAAGTAGGTTTGTTGCCTTTAATTGTCGGTGCAAGCTGTTTTTAGAACGGCGGAGCAGAGCCGCGAGCTGCTCAGAGCTACGCTACGGAGGCTAATGGGATTTCTGGGTTTCCCTCATCAAACTCATTAAATACTCAGTTCCAACAACTCCAAAATGCTCTGGTGGACAAGTCGTGACCTGCACATTCACCATGCAAAACCGCTGATGCGCATTCCCGTCGGTTAGTTTTTCGGCAAGCAGTCTCTGCATTTGCCTCAAAAACAACAGTCACTTTCTAATACATTTATTTAACCAGTTATCTGTGAAAAAAATCCCTGATGCAGATTATCATAAAAATCCTGAATATTGGCTGATACTATCGCCCAAATCGGTTGACCCCTAGTACGTACTGTACTAGTACCATAGTTCAGAGTAGGACAGGACTTCTATTCTACTAATATCTGACAAATATTCCTTTTGGCTCTTGTTCATTGACTCCCAGATCTCCCAGTGTTGGATCACATTTCTGCAGTAATTCACCACTTCCCTCTAACCATCAGCCAAGGGAGATGCTCACACTCACCATCCACATCAATCGGAGTCTGTTAATTTCTGAGAAGCTGCTAGAGGGCAGTTAGGCGCCAGACAGGAGTCAGCTGGGCAAGTTTGGTGGTGCAGAAGTCGACCGTGACCGATCTCTTTGCAGGAATCAGCTGTCAGCAGCAATTCACAGCTCAACGGCCAACGATACCAGAGCTTTCATCTGCTTTTATGGAAAATATGAATTCACTTTCAAAAAGACCAAATCAAACCTTCAGGAATTCATCAGCCTCAAATAAAAAAATGATTTTGACGGCAGAATTGGAACAACTGATGACAAATTGAAGTGTAATGAAAGGTTATGAAAACAGCACCACAGAAATTTCAGCTGCATTATGCAATCTTTGGATGGTAGTTGCTTGGTTGTTACTGAAGACTGAGGAAGACCACAACAAGATAATTGTGGGTGAAAACAACAGTAAACAGACCTTGAGTTACTGTAAGGATTTCTGAAACTGGTTTACCCGCTTAAAACTTCCACATACTCCCTGAGCAATTATTTTCATGTTGTAATGTCGATTGTTTTGTAACTCTTAGCTGACATCTTCAATCAAACAAAACAGGCATCACTGGAAGCATGCTAAACGATCTGTTAGCAAATTCTGTTGACAATGTGCCCATGCATCACTTTCCACTGAAGGAGACTTAAAACATTGTTCCTGGGTTCTGTTCATTGAACACTCTCTGAAGGCACATCATGTCCCTGACTGGGGCGGGCTGTGTCTCCACCATCTGATGCAAATTCCGGCCTTTTGGTGTGTTAATTGCGTGCATGAGCCGCACGTGTCTGACCATGCTGGTGAGCGAGCCGACTCTGTGGTTATTACCACAATAAGTCACTTCCTATTGTTGTTGAAACACCTGCATGCACATGGCCCCTGTACCTCAACCGCTCAGACTCAGAAACACTGGATTCCCTGACACACATCAGGGCTCCAGACTAGGAGCACAGTGACCCCCCTCCGGAACTTCAAATTTTAGGAGCGCAAGCAGAAAATTTAGGGGCGCACACTAATGTCCTTGTTTTGACATATTCTTTATCCTTTGAGTGTTAAAAAAAACAGATGCTGGGAATCGAATCACT
>CM064897.1:6618989-6652605 GCA_030347415.2 Decapterus maruadsi | reverse complement strand
GGGAGCAGTGTCACCACACCGTCACAGAGCGCACACACATACACACAGATGCAGACCCAAGGGAGACGGAGCGCTGTGCAGACCGGTGAAACGAATCTGACACATCTCATCTCTGGGTTGGTGCTCCCGTCAGTGGCCGAGCCGCCATGCGAGACGTTTCCATCGGTGATTGTTTTTTTTGGGGGGGGGGGTTTTAAACGTATTTCAGCATTGCGTTCACTCACCACAGGTGTAACAGCACGCTACTGCACAGGTGACAGGTTTGTTTAAGTGTTTGTAACTCGACAGCAGTAAAAAGATGGTCACCACCAGGGTGCTGTGAACCTTATGTAATGTCTGAACTCACTCACACTCACACAACAGCTTTATCAGGGCTCCAGACTCACTGCATTTAGCACAGTGGCCCCCTCACTTCAAATTTTAGGGGCGGACACTGGAAATTGATGTAATTCAAAGCAAATTTTCACATATTTTCATACAACATCCTACCTGTAATGGCAGATCCCCGATTCTTGTGAGCTCAGAATTATAAGGTTCCATTTTTTTTCAAAATTGAGTTTTTTGCATAATGTCATCCATTAGTGGTCTGTTAATGCCTGTGTGGTGTTATTTTTAATTTTTCAACATTTTTTAATTAGTTATTCCTTCCAAAACACAAGCCGAGTTGGAACTTTGATGCTCAATATCTTGGAACTACCCAAAACGGAGATAGAACCCTATAAATTTTTTTTTTTTTAAAACAGCCAATTCACTGGATGCACATGCGCAAGCAGATGAAAAATTTACTTGCAAGGACCCCAATTTTGGGTTTGTTTGTGTGACCAATGTTGTCTGACCTGTCCTGAGTGGGTTTCGAACCCAAGTCTCTTGTACCGTGGGCAACGACACAACAATGCTAATCGTTTCGCCGAGAGGTCAATGACCACTTGGCGAGTGGGTTTGCACATCTTTTATGGGTGGGTGAGTGAGTTTAACTTGAAGTGCTAACCGCTAACTGCCACACGCTGTCAGTTCTCCTTACTGGTACCACTTGACTGTGACTATACCCGCGGACCTTGTTGCATTTCTAAAAAAAAAAAACACTAGGCAGATGTGATTTTCCCAGGACATAAATGTTACGATACACCGAGCAGATGGATGTTTTGGGAGCTGTTTGTTTTGTTGCTGTTTCTGATCCAGGTCCAGTGGCTGCGTGTAACATTTCAGAATCTCAGTTGTGCTGTTTTTCTACATTAACAGACAGTCGAGCTACTGTAACAGGAATAAGAGACCTGCCGTCTCTACTGTAGCTACAGAATGTACCTTTACATTCAGATTCATAGCATAGTCAACCACAGCATGTTTCTATTTCCTCTTTCATTGTAAACACTTAACCGTCCTGACTCAGTGAAACTCATTGTTCATTGTGCTGTCTGCGGCGTACGTTTTAAAAGGGACATGAAATAGTTTTTTTCCTCAACACCTGAGGTCTTCAGTGTGACTTAAAGGGCGCTCCTCCTCTTTATCTGTGTGAGTCTCCCAAAGCGTTCTGCAGCGATGCCTGCAGGGCTTCTGTCTCGCTGCTGGCTGCAGGTGGATTCAAAGAAGCAACAGCACTGATCACAAACCCCAGGCTTGATTAGCACGGCACACAGAGAGAGGATGCATGCCTCGGTGAACTGGTGCCCAGCCCCCACTTCCTCCAGCTAATCATCACAATCAGGACTTCTCTTGTTGTGGCTGCAGCTACAGGAAAGTAGACGAGCGTATGTGGAGGCGGACTCATGAGGACAGCCAGTCAAGGATGTTTGGCTTCCTGGTTTTTCAACCTACAACGGCCAGTTACAGGACAGATAGAGGCACAGTGTGACTTTCTGCTGCTGCCGCTCTGCCAGTCATGAAGGAGATGCTGCAGCAGGGCTCGCTGTGTGGTACAAACTGGTAAATGGACTGCGCAGCCGCTGCTGCAAACTGATTAGTTATTCTGCTGACTGCTGCACTGGCTGCACTGACAGATATACATCAAGGTCTGATGATGATAAGGCAGGTGTGATGGCTTTTGAATCAATGATTATTTTGTAGAAGTATTTTAAAGTATGTTTTATTTGGTGAGAATTAAGAAGTAAGAGCAAGGTGGAAAAAACTGTGGACTTGAGTGTGACAGCTGTGGTAGGAGCTTCGCTGTCAGTTTGTGCGTGTGCATTTATGCAAATGGGTTATGTCTGTGAGTATGTATTGTAAACATGACATCCAGAGGAACCAGATTATGGTAGCCAGAGGCATGTAAACCCATCAGTCAGGTTTCTGACTGCTTTCATGTCATTACAAGTGTTTTACTTAGTAGGTCAGGCAAATAATTGTAATCCTTGGATATAATAACAGACTAAATAATGCTCCTTGCAGCACATCCCAAGGTCTGTATGTCTGGAGATAAGGTTAAAGGTTAAAGCTTTAAAGTTCAGTCTGGACCATTGAGAAAACTATCCCAGTTTAAGAAATACAACACTACACTACATGCAAAATGAAAAAGATCCTTATTGCCACTCTGTTGATCAGCTGATCATTGTAATGGAACAGTTTTCAGGTAGACCAAATCTTGCAAGTTTGATTTGTGGGTGCGAGTGGGCGGGGCTTTGGGTGTGGCTGAGATCAGCAACTTTGTTGTGACATCACAAACTTCCAGATGTTTTGACAGCTGTTTTAAGTTTCAAGGCCTGTGTGTGTGCATTTCTCTGTGGACTGAGACTTTGATACTTTCACAGTATTAATACAGAACCTAGAGCTGCTTTATAATCAAACAACACATGCATTTACCTTTATACTGAAGGAACATTAAAGGATAAAGACACAGTTTTTCATGTATGGGTTGTGCTTGCTGTAATTGTGCTAAGATGAATTTGTGTTCATTTATACATACCATGTTTAATTTCATAACAGTACAGTAGTATTGCTGATGGAGACCTTTAAACCTGGCACTGCGTTGCTTTGACCTCTTATCATCACAGGTGTTTATATGTCTATGGGCAGATCTTTTGTCAGTTCAATAGCATTACAATAGATTCACAACAACTAAATACAGTTTTAGTCATACTTTACCTATGGCTTCACAGTTCCAGTCTCTGTTATGAGGCTGTATTTACATTGTCTGACCACTGGATGTCAGTCTACACAGAGTCAAGCTGCTGTCAGACCCCCGACACCTGAGCAGTGTGCAATAATCCCTGCCGGTGACAGCTACATCCTGGAGCTGCACACAGTCTTTCAAACACTTTTGACAAACTGAAGAGGATAATTACACCCAATTACTGGCACTTTTCCCTTCCCACATGTGATTTCTGTGGTGTTGTTAGATGGCAGAGCTGGGATGGCCAAGCTCCAACACATGCAGTCAAGTGTGACTCCTGTGACAGACGACATGACTGATGATCTCCTTGCATCTGTTTTCAGCTTGGTGGGTACCCAGATGTCTGAGGAGGCTCTGAGGATGACATCTTGGCCTTGAACCCCACCAGTATGTCAGGTAAGACCCACTCAAAGTCTTAGACACGTAATTTGTATTGCAAATGTCAATGATACTGAAAGTGATATGAAGGGAATAATGCTTTAAACAATAAGAACTGCATGTTTCCCCTGGATTATAGTCTTGTCAGGTTAGAGAAGCCAAAACAGTAGAGTCTTTATTGAAATACAAAACATTTACAAACATTTTAATCACATTAAAACAATATAATATCGAAAGTTTGATTCTATCGAGACAAAACCAGCCAAAATGTCCAGTTCAAAGTTGGTGAATTAATCCAAAAATTCAGTAACATAAATGTATCTCAGTTTTTTCTTCAGTTCTTTCGCAGTGTCAGTCATCACCTAAGTCCCTTGCAATTTTATTAGCACAAGTTCATACCCTCAACTTTTGTATAAAAGAATTTACATGTTAGTCATCTGTACTGCTGTTTTAGTAGAACAGTTTCATGGACATCCAAAAAATAACCGTGAGTAGTAGCAGTAGTAGAAAGTCATTTACCTGAAATAACACCACCTCCCTCTCCACTCCATCTATGTGACAACAGTTAAAACAGGATTGTTACTGTTTTAATCCTATAAAGCACATTTGGTGACAAATGAATCTACAATTCTCACCTTAATGCTCTCAGTTCATGCAGCTCACGTGCAGAACTCCTCAGAATACGTTAGCGTCACCACACCAGCAGGACGCTCCCTCATGTCCAGTGGTCATACTGGCTGATGGTGATCTGTATGCACCACCAGAGGGCCCTGTTTAATGTCAGATGACCTCTGACAGCAGGAAACACTTTGATGTGAGGAGAGGGAACATTAAATGAGGTGGAAAACAGTTCATGTAAATGTGCAGTCATATGTTCTAGCTAAACCTTTTAAGAAATAAAAAAAAAAGACTAAATGATCCATGATCCAGAAAACGTTAACCTTTTTTTAAGTATAACCATTTATTACAATTAATTCAGTGCACACAGGAAAAAGATTTAACCTGTATAAAGAATTGATGCTTAAGTTTTGTGCTGCTTCTGTGTTAAGATTGTTGTCTTAGACCAGCATCAGCCTCTGTCACCTGTTTCACTGAGCAAGTAGCGTTCTTTTAAAGTGCCTCTCCCATCTATTTTAGAGCCAGCAGAAAAATGCTCCCCCCGCTGGAAAGATGAGGCCATTCAAAATGGTAATATTTATCCTCCCTCTCAGCACTGCTCTTTCCTCCCTGTCTGTCAGTCTGGGTGAGCTCTCATGTAGAGTGTAGAGCTTCTCACTGAACATCGAGAAGCTTCCTCAGACTCTAACCTCCTTCAGCTTTCTGCTCCACGCCTTCTTCAACTCCTTGAATGACATGATTGATTGTAGATGACTTTGAAAAAAAAACGTTTGTTTTTTTAGGCTGTGCACTTTTCATCAGAAATAACATTCCATCAGCATTAATTAAACAAGCTTATGGGAAATGTTGAACTGAAATCTAAATGAAATGCTATTTTAGTGTAGATAATGTGGTTTGAAGAGTTTATGCAGGAAGTCTTTTACTGTCATTGTGCTTTTCCCTCATGTTAAAAGAGGTACTGTAAGGTTATGGCTAATATTGTGTGGTCTAGGTTATGTAATAGTATGATATGCAAATAAATGCAAAGTAATATTGCTTTTTGAGGGAGTGTCACATAAGAAATCTGGTGTATTTGGTTTATAGATGGAACATTTTGATTTACTGCTACCATAGCATAACTCAAGAGTCTATAAACAATGAGTTCAACATATATGAGGAATAAAATATCCACTATGTGAATATGAATAATTCAAACTTAGGTTTAAATAGATCATTTCTTTTGAGGACAGTCTTGAAATTAGAATCAGAATCCAAGTTCAACTCAACTTATCAAATTGAACCCCTTTTTGTTTTGTTTTGTTTTGTTTTTTATTTTTTTGGGACAAATCTATAAGATAATGACTACAAATGTATCCTCTATCCTCTTTGGTGTTTAGGGCAAGACAAGTTAGCTCCATAGATACACATCAGTCGTCTGATGTTATTATATCCACATGGAGTGCACACAGAAATGTGTGTGTTGAAATGATGAGCTTGATTACAGTAGTAGCAGCCTGTATGAAATGATTAAAGCCTGTCCTAGCCTGCTTGTGACACATTGTGTCCAGTATAATCAGGTTATAAGTGAGTTTATGAAATAATAATAATCAGCAGCAGTTCAAGTCATAACATCAATATCAACAATTCAAAAAGAAAAAGTATTGGTTTTTAAAATGTGGTCACAGCTTGTTGTAGTCTCAGTACTGCTGCTTTGTTGTATTGTAATGTAAATATATTGGTTTGGATATGTTGATGAGCACTTTTCAGTATTTTGGAAGGTTAATTAATAATGAGAATAATCTTCAGCCTCGGCCCTGGTCCTCATCCTGCTCCTGGACTAAATGATTTAGTGGTTGCAGAACAGTCTGAAGTAGCCTTCTTTCCCTCGTGGACACGTTTGACTCCATAGTTACCCACAGGCCTGTAACGGCATGTAGTGGACACGTCCACTGGCCTCTGTGTGTCTGTTTTCCTCACTCTGACCCAGCGATTAAAGTCCCAGCGGAGCTTTTCATGTGGCTGTAGGAGAGTAAGGCCAGCCTCAAAAGCTATTGCTAAATAGACTCAGTGGAAATGAAAGCAGTACGCAGACGCTTTCAGACAAAGTTTCCATCAAGCCTGGCAGCTGTTTTATACTCTCCACTGATCACTGGTGCATTCAAGGACACTTTTCAGTGCTGTTACAGCTTCGAGTGACCTTTTCATTGAGGTCTGGGCTGCTGTGAATGGGCCAGACTAATTTCTGATGACTGTCCACATAAAAGGGCGACTTTAAAAAGTGGCTTAATGCAGTTTGAAGGGAATTATAGTGTGAAATTGATTTATTTATAAGTACTGATCTGTTGGACGCTTGTGATAGTATGAATTTAGTTTCTTAACAACATGTTCCACATTCCCCCAGACTGAATAGATTTGTCCTTGATACAGATTAGTGAACCAGACACACTGACTTGAATGTGTGTTTGAATCAAATAGCACAGTGAGGCAATAATAACAGCATCGCTAATCAATGCCCACTGTGCAGAGACTCAGTGGTTTGCTCCACTGCTGCAGTACCTCCTGAAGAATACCTGTCAGTCAAACAGTATGGACTCTGCCTTGGATTTTACTTTGTTGGCTTTTCCGGAGGTGTTGTTGTGTGGGGGGGGTGTCTCCTCTGCCTGTTTGGTGCTGTGTTTGTCTGCTCTGTAACCTGGTGAGCATTATTCTCTCTGATAGAGACGGAGTGAGAAGACAGACGGGGTTGAGGAGGATCAGGGACAAATGAGAAACAGGGAGGAACGGAACACAGCAAGTCCATAATGAGTCAGATATGGCAAACTGCATGAGCACATACAGCACACTATTCAGTAGAGCTGCTGACTGCTGGGACACAGCATCACCTTCTCTGTGGAGCTGCACCTCAGAGATTGTCTTGGAGCGATGGGCCTACAAGTCAGTTCACTCAAGCTCCCATTTTCCTTTGATTGACAAGTTGTTTGAGTATTTTCAAGTGATGATCCTATGACAGATTAATTAGGACATGTCAGAGTACTGCATGTCTTTCATGCTGCTTTAACACTGTTACAACATTTATATAAACATGTGGATAACATCAACCCAAAAGTTGATTGTCAAACCAAAAACATTGACATTTTCCCACAAAAACTGATTTATAAACTCTTCCTGAGTTAGAATATTATTGCTGTGTTGTTTAGGAATAAATATGAACATGTTTTCTTTGCATTAAAGACTTTATATTTTTTGTTATCATTTTCAGCCAATAAAAATTCCAGTTTTGGGAGAAATGTTGTCAGTAGTTGATAGAATAAAACAATGTTCATATTTAATTTTACTCAAACACATACAGTATATTAAATCAGAGGAAATGGTCATTTTGACAGTGGTCTCTTATTTTTTTCCAGAGCGATTATTATTTTTATGACTACAGATGTTGACTTCTGTTTATGCACCCACAGTCAGATGTAAAAGCTTTAATAAGTCTCACCCACTAAAACAAGGAAGGCCCTACCTCAATGCATTATTCATTTTAAGAGTATGTTTTCAAGTGGAATACAACTACATTTCCAGAACCCACTTTGCTACAGTGGCATGTGAAATCCACCACTCACATCATGACTTTACACTTCCCGGCAGTGCACTAATGGTTGTAAAGATCACTCTAAGTATACAGCACTGTAGGTGTGTGTGGAATGGGCAGATGAAGCCTCTAAGTTTTGCCTTAATGTCACTGAGGTCATGTCAACATGTGTTAACCTTTGCAAATGACCAAGTGCAATGTAAGAAGGATCCCTCCTCTACACCACATCTGTTGGATACACTGTATTTATTCATCTTTGTGGTGTCTAATTTTTGAATGAAGAGTTAAAGTAGACCAGTCTGTATCTGGGTATAATAGTGCCACAGATGGGTTTAGGTTATTATTTGGTGCATGTTATTTAGACTGGACAGTGAAGAGAGAGAGAATGGTGCAATGACATGAGCTTGATTCGGTCAGGAGTCAAACACCTGCTATTTGGGACTCGGAGCCCATATGCTGTGTACCCTAACCACTCCACAGGCCAAAGCACAGATTTGTTTAATATAAACCAGACCAGAACTTTGTTTCTATTGTCACATCCAAGTCCAAGTCTCTTTTCAGTTTATTCAATGTTGACTTTAAACTTCCACCCACCAATAAACAACACACTTTTAAAACAATCCAAGGTGCTTTTCCCTGAAGCAGTTTTTCCATCCCACAGAGCACATGTAAAGTCAGTGTCAGCCTCAGACTAGTTAAGGAGGGATCTCAGTTATGAATAACAAAAAACGTAGTTCCTCCTTAAATCCTGGGATCCGTTTCCACAGCAGTCCTCAACATGGTCGAGCCCTGTCTGATCCCACTGGTGTCCGTCTCTGTCACATCGCCTTCGACCGAGCTGCATAAGCTCTGCTATGTGCAGCAAAAAAAATCTGAAATTTGAAAGTGTTTTCAAACGGAACCACTGCACTGTTACCTACTGTCATTATGGCGTGTGGTTTTAATTGAGGTTAAGCTGTGTGCCTCTCAGGAGAGATCTCACTACTCTTAACATTTTTTCTCTAGAGGTTGATGTGTGATGACTCACTCCGTATCTGTGTCTCTGCAGTAGCTCATTTCCAGACGTCTTAATTGAGGTCAGTGAAGGCAGCAGCAGCAAAAGCAGCAGCAGCAGTTCATGATAATGAACAATGACAGTAGTCAGGACAACCTGTAGAAGTAGACAAGTGCCTAACAAGTTGTCCTTAAAGTTGATATGTTAGAAGCAGGAACAATGTTCAGCGTCAGGATCTGATCCAGACAACTGGGTCTCTCATTGTGGGTTGTTCCCGGTCTGCAGTGGTCAGGATCCATCAGAAGTTTGTCCAAGGAAGAAACAGTGGTGAAGCGGCCACAGGCTCATTGATACACGTGGGGAGGGAAGGCTGCTCCCATCCAACAGACTGCTGATAGAAAGCTGTCAGAACACGAGGCAGAGCAGTTTGTTGTGGATTTGGCAGCAAAAGGGACCAACACTATATTAGACAGGTGGTCAGTCTATATGAATGGTTTGCTTTGCACTAGAGCTGCAACAATGAACCAATTAATAATAAAACAATAATCGATAATTAATCCTCAACTATTTTGATAATCAAATAATCAATTTGAGTAGTTTTCTAAGAAAGAAAAGCCCAAATTCTTTGATTTCAGCTTCAATATTCATGACAGTAAACTGAGTGTCTCTTTGGTTTGTGGACTAAACACAACATTTGAGGACATGATCTGGTGGTTTGGGAAACACTGATTTACATTTTTCAACATTTTTTAACATTTTATTGACCAAACAACTAATGACTAATGATGAATCGTTTACATAATCAACAGATTAACCGGTAATGAAATAATTAGTATGAAATAATAATAATTAGTTGAACCCTACTTTGCACCAGTCCTCCAGTCTCCACACCTCCTGTCTGAACTCAGACTCATCATTGTGGGAGATCAATCCCATCATGTGTCATCTGAAAGTTCCTCTACACCACTGCTCTCAGCAGTAAACAGTCAGATAGTGAGCACAGCAGAGCAGCTGATTTTACCTTCTGCCATCTAACGTCTCAGTCCCATCCTATCAAATAGTTTGAACACAGACGAACTCTGCTCTACTGTATGTTGTTTCATCACTAACAGGCTTCAGTAGATTTCTTTACGGCATGATGTCCTCTCAGATTTATTTGGATGTAATGATCACATGCTGTTAGTGAGACATAAGGGGCTTTTCTCTCACTGCTTCTATCTTCCTGACTCTGTGGTGACTGGTCATGAGCTGCCCTTGACCTTGCAGCCTGCCCCTGCCCCCTGCTGGGTCGGGGCAGGTTGTAAAGTGCTTGTGAATGCACGTTGACATTTACAGTTTTAATACTCAGCATGCATGATGAGACCTCAGACCACAGTATCAAGCTAATGATTGGCTAACACAGGAACTACTGTATATAGTAAATGTCAGGATTTTGTTTTAACCTGAAGTGAAACTGTGTTCTGTTTTCTTTTTTTCTTTTTTTTTAAAAAATCCTCAGTGAATGTGTGCGGCTCTGACGATATGAAGGAGACATGCTCTCTGAGGCTCGCAGAGGAAGCTCTGACAGTATTGAAAATGAATGACTTAAAAGCAGAACTGTATCTAAAATAGATCCAAGCACTTCATTCTGAAGTGAGGATAATCCTCTCAAACTTTTAACCTTTACCAATGGGAGCCTTCTGTTGTTCCCCAGAGCTTACCCTGAACTTTAAGGGGAAGGTTCACCAACTAATGTGCCCTCCTTCAGGTAACACAGAGTAGCCGGGGACATCTGGCACAAGACTTCATGTCAGATGAGGGCCCAGGGTAAAAGAGATTCCCCACATCCAAAAATTGTTCATGACCGGCTTTGAACCCCCAAGGCCTAAAGTAATCAATCAGGGAGGGAATATATCTGTGCAAACCTTGCTGCAGGGCCACTGTGATGAGCTGCCACGGCTAGAGAAACGACTGTATGCTGCTGTTTGTACAAGTACAGTATTCTAAGGTATAGTTAAAGAAGAAGTCTTGTTATTTAAAATAGACCAACCCTGATGTTTATGTCAGCTGTTTGTCAGCAGAGCCTGGAGGCAGCAGCTGCTGCCTGGTTACATGGAAATATTCCTCTGGATTTACTATTGCAACATGGTTTTACTAGAGCAAGTTTAAGAAAAAAAGGTACAACTGCTAAAAAGACAAGCGGGGTAAGTAGAGAAATAGTGGAAATAGTAGAAGTTTAGTGCTATTTTAAAACTAAAAGGTTTGTGGTTTATTTTTATGACCGTGGAATTTCAATGTGCTTCTGAAATATTGAATGTTAGCCATAGTACAGGGCTCATTTTCTAGAACTGTCATGTCAGAAGAAATAGAAAATACTTCAAGAAAATCAGGCTCTATTGTCATCAGTGTTATACTGATGTAATATTAAGAATATATATTTTATTTATTTGTGATTCATGAATAACACAGTACCAGGATAAAGTCAAATTTGTATTTTTTTTTTATCATTATTTAAGTCTCATATTATATGTAAATTTCATATTTTATTAGTTATAAATAATTTGCAATAGCCTATATGATATAATTATTTTATACAATTGTCATGAAATTCTTAAGGAAATTGCATATTTACAA
This sequence comes from Decapterus maruadsi, assembly GCA_030347415.2. NCBI lineage: Eukaryota > Metazoa > Chordata > Actinopteri > Carangiformes > Carangidae > Decapterus > Decapterus maruadsi. The sequence continues at coordinate 6,641,340 of CM064897.1, read as the reverse complement.
GATTGGTATTAGCATGACAAAAGGTTTTATATTAGATTGTTTATAAAATACTATATTTATTGATAGTAACAATTCATGCTTCTTGACAAATCTGTTCATTTTATTAGTTTGGCAAATATAAAAAAATCTGAATGTATTCAGTCAATGTTCAACGTTCAATCAATCTTTATTATCCCCAAAGGGCAATTTTCTATGTGGCAAGTTTTCAACACACGTTGAGCACAAATACAGACCATGCAGCAACATGCAAAGATCACAATGATACAAATCTTACAAATAAATCAATACTCATACAGCAAGATACATTTGTAGATTATAACTGCAATGTCAAAAAGGGAGCAATTATAACATAAATACAAATAAAGAAAATGAACGACAACCTATAGCATTATGATAAATAGCAGAGAAGCTTACAAAGGAAACTGTAGGTGTTGACTGTATCTACGCAGACAACAGATTGTTTGAGCCTTAGACTCTGTCTGATAAACGCTTAACAGTTCCTTCAGTTGTTCAAGAAACTCAAACAAGATTAGTCCAGGGCAAGGCCATCACCTCATCAAAAAGTTAAACTGGTATCAAGTCTTCTTTGAAAGCAGATTTGCCTCATAAGGCCTGCCTCTTAACAGCTGTTGCATGTTGATCACATCTACTTGTCACACACTCACACTTAGTGATGGAGTCAGTAATCCTATGGTACTGTAAGCAATTTAACTGGCTGTTCAGCCACTTTATACAGAGTAAACACTGGGTGTTCTTTCTTTCTTTCTACAATTAAAAATAAAAAAGAACATAAACATACAACACACATACATAAATGTGTACTGTATGCCCATTTGTGTAGAAATAAAGTGGAAACTAGAATAACTGCTGATCCTGTGTGCAGGATCAGGTATGTTGAGTTCAGTTGATTAATCAGTTGATAATAGCTCTATAAACAGCTACAGTATTCATGGAAAATTGTGTGAGTGACTGAGGAAATGATCATTATCTGACAGAGAAATGGTAGTTTTTATGCAAACCTAAATAGTGATTCTCTCACCTAATGTGTGCTTATTATGAAATCATCAGAATACTGTAGTAACATTAAAACCTTTACAGTCATGAAATCGTCTGTTACAGGAGAGGTTATTTCATTTTAGTGTATACAGTATTTATACACTCACGTGTGTATATATACGCTGCAATATTTTGCAACAGAGATGTGTGGTATGAGCTTTTAGCTATTTTAAAATGATGGTGATTCCAAATTATATTGTGGGAATATAGGATTTTAATGACAATAAATTAAAAAAATATATAATGCAATTCTCAAAATAACAAATGAAATATCAGAACAGATCAACATATTACAGTTGATACAGAAATATAGTAAAACCTGCACATGTAGGCTATCTGTGGATCGCGGATCATCTTGAAAAGCCTTCCCCTCTGCTCTTTATACTTACCGGTACTCTTTCTATTCTGCTCTTTCTGGACCACAATGGAAATAAGCCTTTTGGCTTTATTGTCTTTTTAATCCTTTTGAACATTGGTTAAGTTCAATAAAGTTAAAAAAAAAATGAAAAAATGAAATGACAAGAATCTTTGGCTGTTTTCATTAGTGTCAAAATTAGGCAAATCAGAAATTGACTTAAATTAATACACACAAATAGTCAGAGTTTGTTATTTTACTTTACACATTCACAACAGTGAATTTAGCGAGGTTAATTAGTAAAACCCACTACCAGAATGTTATAACGAATGAAAATGGAATAAAATACAACAATACAAATTAAAACAATACTAAAGTAGATTTTAAGCAAGTAGCCCTGGACCTCTGTCAGTGACATCATAATACCAATCCTGTTTCTGATATTCAGCTAAATTATCAGATAAACAAGCTGAGAAATTGTGCATTGCCTTTGAACACACTTCAGTTATAGTTATATTTCATAATTAATATATTTTTAATATACCACATAATCCACGCATTACTGTATCTGTCTGATGTTCCTTATAGCTGCTGGTATTCCTGGCATTCCAACAAATTAGTTCAACCAGTTCACAGTACTAATTCATATTTCAGTGTGAGCTTTTGACCACATGATAAGAGCTGAGTATTTTGTCCATCCAAACCTAAAGTCCTTCAGTGAGCCGTAAACTTGCATTGACTTTCTCAGTGACTTGTTAACTGTAAGGAGGTACAGTATGTGTAATCCTTTGACTACAGCCCAGTGTCTCTTCACTAAGCAACAAGTGTCAGGCCCATCTCTGTGTGTTTTCTGCAGCCCATAAATGCATCGCTGTGAAGCAGATCATCGTGTTCTCCACAACTAATGAGATTAAAAAGCCAGCGCTCCAGTCAGAAATGTCACTTCAACACGAGCCGGATGACATGTTTAAGTCGCTCTAAGTGTCATATTATATCTGGACACATAATCCTATTGTTAGGCTTTTGGTCTCTGGGTTTCTACCTGTGTTAGGGGATTATCAGCACTCCACTGTATACACTGTCAAGATTGACTCGGCTTTAGGGAATCCTGAGATACTTGATAATTCATCGATCATACAGACAAAGCTTTGTCTACATGTAGATAGATAGATAGATAGATAGATAGATAGATAGATAGATAGATAGATAGATAGATAGATAGATAGATAGATAGATAGATAGATAGATAGATAGATAGATAGATAGATAGATGGATAGATGGATAGATAGATGGATAGATATGTCTTTTCCTCCAGAGAGGAGTCAGCACTTATGTCTGAGAAATTCTGCTGTAATGTAAAAGTTTAGTTTAAAAGTTTATTGCTGTTTGACTTCCTTCCTTATTCTTCTATGAGGTTATGTTTTTCAGAGGGTTGGAAAGCGACTGTTGCACAACTCTGGTTTTAAAAAATTGATGTGAGAGAGTAATTGTGTAGTGCTGCTTATTTTTCCTCTAAACAGTCAGTTTCCTTCCTTTTTTTAATCGTCTAAAGAGAAAGTGTGATCGCTGCTTTCCCATAGTTTCAATGTCTTTAAAATGTTGCCTGCCTAAAGGGCCAGCACTCGCAAAATGTCCTTTAGGTAGCTTTAATGTAACGGGTGACGAGGTACAACGTTTCGACAGTAGTACGTCTTCTTCAGTGTACTTCAGTGGTACACTGAAGAAGACGTTTATACCTCGCCACCTGTTACATTAAAGCTAAGGACATTTTATTTCATTTTGATTAATTCCATTCATGGTTTACATACTTCACACAGTTGCTCATATTTACATAATGAAAAGGAGCAGGATTAAGAGGAACATATATGTGAGTGCTGGTCCTTTAACTTCCTTCAAGCCTGTTCAAGCCGTGCACCCATATTACCTGGAAGAGTGCTGATGATTCCCTTCTTTTAAAATATTGCCTGAAATTAAATCACCAGCAGATATTTGACATGTGGATAAGATAATGGAAATTTGGATTTGGATATTTGGATAATGGAATATTTTAAAAGTTACAATCACTGTGAACGGCTACATTTCATTTATTTGTTTCAGGCATGGTCATTTCAAGACATTTCCCTGTTGCAAAGGAGCAGGGAGAAGAAACATCTTATTATCCCCCTAACTCAATACAAAATTATTCTGAAATAATCTGTCAGTTACTGAGCAACAGTCTTCCAATGAATTAAACAAACAAACAAACAAACAAAAACATAACATAACAAAAAAAGTTCTGTTCTCAATCTGACATCGCATTAATAAAGAGTTTGAAATGTGTTACTTAACAAGCGAAAAGATTTTGTGACATCCAGTCACACATAAAAAAAAACAACTATCACTAATGATGCACACTACTGAAGCACCATTAAAGTAAATTATAACAGCATAAAGTGATAGAGCGGAGCTGTATTGATAAATCTTTGGTTAAACATGTCAAACTTTTTCGCGGAGGAACCCTAATTATCTGTAGCTGTTCATAATCCAGCGCAGCAGCAGTATTGATCGTGTGCAGCCAGTGTGCAGGAGCATGCAGACTGGCTTTGATTCCCAGAGTTCAGATAAGTGCAAGCAGCAGGGATTTTAAAGCCAAAACTGCACGCATCCGTACTCAGACTTGGCCATGTGTTCACACATTCACATGTCTCCATGTTTGTGGGCCAACCTCTATGATCCAAGAACCGACAGGATGCTCTTTGTTCTAGTATTTAGCAGTCTGGTAATTTGATAAGAAGATAAGAGGCATCAGCAACCAAACTGTCTCGAAATGAGCACGGAAGCTTTACGGGCGACGACGACACTGAGACTAATGGAAGAAAAAAAACGTTGATGTTCTAGAAACATGGCTTTTTGTTTCTCACTATTTTCCATTAAGATCTGTTGCTCGTCCAGTTGAAGCTTTCTTGTGTTCCTTAATGAACAGACAGGATCACAGTTGGATTTAATGAGAGTGCTGCGTAATTAATCTAATTTATTTATTTATTTATGTTTCAAGTATAGGTGTAATATTATTTTATACCTCAGTCTGGAGTCAACTACATTATACCATACTCAGATCACATGATGTCTTGACAAACTGAAGCCTTTGCAGTGTTGGTGAGGATTTTGAGAATATAAATGGAAAATGGATGTACTCTGGTTACTTATGTGATCCTGTGCATTTTTTCTTATCTGATTTATCCTTTTTAGTTAGTAATTAGGACCTGACTTTGGATTGGTCCTTTTGTAAATCTATGTGAATGTGACAAACAGTGTTAAACGCTTTGAGTGGTCCTAGAGACTAGAAAAGTGCCACTGTATAGTATGTGTAAGTGCAAGTCCATTCACCGTTTATAGGCGTTACAGTAAATAACATCTTTTGTTATTCTATCTATATTGTGTTTTACAGTCCTACAAAATCATTTATTTGTTTTAGTTCATTTAAATCAGACATGAAACAGTATATATTCATAATATCAGAGAAAGTACTCGCATAAAAAAAGTGAAAGTAACCACACAAACTCATAAAAACCCATCTTATCTAACACACTAGAGAAATAGTTTATTAGTTCGTCTGCTCCAAAACTAATTGGTTCCTGCAGTACCATCCATTATCCATAAGCGAATGTGTCAACCATCAGGAGCTCATCCTGTGTCCTGTTTTTGTTTGTTTGTTGTGTGTGTTTGTGTATCCAATAAAACCAAACCCCATTTCTAAGAGCCACTTTATACAACAACGTGACATAGTGGAATATGACGAAACGCTGTTACATTATTGAAGAGGGCATTATGAATCCCACCAGATACACATCCAGACCATAAGGCTTATCCCATCTTTATAGAGCAGGAGGCCTAATCAATATGGCTGAGTGTGGCCAGTGTGGAGGATAATAGGTGTATTATCTGAAACAGATCACACAATGCGTCGCAGCGCAGTATTGATTTTGCCGTCATCCTTGTTTCAAACTGAAAACCAAAATGTTTTCAAAAGTAAATGTAAAAAAGTTTTATTTTCAATACAAATGATACAGAATGTGATTTAAATTTTATGTTTTGTTATTATCATTATTATTATTGTTTTAGTCTAGGGGTGTACATTTGAATGTATTATATTTAAGTTGTGATATGCATCACACAGATTTTTAATGGCTTCATGACTTGACTCAGTCAAAACAGACACAAATCAGTTACAACATTAGAACTAGTGTAATTTATTTAGTTAATTTGATTTATGGAGTAATTGAAGATAAATTACGGTAATTAGTGTTGTGGGTATTTTTCTTGTTAATTCTCCAGAAATCAAATGTTTAAATTAGGGATTTCACGATTACAAGGTTCCTAAAGATGATGTTGGAACCATGTCGGCAGATCAGCGCAACTCACACTGGATGTAAACAAAGTTAGGCAACATTATGAACGATATGCATCATCATCTGTGAAATAACCACCTTGCTTTTTACCCCAGAGTAAAGGTAAATACACAGTAACTGGGTTAAATTTTGTTAATATCAATTTACCTAATGTAACTGAACTGGTAGGAATTTAAATGTTATTGCCTCATTTATAAAAAAATAAAAAAAAAGATTTTAAAAAAGGATTATTAATTGGTCAATAGATACTTTAAATAATCTGTTTATATAATTGGTAATGCAATTATATTTTGACTATTTGATTTTACACATTCAGAGTGTTGTTAATCGTAATAATAGTGATTATTTATCTGACAATAATTGTACCAAAAAAAATCCATAATTCCTAGTTAAAATATTGTTGGTGGCTCCATGTTTCCTGTCTGTTCTCTATACATTAGCCATACAGTAGAGGTTAATACACTGTAGCTGTAATGTAAAAGTTAGGACGGTGTGTGGCCTCAAAACATCTTCAAATCTTCTTAGTGTCATAACATTGGCTAAATAGTTGGCAGGAATAATTATATGGCACTGATCTAAATGAGCTTGTTTACGGATTCTGTTTAAAATACCCACAGGATCAGTGTCAGGGGTTAATGCACAGAGGGTAAAGGTTAGAGGGTTAAGAGAAGCACGGATTCTTAGAAGGCATAAGAGCCCTCGTTATACTTGATTTTCATTCTTCACCTCTTCGGTATTCAAAAGATTTTTTCTTTGTTTCTTGTTGTTGTTGTTTCGTTCTTTGTGGAGATTTTTTTTTCCTGCTTTCTGGAGGGCTGTCCCGCTTGGATGGTATTTACTGTAGGTGCAACACGCAAGGTCTTAATCTGTGACATCACCACTGTCTGTGGCACATCAAGGATTTGTGGGGTATAAGATTAGAGCTCTGCGTCGTCATAAATCTCTGCGTCTCAATTCAGCCTGGGTGGAGGCGGGTGGGATGGTTGTTAGGCGTGGACGGTGGTCTGTGGAGAACCCACCTCTGTGAAGTTTATGTTGTCGTGTGATTGTAGATTCGTGCGTCTTGATGCTCGAAGCTTCTTCTTTTTTAGGAGCGTATTTTTCCGGCTGTTTTTTTTGTTTCTGAGTACAGAGTTTACTCTGAGCTCCCCTCGTGGCTGTCTCCGTGATGAACTACTGCATACAGGACACGTACGAGATGCCCCATGTGGGCATGGGGGGCTACACGATGCAGGGCGGAGGGGAACACTGCATGTACCCGGGCGAGGGGCCCATGTACGGCCACTGCGAGCCCCCGTCCCTGCACCACCTCCCTCCCTGCGTGGAGCAGGCCTGGCTGCCCGGCGCCGGCCAGCACCACTCGTGCGTGTATGCCGCCGACGGCCCGCCTGTTTTTAAGAGCGAGTTCTGCAGCATGGAGATCCCACTCAGCCACTATCACCATCAGCCTGAGTACTACCCTGAGATCAAACCTGACTTCTCTCACCTGCAGTGGATGGAGGGGGCGTACAAGAAAGGTAGAGCGTCAGTTGTTTTGGTTGTTTTGTGCACAGTGATGGTGTAGCTTCATGGTCTGGATCACGTCTCGCGTCCATATTTCTCATATTGTTGTTTCTTTGAATGGTTTTGCTAATTAGCGATGGCTCCTCCTTAATCAATGAATCAATGATGTCTGGGATTTTCAAATTAAGTCTGATAAGTGTAAATCCAAGACTTAAGGCGTCATGTGGCGGCGAGTCTGTACGCACGACTCGGTGCAACTGCCGGTTCAGAGTTTGTGAGGCGGGTGGTGGTGGGGGTTCCTTATTGATTGATGTGGAGGCAACAGAAGGCCGATGCAAGATGAATTATTGCTTTCTTCACAACCCCAGCCCCCCCTCCTCCTCTTCCTCCTCCTCCTCTTCCCCCCAAAAAAGTATTGATCAGTTTCTTAACCTCTGGTCCCTGAGGTCAAAGTGCTGATCTCATTAAGATGAATCTCTAAAAAAAATGGTCCAGGTGTTAACACAGTGAGTGTCTGTGGACGTCGGTGCCGAGAGGAGACATGGAGCATGTTTCACTTTTCATTTACACACCAGTCCACACTCGCATGTTAGAGATGGACACAACGAAACAAGAGAATAATAAAACAAAACAGTTATGCATTTGAATTAAAGTGTAAAAACTGACTCAAAATGTCATAATATTACTAAAATTACCTGGTTGTAATTTTCAATGATTAAAATTATATCTTTGTATACATGAATCAAATGGAATATTAACAATGTGTTCTTCTCTGCAGGGTACATACCAAGTTACCTAGACAAGGATGAGCTCTGCGTAGTGTGTGGAGACAAAGCCACAGGCTATCACTATCGCTGCATCACCTGTGAGGGCTGCAAGGTAACGCAAGTGATTCTTCTATGCTATCTTCATCATCATCATCATCATTTTCCGTGAACGAACGGACCTGAGCAGTTTGAGCGTCGTCCCTGCAGGGTTTCTTCAGGCGGACCATCCAGAAGAACCTCAACCCGACCTACGCCTGCAAGTACGAGGGGAAGTGTGTCATCGACAAAGTGACCAGGAATCAGTGCCAGGAATGTCGCTTCAAGAAGTGCATCGCCGTGGGCATGGCAACAGACTGTGAGTGTTTCAGCCTCAGTGAGCCTGGTGCCTGTTGATGTTTGTCTCTCATGTTTCATTTGGTAGCTCTGATGATCACCTTACTTTAAGAGTTACCACAAGGAATCCTCATATTTATTGAGTTTCTGTTTCCAGTTGTAGTTTTTCTAGTTCTTTATAGGCTACATATCATCAAATAGCTCCTCTTCTTTCATTTCATCAAACCATTATTTATTCTCGAAATAATAAAATAGGTTTGACCTGAATCTGGTGTGTGTCAAACCTTCAGGAAAGAGCTACATGCTTGAGCATGTTTAAATGCACCAGGGCCAAATTGGGGCATGAAGCAGAATATTCATTATTATTAATTATTTTTATTTCATTTTTTAATTTTCTAAGGTGTTAATGCAAAAACAAAGTTCATTTTTATTTCAACAACATTCCCACCTCCAAGTGCGAAGAGAGCTTCTTCTTGTTTTATTTTTCTGTTTTATTTTATTCCTGACCCCTCAGCTGCAGCCTCTGACCACTGATTAATCACATATTGATTGTGGTCGATCATTGCAGCGACGCCTGTGGTGTCAGATTACAGCTCTCATTGCTGCCTTGCCACATGCTGACTTGGTGGCCTGCACGCGCCTCATATACAGCGCAGAAATGGCACAATATGCCCTGACATGCACGCTGATTATGAGTTTTCTTATTATTGAAAACGTTAGTTATCTAGTTACTTTCCCCAAAAAGTAACTGAGTTGCTACATTTTAAAAGTAATTAATAACCAGAAAAATTAACTATTGCGTTACTTTTTTATAAAATGCTCAAATATGTCAATTGACTTGGACTCGCCCCCCCTAACCTCGTAACCATACCCATAACAGATTGTTTCCGAGTTGTTAATGGAGTGGGAAAAAAAATGCACATAAGGTACACTTTCACAGGTGTATTATTTTGTGACAGACTTCTTGAGTCATGTAACAGTGCATTTTTAGTCAGTAACGGTGATATAACGGGGGAAACAGTAACTTTTTTTGATTATTCGTTACTTTAAAAAGTAGTGTGGTTAGTTCACCGTTATTTTAACACCATTCTTCATCAGTAAGCATTACAGCTGATTTTCCTGTGTTACAGTGTATTTCTACCTTCACAGGACTGAAACTTCAGCTGCCATGCCTTGTATTTTCAGTAACATCAACAGTTTGTCATGTCATGCATTTCCCTCCTCCTCCTCCTCCTCCTCCTCCTCCCTCTCCTCCTTTTTTCTTCCTGCTCTCCCTCTCTTCCTTCCACCTCAGTGGTGCTGGACGACAGCAAGAGGCTGGCCAAGCGGAAGCTGATTGAGGAGAACCGGGAGCGCCGTCGGAAGGAGGAGCTGCAGAGGACGGTGTGGGACCGGCAGGAGCCCACCCAGGAGGAGTGGGACCTCATCCGCATGGTGACGGACGCCCACATGTCCACCAACGCCCAGGGCAACCTCTGGAAGCAGAAGCGGAAATTCCTGGTGAGACGCCCTCCCTCCCTCCCTCTGTCCTGACCACAGCCTTCATTGTATTGATTACCCTGCCTCATCCAATCCCCCCCACCCACCCCCACCCCCAGCCCCTCCCAGTTCCCTTCCAAGTCATCCCTCTGTCTCCTCCACCTCCACCACAACCACTGTGCCACTGTTCCCTGTGTTAATATGTCCATGTGTTTTTTGTATCTCCTTGTAGAATGGAGAGAATTAGCTGGACGATGGAGAAAAGTGTGTTCCTCAACGCAGCTGCACTAATTTATAATGGAACATCTTACTCTTGTCTTTCTTTATGTCCTACCATGCAATGAGCCTTAATCGCTAATACTAATGACTTGCTTTTTTTCATGCTCTGTCATTTTCCTTTCTATCTGTTTGTAGCTTTTTGATTTCACACCTCAACCTTTTTTGACTAATTTTCTTTCTTTTCTGTAAAGTTTAATCGCTTTGTCCAGATTGAAAGTCTGTCGGCTGTTGACTCTATTTTGGCTTTCTATGGCACGATCAGAGGAAACACTCCCCGAGCATCGAGCGGGCGGCGGTCTGTGAAGTCCATTTTTTATGGTTTTGTTCCGTCGCTCTGCACAGCTTAGTACCAGGCTGAGAGCATTTTGGGGTGAGCGATGCCACCAGTTATAACATGGTAGTGATGTGATGTGTGGTCAGTTTTTGTTTTTTTTGTAATTTCTGGCTCGATCATCAGGTGACCAATCCAAAACAGAACAATTAATGGTCTGTGTCAGTTCCAGCCGTGCACATTTTCCAGATCCACAATTTAAACCAGTTGGTGGTAGTTAATGCAGCACAACGTAGTCTGCCAACCACAACAAAAATCAATGAGTAGAACGAGAGAACAAGAGAAAATCTGATGTGGGAACTCTTAGAGGAGTTCAGAATCATTTGGCCCCTTGTAGTTTTTCAAATAAGAATCGGCAGATCTCCTCACAAAACCCTCTCTTTTCATACAGTCCACAGCAAACTGTCACAGACATGAACTGAGACACTTCAGGTGGAATCATGAGCTTTGTCCCAGTGGTTTTAAATCCATTATCTGTTAAATCCTCTGGAAATGGAAAACTGAAATTTAGTTTCGTTTCAGCTTTGCGCCAAACTAGATTTTTTCACCGCTGTCGTCCTGTAACGTCGCACTTCGTCGTCAGAGAACTCCGATAACATAATGTAAAGTAACGCATCTCGGTGTCGTCGGAGGCGGTCGTTGGAGTGTTTCTGAGGACCGGTTTGACCCGGTGGTCCTCAGCCTGAGTCCCACCATAGAAACCCAACTCTGATCTGTGTCCTCACCTGTTCTCTATCTGCACACCTTCATCTGTCTTCAGTTTAACTTGTTTTCTTTTTAGTTGGCTTGACACGGGTTCTTCATTGAAACTTCACGATTCCTGTTGATTATCCAACAGGTCGAGGAAGCTATGCTTCTTAATGAAATAACATGTAATTTATTCTATACTTCTGACCAGAGTGCAGCGGGGGTGAAGGAAACTAGGGTAAGAAACTGAATGTCACTGTACGTCACTACTCATTAACATGCATGCCACATTTCATTACGAGAGATAGGTACATGTTAGCTGTAACGTCTGGTGATATTTACATCTACTGTATACAACACATCACACTGCTACATTCAGTCTGTAGTTTAATTCTTGTCATTTAAATGTGGAGACCGCTGAGACACCGATCCTCCCTCTTTGTCCTTTCAGCCTGAGGATATTGGTCAAGCGTCCATGGCGAATGCACCAGAGGGAAGCAAAGTGGATATAGAAGCCTTCAGTCAGTTTACAAAAATTATCACCCCTGCCATAACCCGAGTGGTGGACTTTGCCAAAAAACTGCCTATGTTTTGTGAGGTAAGTGAAGCTGCTCATTACTGAAGCTCAACAGAGAACACGATGCGCCCTCTGCTGGCTGCAGGCGGCGCCAGCTGAGCCCTGTTTGAGTCTGTGCTACAGTGGATTTACAGTGAAGCTGATAAGATAAAATTAACACAGAGAAGATACAACAAAGATAACTTTGAGGTGATTTATTTTGATCAGCAGAGAGCACTGTAACCTGTATATAAACTCTTTTTTTTTCATAACCACATTGAAAGGATGCAGGAATTGTTCAATGTCAAATGTATATGAATTTCTTTACTGTCAGAGCTCAGTTAAAATGTTGATACAGGATTTCAATAAAATAATATATTTATTTAATGAATAAATAAAAAGAAAAAAGAAAAATACTTTTGTAATATCTTTATATATTATATTATACTATTCTGTTGTTTCTGTTTTTATTGCTTATTTACCGCTTGCTTTTTTAACAGTTATAAAACAACAACAGAGAGAGAAAGATGGTCAACATTAGAAAATTGAAAGGAATCTTTTATTCTATTTATTTATTTTATTCTTAACAGTCAACTCAAGAAAATTAACAGTGAAACATTTGTAACAGCTCGTCTATGAGATTGATTTTACTTAAGAAATAGGATCTATTTTTTTAGTATAAACCCAGCATTATTATTTTACAGCTTTAAACTGACAAAAACAAAATGATAATAAATAATTGCTATAGCTGCCACTAACAATGCTCATCTGTGTCTCCTTGTCACCAGTTGCCTTGTGAGGACCAGATCATCCTGTTGAAAGGCTGTTGTATGGAGATCATGTCACTGCGAGCCGCCGTTCGCTACGACCCAGAGAGCGAGACGCTCACGCTGAACGGCGAGATGGCGGTAACACGGGGTCAGCTCAAGAACGGAGGCCTGGGCGTAGTGTCGGACGCCATCTTTGACCTCGGCGTGTCGCTGTCCTCCTTTAACTTGGACGACTCCGAGGTGGCTCTCCTGCAGGCCGTCATCCTGCTTTCATCTGGTAAGCACCTGCTGTGTGGACGCTCATTACAGTTCTGACTGCTGTCTCTTAAAGGGATACTTCAGTATTTTGGCAAACTGGCCTATTGCCATAATCCCTATAGGATCATTACCTTTAATTGTCGGTGCAAGCTGTTTTTAGATCGGCGGGGCAGAGACGTGAGCTGCTCAGAGCTACACTACGGAGGCTATTGTTATGTCCATGTTTCCCTCATCAAACTAAATACACAATCCAACAGCTCCAAAATGCTCTGGTGGACAAGTTGTGATCTGCACATTCACCACACTATGAAATAATAATGTATACTTATGAAAATTATGACACATGAAGTAAATTCTCAGAACTGCTTGGGCTTTTGAAATCACTCCGCTCAGCAGCCGTATGTAGTTCCGGCTACGCATTTACCTTGAAAACAACTCTGTCTCATAACGTTCCATGATTATTTCATAGCGTGGTGAATGTGCAGGTCACAACTTGTCCACTAAAGTGTTTTGGAGTTGTTGGATTGTTTATTTGATGAGTTTGATGAGGGAAAGCCGGAAATACCCAGCGCTGTGCAGAGCTCGCGTCTCTGCCCCGCCGATCTAAAAGCAGCTTGCACTGACAATTAAAGGTAATGAACCTGCTGCTAAAACTATGGGGAGAATGGCAATACAGTGAATTTGCCAAAGCATTGAAATATCCTTTTAACATATTTATAACAAAACTAGAGGCACAAGACACTGAGAATCCATCTATAAATCATTAAGATCACTCATCACACACTGGACTACTGTACTTTGGCGTCCTGCACAGATTGTGAGAATACTTGTTTCTGACATGAAATCCATACAAACCTACAGTTCAATCAATTAATCACCATAATCACTCTGAGCAGCTTTGTCCGGCCAGCGTGGTTGTTACTCGGCAACAGTTTCTCTGGGACACTCCGCATCTCATTGAAGATCAATAATGTTCTGCTGTGTGCTGCTGTCCATGTAAGACATGACACGGGGTTAACCTGCCCATCTGTTTTGCCTTCTGACACACTTACAGTAGCCACTAATCAATACCACTGTCAAGGTCTAATGTCCACAACCAGTATTAGATGCAGCACTGGAAGTTGAACTTTATAGTTTTTTGTGCAAAAAGGCATTTATACCAGAACAGCTTTACAAAAACATCCCAATGAAATATGAGCATCAAAGTAATATAGTCATCCATACACAATACAGTAAATAGCTACTGGTGCTGTCTATCCAGTTAGCAAACTAGCTGCATAACTGCAAATGAAGTACTTATAAGTAACAAAACAAAGTATCCTCTTGATCTTATTCTAGTACTCAATTATGCTTTATTACGACTTGAGATTAATGCATTTATTATTTATTGATTTATTCAGCAGAACACAGACAGAGAGTGAGGATGTAGCTGAAAGAAGCCAGAAAATGTCACAGGCTGACCGAGTATGATTATTATACGAATATTAGCACGCAGTACAAACTAACTTTTGTATGTGTATTTTGAGATCCACAGAACTTTTACATCATATTTTTTATTGAGCAGTTATATATAGAACTAACATACATACATAGATGCAGAACAACACATCAAAAAGCAGTAATAGTCAGAAGCATTGTATAATGATAGAGCAATTATTAAATTCAATTTGAAGAAGAAAAAAAATTAAAGATTGATACAAAAGGGATGAAGAATAAAATAAGATACATGGAGAAAATAGTACAGCAAACAAACAATCATAAAAAGAGGATCAGTCTTCAGGGGAAAACTTTTCATAGTTACTCAGTAATGTGTTGCTTTTGTTGTTGTTTAGCACCATGAGAGATTTAATCAGAGTTCAGTTCCATTAGGAAAGGAGCGATTTTAGGTATCGATTTAGCAAGTTGTTTCTGTACTTTTTCACAAGTACAGGAGCCATTAACATCTGGTGGTCAGGTTTCTCTAGCTGCTGCTTCCTCTCACTAATCACACTGCCCCCCCCTCCCTCCCTCTTCCTCCTCCCCTCCCCTCCCCCTCAGATCGACCAGGCCTGAGTAGCGTGGAGCGAATCGAGCGCTGCCAAGAGGAGTTCCTGCTGGCCTTTGAACATTACATCAACTACCGCAAACACAAAGTGGCACATTTCTGGCCCAAGCTGCTAATGAAGGTGACGGACTTGCGGATGATCGGCGCCTGCCACGCCAGCCGATTCCTTCACATGAAAGTGGAGTGTCCCACCGAGCTATTCCCTCCTCTCTTCCTGGAGGTCTTCGAGGACTGACCAATGGATTTTTAGTGTATGTGTGTGCGTGCGCGTCCATGTGTGTGTGTGTGAGAGACTGAATGTGTGCGTGTGTTTGTGTGCATCCGTCAGCGCCTGGGCACCCTGGTGGTCTCAGGGGTGGAACTAGCAGAAGGCCCGTCACAACAAACTTTCTATTAGCACTACTGAGTGTCACTTCATTCCATACATTAGGAGTAGCTCTCTGGTCTAGTTTTGGATGGAACCATTCCTTACAGTGCGGGTACATTTTTTTGTGTGTGTGAGTGTGAGTGTGTGTTATTGTTGTGGATATAACCTATCACCTCGGATATGTGTTAATGATTGTACAGTTGGCATAATGGTGATTTTATCAGCACTTGTTTATTGATTAGAAACCATGCACCATTTCCCTTCTCCAGGTCGATGGCTGCTCACCTGACAGACAAAAACAAAGACATTTCTTAACGTCAGCCTTTCACCTCACCTGCTCGACTGTATTGGACCCATTTGTTGGTTAATATATGAACTGTCATATAGTCTTATCCATCTGGTGAGCGTCTGAACTGCTCCGTGCCTCGCCATCATCACACTGTGACCTGACCCATTAATAGCAGCACTCACTTTTAATGGACAACAGCTCGCAGGCCTTCCAGAGTCTCTGCATAGCCACTCATCATAACATTAAACGTTGTCGTGCTGCATTCCAGAGATGTCGGAAAAATCTGATTTTTTTTGTTTTTCTTTTTTTTTGCCGCGACTCATTGTATTTGTGAAATAGAGAGGAGATTTATTTTGAAAATGCATGAGCTGTATAAGTTGTTTGGACAAAAAAAGAAAAAAAAAAGGAACTGTCAAATGAATGTAGAGAATGTTTATGACACCGCAGTCAGAAATATGCAAGAAAACTTATCGCAGCGAACCACACTGCTTTGCCTTTAACATACTGTATGTTCTCATGTGTAGAAAATGTCAACAAAACAGATCCATTCAGAAATCTAGTTATCTCAGCACAGCCTAGTTCCACAGCATGACTTCAACTCCTGAAACCGTCAGGTCCACGTCAGACCTGACGAACAAAACACACACTCTGATATGTATATATGTAGAGCTCCCTTTAATCAAATTAATTGATTAGTCAATTGACACAGAAATAATCCGTTCACAAATTTCAAATCTTTTCCTCTGTTTCAGCTTTTTCTTTGTCTTTACCTGATAAATGAGATTAAATCAGATTGGTGACATCATCGTAACCCCCCCGAAATTAAGTAGGCAATTTTCTGACCAAATGATAAATCAAGAAAATAATCCGTGCATAAATCATGAGTATAAATAGTTAGTAGCTGCAGTACATAAACAGCGTCCCGGTGTTTATCGTCTCTGTTCGGCTGAAGAGACTCCTGCTTGTGTCAGTGATTATCGCCTTTATTTCCTACACAGTAGCCTAGGTATCTGGACCTCGTGGTTGATTCAGACTTCCGACATTGAAAGGAATGCAGCGGTAGCATTAAGATGAAGCCTGTTCATCTTTGCCTGAGAAGAACTGTTCAGGACTTAACTAAAGCACACAATGACACTGATGTCAAGAAAAGACAATCAAATATGACTCGTTTATCCTCTCCGTTTCTTTTTTCTTTCCTTTTATTTTTGTAACAATGCCACATGCTGTGCCAAAACCAAGTGAATGATGCCCTCCTTACTGAGTCCCTGCTGAGCTGTCATAGCGACACCAACGCTCGACTGGTTGTGCTAGTTAGTGCATGCCCCTCGTGTTTTAGTCCACGTTAGCGGCTCTGACTTTAGAAACCAGTGCGAATTTTTTAAGTGTTTCATCTCGGCCGCGTTGCCTCACTAGCGTTGCCCCCCCCCATACCCCCCTCATTTGTTTCTGTTTCTCTTTCTTTAACCCCCGGTGCCTCCCTGCGGACTGGGGAGACTTGATGTAAAAGCGGTGACGTCATGGTGCTACGGTTGTCAGGGGGACACGGCTGATCCAACTGTCTTACCTACACAGAAATGAACATGATGTGTTTCTATCACAGCCAACCACCCTCTGATGATGGCATGCATATACACTAACACGCCGACATGCACATACACAGTACATACAGTATACAGTAACATGCACATATACACATACAGTATATGCATGTGCCTAAGTATCATATAGGTCAGACCCCACCACTGTGAGCAGTGGGATTCGGAGGCCAAGTTAAACATTGGCTGGGCCAAAAACAAACAAACAGTATGATTCATCATCAGCAAGGTACACTGAAAGAGCTGGCCAGATTGTGAAACATAGCGCTCTGTCCTTTATTTTTAGCTCATATGTTCATTTTTGTTGTTCTCAAAAAAAAAAAAAGAAACTTCTCTATGGTATTGTTGTCTGCAATGTGACAAACATTTGCTTTGTATATCTCGCTTTTTCAAGCTTCACACTACTCCTCAAAGCCGCTTGTGTTTTTTTTTTCGTTGTTGTTGTTGTTTGTTTTTTCTCTTTTCTGTGAAGTGATGCCTTTTTATCAAAGCAATAGACTTGCTGCAGTGTTTGAATGACCCGGACCTCACACACACACCTCGCAAACTGTACAGACTCAATATAAATGCACAGACAATCAGAGGGGGAGAGACGTAAAGGGGGGGTAGGGGGTGGGGGTGGGGATGGGGGTGGGGGCTAGGGGGTGGGGGGGTTAGGACAGGCACCCAGCACTCAGCGGGTCCCGGTCGGCCTGTATACGGCCGTGTCATGCTGAGACAGAGCCATTTCTTTTTTGGGAAAAGTAGTATTGGCTACGTTTCCATGCACCCCCCAATGTCCACAGTCCTGTTGGATTCATCTTCATGTTGTGTGACTGAATCTGCCCTGTGATGTAAAATGATGAGTGAATGTCGGGGGGGGGGGGGGGCCCAGGCAGTGACAGCACAAACAATGGTGATAAAAAATAAAAATAAAAACACAAATGTTTGAATTTGGTCAGTTATCACAACCAGGAGCTGGTGACACAAGTTGAACTGCATCAGGTCAGTTAGGTCTTCATTTGGACTTAGACGAGCATAATGGCCTTTACCCACCAAACAGTCCCAGGAGCTAAACTCAGGAACTAGAAAAAGGACCGAAAAGTCCCTTTGGTGTATTTGTGTTGCGTTTCAATTGCATCTGAAGAACCATTAAGATTAGACTAGCACATCAGCAAATCAGACCTATAAAGGAATAAAAGTGACAACATTGTTCAAGGCTTGTTTTTTCTAATGCAATGACATGACAAAGCTCATCTGTCTTTTTTTGTTATTTACTGCATGGCTGTTTGGTGTTCTACTTTAGCGTGTAACAACATTGAATCAAAGTTCCTCTGCTCTCTCTGACCTCTTTTTTAAACTTTTTAGAGTAGACTCAGGAATTCGGCTGTTGTAATTTTAGTTAGACATCATTTAACAAGAAGAGAAAGAAAAGATCCCATGCTATAAGCCCCAGTATACCAGTGACAGCTCTGGCTTGCTTTGCGGCTTGAATGAAAGTTGTATACGTGCTGTAGCAGTTTGTATGCTTGTGTTTGACCAGTCACTGACATACAGTACTGTTAACACCACATACTACCTCAGGAGCTGGGATTTTATGGAAGGCACAAACTGTGGCCTGGGAACCAAAACTGGAACTATGTTCCTGCAGTTAAAATACAAGTTCTGTAGATGTTTCTGGATTCCTGCACAGGTAAAGGACCACAATGAGAGTTCAGACACAAATAAAAACAAGTGTAATTTTAAAGCTGCATTAATTGATTTTTTGTGCCACTAGAGGGCAGAACTACACAACAATGGCCCACTTGCAATACCGTCTGGGCCCACCAGGGGGAGCAGCCCACATGTTGGGAGTCACCAGCCTAGACTAAATGCTTTGGCCCAATGTGTTAGCAAACAGTCAGATATTTGCACAAGAAGAGAATTCCCATTTATTTGTGCGTGTCCACTTGACAAATGTGAGCCTGAAATTAACTTTTTGTTGTAGTCTGGCATCCAACAAATCCTGAGAGAAATATCTGATGGGTCAGGCCTCCAGATTAGAGCTTCCTTCAACAGTTTGTGTCTTATTTGACAGATGATGCACAACGAGTTTATCAGAAAAAAGCCTGCAAACAGGCTTGGTGACAGGGTGAAATTTACTTCCATTAAACTTCTATGGACATCAAAGTAAAATAATGAATTGTCAAAGGTTCAGAACACATGTAGAGTTGCAGAAATAGATAATAACTCTCTTTTACAGTCAAAGTTTAGCCTCCAGTCTTCTCATTGGTATACAAGCCCAGTGATACTACTATTGAACCCATTGTTCTTCTGATTAAAGCTCCGACTACCATCAGATGTTTAGTGCGTTGTCTTAAATATAAAGGTTAAATAAAGGTTTTGTGAGATATTCTTTTTCCCATTCCCGTCAGTGGACTTGAGTTTTAAGCTACCACTGCAGGACCAGTATGGACTGTGACCAAGTGCTCTCTCTTTCTGCTTTAGGATGAACTCAAAGATTGTTTGACGTTGTCTTCTGTGTGACATTTAGTTAGATCTATGCAGTCAGCCCAGGGTCTCATAGTCAGCTGAAGAAACATGACCTGATCTCCCTCACTGTACACTGAATAACTCGTCCTTGTGTACGGGATAACCAACAAATATGTTTTTCCATATATAAATAGCCGCCCAACACATAAAAGTAATGGACTGTGGTGGATTTTCTTTAATGGCAGAGTATGTTTTGACAACCTCATTTTAAAATGATTTACAGTAACCTTAAAAGTTTCATTATTAGTTTTACTGCACAAGTCACTCCATAAAGATGATTTATACTGTTGAGCATGAACCAAACCCAAGCAGACATGGAGCAAAACCAGCACTAAATTGTGGAGGAGTGTCAGTGTTGATGAATGTAAGTCTAACACAGACTTTCTTTCAGCCTCCGTTGTGCTCTTTGACAGAAATACAGTGTGTGACACTTCACCTGCGATTGTGAACCAGTTGCTGCCTCTGTCTGCTGTGTGTTGCTGGGCAGGTGGTGTAGAGCTGAGTCATAAGAGCGCTTTGCTTCAATTGAGAAGAGAGCCGAGTTGCTGTTGTGGGCTGTGAAACCAAAACAGAGATCTGAAAGATGCTAAAGTGCTCTTTAAAGGAGACATATTATGCTCCTTTTCCACAAATTAAAATAGTTCCCAGGTGTCCTAAAGACATGTCTGTGACATGCTTTGGTCAAAATACCCCAAGGATCAAACATCACAGCTGTTTTGATCCTCTCAAAACAGCCCTGTTCAGAACAGCTGGTTTTAGTGCCTGTCCCTTTAAATGCAAATGAACCACTGCTTGCCCCGCCCCACATCCTCTACTGGTACAGGTAAGGGTGGGATTATGTAAATTCGAAAACTAGTTAATCATTGCCAGACAACCGAGGGAACAGCCCATAAAATCACAAGGATTTCAACCTAGGGAGCCTGAAAATTACAAATGGTTTTGTCAGTTCTCACATGTTGGGACAAACATCTAAATATATGTTGAAGAGCCTTCAAAAAGTGATATTTCCATAATATGTCCCCTTTAAAGAAATTGATGGGAACTGAGCTGGAAATTCCCCATTGGTTCATCACTGTGACTTGTTATTCATCCATAGAAATAACAATTAGTGTAGCTTTAGCTCAAATCAAAACAGAAATTTGAGATAGCATCATAAACATGAACTCAATCACATGTGTGTTTTTGTACAATGAGAGTGAATGGCCCCATGAAATTTTCAACGTCACAAACATGAAAACCATAATTACTTGAATTTCCATATTGACAGAGCTGTTGGTGCATGTAAACATAGTCAATGCTGACTGCTGGTTCAGAGGATGTTTACTGTTTCTGAAGAGGTGCCAGTTCGCTGTTATCTCTCCCACGAGTTGTTACATGTTTCTCAGTTATAAACCAATAACAAGAGTTGCACCATAGAAAAGCTATTTTACAGTACAAAGGAAAAAGGATGTATATTTTCAGACTGCAGATTTTTTTTTACGGATGTTGTTAGCATAATATGAACATACTGTTTTGCATAGTGTTAAAAAGATATGGTATCTTGCTCTCAAATCTATTTCCACATGTCTGCGAGAAAAAAAAAAGTATGAGCAAGACATTTTGACTCGTTAAAAAAAAGGAAGTTAATTTGTGCAGCATTCTACAATTAAAATAAAACAGTAATTACTGTAGCTGAATTCACTGTCAGTACAAAGCAGCACAGCTACATGTGAACACAGGTAAGGACAACCAACATCAGAGGAAAAGTCATCCACTGTCAACACAGATTTCTCTCCTTGTGTCTTTGAGTGTCTTCTCTTGTTCAACTCATCTGTTCAAGACATACTGGAAAACCGTCACAGAAAGAAAGGGAGTGTGTGTAGGTGTAAGGAGTAAATCTGTGGCAGCCTAAACCAGAAGATGCAGAGTTCAGTTCCAAATTTGCTGTCCTGCACTCTGCGTTGTACTGGAAACGTCCAGTGATTCACTGTCCGTTTGTGGACAGTCCTGTGATATGAGCGCTGCTAAAGGACATGGTGTGCTCATGATGAACAGTGATTACAGCTAATGTGAATTGGCTCTTGGGAATAAAGATGGTTTTGAGAAAATATGGGTTTGTGCTTCTGCTTCTGTGGCTTCATTTCTTACTACTAGTAGGCTACTACTACTGCTACTGCTGCTGCCACTGCTACCACCACCACTACTAGTGCTGCTACTGCTGCTATAGTACTACTACTCTAAATACCACTGCTACTACTACTACTACCACCACCAACACTAATCAGTCTCACTCTAGATTCCACAGTTGAGGGTCTGTCTACAGGTGGGACTGTCAAATTACAAGACAAAGTACTGTGTTATGGGTCTGAATACTTCAGAGAGGAGAGATTCTAGTTTTTGTAATTTCCCCAGATTTATGTAAACAATGAGTGGAGACTGAGATGCAGTAAAGGTTAAAGGGACATTTCAACATTTTGGCAAATTGGCCTATCGCCATAAACCCTATAGTTTTAGGAGTAGGTTACCTTTAATTGTCGGTGCTGTTTTTAGATCAGCGGGGCAGAGACGCAAGGTGCTCAGTACTTCCAGTTTTCCTCATGAAACTAAAGACACAATCCAACAACACCAAAACACACTGACGGACAAGTTGACCTGCACATTCACAACGCTATGAAATAATACCTTGTATGTAACATTGCGACGCATGAAACTCGGAACTACTTGCGCTTTTGAAATAACTCCGCCCAGCAGCCGTGTCTGGAATGTAGTTCCGGCTACGCATTCGCCTCGAAAACAACTTTGT
>CM064897.1:73989-361489 GCA_030347415.2 Decapterus maruadsi | reverse complement strand
GTCCTCGCCATCCCCCGTACGAGCAGCACCTTTGGGAGCAGGGCCTTCAGTGTGGCCGCTCCCACTCTGTGGAACTCACTCCCACTTCAAACCCTGCATCCTTTAAATCACTGTTGAAAGGACACCTGTCCTCTCAGGCCTTGGCCTGTTCATCTGTTGTCCTGTCTTGTGTCATCGTCAAGCGTCCCTTTTCTTTTCTGTGTTTGTTTGTATGTTATTGTTAAGCCTCCTTGGGTGTCTTGAAAGGCGCTATATAAATCAAAACTATTATTAAATAGCTAATGTCTCAAGTTTTGCACCATTAAAGCAGATATCAGTGGAATGTTTTTGTTAATATAAGTCCTAAATAGTCCTATTTTCCGTCAGCAATCACTTACATGGAGTGTTTCAGCCGTAACACGAGTCTCTCCGTCACTCTGCTCTGCTGTAAACCAGGAGAAAACTTTCCTTGTGGGATACAAGTGTTATCCAATGAGGAGAGAGAACGGCATGAAGGGCTGTGTGTGCAGCCAAGGGGTGCGCGTGAATGTGGTGACGTAGGGACGAGGACCAATAGATGCCTGACGAGGGCGGGGGCTGCTAACTCATGGTGCGTTCAAGGAAACTCGTACTTTGTGTTTTTCCTTCCTGTGAAGTCATACCAGTTCAATCTGGTACGAGTTCACGGGTCGGAAGTTACGAGTGGTCGTTATAGTGACTTTCACAGGCAACAGGACGGTAAAAACATGAGTTACAGGTTACCTGGAACGCTACAAAGTTGTAGTTGTGACTTGAAGCTGTAACTTACGGTTTCAAAAGCCTGCCTTGAACGCAGCATTAGCCAAAACGGCCGTGCCGCTGATATCTGCTTTAACTTTCGCTGTAGAGTTTTCCAACAGACAACGTAAAACAATGCAACCCAGCCTTTTTCATTACAATACTTGGTTCAAACCAACTTTTAAGTTAAATTGAACTCTTGAACTCATTTTAAACCGAGGACGACTGAGCTCAAACCCAAAGCCTTGTGTAAGGTTGATCCCGCTGTGGCTCGATCAGGCCACATGGAAGACTCTCATGTTTGTCTTCCTGGTTGTTGGTGACATTGGTGCAAATTCAAGCTGAGATAAAAGAAAGAAACATTAGCTATTTCAAACAATGTTTTGCTCAATGATTAACAGGACAAATGCATGCTATACCATACTGCTCTAATGTATTTATCCCACTGTTAAAAGTGGGACAAAAATAATGATTGAACTTTAATTTGAAACCACTGAGTTGAGCAAATGACATTTTCACCACATGTGAACTTTAGATAACAATTCCTTTAGACTGGATACGTATAAAATAGGAGTAGCTACTGTGCAAATTGTTGATGTGATAAAAAAAAACCCACATTAGATGGATTCCCTAAAATGTAATCACTTGCTTTCTTAAATCTTATTATTAATTATAGGGTGTTGGTTCATTAAATTCTGAGTAAGTCCAAGTCCGAGTTAGCTTTACGCTGACTGACTTTGTCCCAACCTCCTGCCAGGGGAGACGACTCCAGCCGACTGGGTAGTAGACATGTGGATACACTCTAGTCACTGCTAATTATGTGGCTTTGCTCTGTTAATGAGTACAGTCTGAGGACTGGTCGTCTGGAACTTGACTCTATTCATTAGCAAACAATTTAGATGTTGATGAGACAACAAACTAACAACATACCATAGTGGCGAATTACATCAGTCATCGGAGGATCTGATAAATAAATGTGGTTCCTGCTGGTTACACCCATCGGAAATGAACAGTCATGCTAAACAGCATCTATTTGCTTAGTTGACTTATTGTTAAAGATTTGGTTAGCTGTTGAGTCAAGCAGGATGCCCTCTCCGAGTCTGTTCTGAAAGCAGTTGTTACTTTGCTTCTTTCCCTTCTGTTATTTTTTGACTGAGGGTTATTCTTGTCTTCCTCCAAAGTTCCTCACTTTCTGTTTCTGGTCTGTTGACCCTCTGCCAGTCTTGGTCTTTTCGTCTTAGTTATACTTTGCAATGGTAGGTGGTGGCTCTTCCACTTCCCCCCGCACGTTTGTTGTGGTAACTTTCTTTTTTGTTCTTTTTCTGTTTTATAGTGACTGGCAAACAGTGACTCACTACTGCCACCTACTGCTTTAGAGTGTCACTGATGTCTTTGCTTTTATTGCTCATGCCCTGACACATAGGAGGGTTTGTCTAGGCCAACATACCTGGAAAGTGGTTTTAACCAACCATTTTAACCAGTGTAGGATTTAACAAAACCAAAGTAATAGTGGTTTTGGTGCATTTTAAAGGGATAGTTCACCCAAAATTCAAATTTCACTCATTATCTACTCACCCTCATGTCGACTAAGAGCTGTGAGAATTTTCAGAGTCCTCCGTTCCTTCTCTGAGTTACGGGGGGTCCACGCAGCAGTATTTGTCCATATAATGGTTGTCAATGGACACCACTTTTCTTGGTCCAAAAAGACACACCAAAAAACATCCAAATACCTCCATACTGCTCGTCTGTAATGTCCCTCTGGTATTGAAGCCCTGACATGAGAAACTGTTCTGCCGGTCAGTGCAAATCACGTGAGATTTGCACTGACACAGGAAGAGCAGTGAACTGAGACACTGGGAGCTTCCGCTACAAACAAGCTTAAAAGATAGACTTATTTGATTTTTTTTCGGAACAATTTGTCATGTCGGGGCTTCAATAGAGAAGGCACAGAGGACTCTCACAGCTCTTAGTCAACACGAGGGTGAGTAGATAATGAGTGAAATTTGAATTTTGGGTGAACTATCCCTTTAAGATTTTAGTACCTTAAGGAATCTTTCTTTTTTTTGACCATGTCATCGTCTTATTTTAATTATTAAGTCTGAGCTATATATCTGCTTTTTTACTCAGTGATAATAATGGTGATAATGATGGTGATGATGCTGTAGGGAAACAACCTCAAAGTCACATAACTGCTCAAACCAAGTTCAGGATGTTGCAGCACAACCAACCACAGGCGACCCCCGCTCGCTCACAATGTCAAGAATACTTGTTTATACGACTTCCATCTCAGAGAAAAAATAGTTCCTTTTTTATTTTTGGACAAGGCAAGGGTGAACAAGTAGTTCCTTAAGGACTGCGCCACACCCTCAGCATAATCCACAGCTCTTAGAAGTGTTTTTTACACTGATGGGTGCCGACCAGGCGACTTATTTGTTTCAGATATTTTCCCATGGCAAACAAGGAGAATACAAAGGCTTTGTGGTGGCCTGGAGAAGCCACAGAGTAGGCGTACATGAGCCGCCATACTCTCCCTCTTTTGAAATCGAAATTTACGGCACCCCATAAAAAGTCGATTCACGCTTATAAGCACTAAATATAAACAAGAATAAAGCAGCTGAATTTGACACAGTCCTTGTAAAGTTGAGCCGCTGCAGCGCTGCGTCCGGCTAAAAGGCTTGACCCGGCTCCACAGCCCTTAGCACGAGTCTGTCCCAAAACAAAGCCAGAGTGGGTTCAACTCTGTTGTTTCTGACCTTCTTCTCACTGTGACTCAGGGAAACACAGGGCCTTTGTTTTGGTCATGTGTTGACATAAGGGCAGGAAACTCCCTCTCCACAGACCTTTAGCAGCCAAGCCATCACCCTGTTGCTACAATACTACCCTATCTGTGGCAGTTTAATGCTCGTTTACACCCAACAAGCCCTAAGAGGCAAATAATACTCCTGATTTACGACTGGGTTTTGGCTTGTGCCTGTGATTATGATGACGTATGATTTACTGATTGATGCTCATTCTAAAATGTAAATAGATGTAGCGCTGGCTGTTATGAAAGACTACGTCTACATTTCAGACCTCACTCATTGTGTGTGCTCGCCACTCTGAGCGCCACGGCTGGCATGGAGGGCTCCAGCAGCACCCCTCCGGTCCCAGTGGTCTGCGCCTCAGCACATAACAGCCACTTAGGCCGGCATTTTCCCAGGCTGAGACAACACACCATGGTGGCAGCGCGAGCCACAGAGAGGGCCTGATTAAAGAGTAGGGACAATGGAGGGAGAGAAAGCTCGGGGACCTTGGTGGCATTTTCCATCTCCGCCGCTGTCTCCTGGGGGGACCAAGTATGTGGCGTGAAATGTTTGAATTCTCCCAGAATCCCTGGAATCCAGACAGAAACACCGCGGAGAGGACCCTCGACCGGGGATCAAAGAGCTTTGAGAGGCGTGCGGTGGACCGGTGGTGAAGTCGAGTGCATAGGGGAGCCTGAGTGTGTGTGTGTGTACTGTATGTGTGTGCGTACTTAGATGTTTCAGAAAAACTGACTTGAAAAAGATAAAGACAATGTTTAACCCTCTGATGCCCTTCGACACATTTATGTGTTTTCTGAACTTTATTTTTTACATATCTCATACATTTCTTGTGCAAATAGCTTAAAATTACACCAGGTTGTGGGGCGTGGCGTGGCGTAGTGGTTAGAGCGGGCGGGAGCCTGAGTGTGTGTCGGGCGCCATTTACTGTGTGTACTGCCTGTTTCCTGTCTGTCTCAACTGAACTATAGATGTTTCAGTTCTAACTTTTTCACACAAAAAAAAAGTTCTGACTTGAAAAAGATAAAGACAATGTTTAAGTTTGAATCATATTTTCTGTTATGGCCACATGTTTAAAGACTTCAGAGGGTTAAAAAAAATTAAAAAATCAATATCATTGATGATTGAGCAATGAAGTATAGACATGTGGAGACATTTGTGTGTGTGTGTGTGTGTGTGTGTGTTGCTGTCCTTTTACAAAAAAAAAAATCTGCTAATCTTTCATGTACCAGGCTGCCATAATAAAACCAAAAATATTCAAGTTTGCATGAATTATATTGGGATCAGATAATGCAATCATAGCCAATCATTGGGACTCAATACGCTATACTTTTTTGAGGGGCATCAGAGGGTTAAGTTTGAATCATATTTTCTGTTATGGCCACATGTTTAAAGACTTCAGAGGGGCAGCGATGATTGAGCAATGAAGTATAGACATGTGGAGACAGTGTGTGTGTGTGTGTGTGTGTGTGTTGCTGTCCTTTTATCCCTCATGGGATCAGATAATGCAATCATAGCCAATCATTGGGACTCTAATACAGCGGGTGCCCCTCTTCACTTTCCTCTGTAGTAAGAGAAGAAGAGGAAGAGAAAAGCCAGAGGGGGAAGCTCGTCTCTCTCTCTGTCTATCTCTCTGTAATTATCACTTAATGTCGCTCAGTGATTTGGAGACGTCTGTCTCTCGCTTCGTCCTTTCTTCCCTTTTTGGAGAGGAAACATATCACAGTCTGAAATAAATCTGTCATTCCTTTTATCGTTGTATACTTAGCACCAGAACAGAATGGTAAATGGAGCCGTCCCAGACCACAGGCTTTTGGTGGCGCAGGGCCTCAGCTCTGACTGGCTGTCTCTGCCACAGCCAAGCACACAGATCAAAGGCTCCTATACAGCTCACCAGTTGGCTTCCAGCACTGACCTCAAGACAGTTTCATGTCTGAGAAAGACAGCGTGTGCTTGTGCCTGAGCTACGTGCAGAGTTTATCAGTTTTGTATGAACATCTGTCATGTGTAGGTTCTCAATGCATGTATTCATGTCTGTGTCCATGTGCTGTGTGTCACATTCGGTCATTGTCTTGTGTTTGTTTGATGTCATGTCAAAACAGATGACATTGTGTTTATATTACTGTAACATGTGGAAAGCTGTGGCATTACATACATCCTGATATATTTCATACCTGACCCGTTCTTCTTGGACCAGAATGCATTCTTGCAGCGGCCAGTGAATCATCTGTGTTCACCAGTTTGACTATTTGACCGGCTCCATCTGAGGCTTTGTGGTGAAGAGGGAAATAGACGGCCAACGGCCTGCAATCAACACATTTCAAAGTTACAGTCACCAGTGATCTGCCCATCAAAGTCTCTGGTAACACAATGACAAATGTGTCTGAAAGTCAGTTAACAGTGAGCGAGAAGTTCAATATTCCAAGATTTTGACCTTTTTTAAATTTAAATAATTAATTTATGAAACAGCTTCGGAGTAATTGCAATGGTCAAAGGGCTTGTTACAGGAAAAAATGGGGGCTCTCTGCCTTCCACCTACAGCATCTATTGGCTATAGTTGATTGATCAATATTGGCTATTGACTCGTCTGTAATGTCCCTCTTGTATTGAAGCCCCCACATGAGAAATTGTTCTGAAAAAAATTAAATAGGCATAAGTCTATATTTTAAGCTTGTTTGTAGCGGAAGCCAGTGTTGTGCTAGTTACTCAAAAATAGTAACTAGTTACAGTTACTAGTTCCAGTCCTCTTCATGGAGCGTGTTACGTGTGGGACGCTAGAGGGCGGCCACCAAGCGCTTTCAGTGTCACAGTGTGCACCAGGGTGCTCTGTCTTTCTTTCAATTCAATGAAACTTTATTGATCGCTAAATGTTATGGGAAGTGTGTGCCGCTGTAAAACCTCACCAAAAGGAACGGAAAGGAACGGAGATAATGAGTGAAATTTGAATTTTGGGGAACGGAGTTACTGAAAATGCAAAAACAACTATTACTTTGGTTTTAGTTACTGAAAAAATCCTACACTGGTTAAAATGGTTGGTTAAAATTTTTTTTGGGTGAACTATCCCAACATATTTGGCAGAAGATCCCCGTGTCTCAGTTCACTGCTCTTCCTGTTCATGTGCAAATTCATGCTGATTTGCTCTGACCTGAACAATTTCTCATGTGGGGGTTTTCAATACAAGAGGGACGTTACAAACAGTATGGAGGTATTTGGATGTTTTTTGCTGTGTCTTTTGGACAAAGAAACCTGGTGTCCATTGACAACCATTATATGGACAAATAACACTGCAAAAAATGGACCCTTTTAACTCAGAGAAGGAACGGAGGACTCTGAAAATTCTCACAGCTCTTAGTCGACATGTGGGTGAGGAGATAATGAGTCAAATTTGAATTTTGGGTGAACTATCCCTTTAAGCTAATAACATTTGAATTGTGATTTTATAGTCTCAAAAGTGCTTCACACAAGTCATCCCTCGTTCACATGTAGGCTACATTCATGCAGCACATACATGTGGGGCAGTTTGGGGTCCAGGATCAAGGACACTTCACCAAACATCTGCTTAGTGGTTGACCTGCTCTTCCTCCTGAACCACAGGTCGTTATGTTAACACAAACT
The DNA here is from genome assembly GCA_030347415.2 of Decapterus maruadsi. Lineage (NCBI taxonomy): Eukaryota > Metazoa > Chordata > Actinopteri > Carangiformes > Carangidae > Decapterus > Decapterus maruadsi. The sequence continues at coordinate 354,317 of CM064897.1, read as the reverse complement.
TACACAGAAACCAAACAGTAACACTGAAGCAAAAAATGCTACACTTTTAACATCCAGGTTACAATGTGTTTGCATGAAGAACATATTTGGAATACTTGGCGGTTTTAATAGAGTTGTACATGCAGGAAAAAGGTGTGATCTGATGCCTGCTCTGCTTTTTTTCATTAAAGATCCCTTGTTCCAGTTTTACTGAACAACACAAACGTAATTTTAAAAAGAAGAATGACACATCCACACTCACTCAGCGACCTTATTTAAGTTAAAGATCATTTATTATTCCTTTGCAGGAAACGACAGCGTTAGCAGCAGCGGACGAGGCTTTTTCAGTTTCTAGTCAGATCAATTCAAAAAACCTCAGGACTGATAAAAGTGATAGCTGCTCCATAGCAAATGAAAACTATGTCCGCCATTACCATTAAGTCTTTTTTTTCTTTCCCTGCACACTCACTGTAATCCCCTTCTGGGAACACTAAAACGGACTCAGCAGTGCAGCGGCGGCAGGTTTTTATGTAGGTTTTGAAGGGCTTATGCCTGCTCTTCTGAGCTGCTGTCAGGACCAGGTGTCAGCAGGATGCCTCCCTGATAAAGGCCTAATCTGAGGTGTAAAGTTACAAGAGGGATTTGGGGAAGTGAGAGGGTGTCAGAGAGCTGCAGTATTCAGGGCAGCATAAACCAGGGATTAGGACTCGGTGGGAGCTGCTCTGAACAAATATAGAATTCAATTTATCCAAATATCTTCATTTTAAAGTGACTGAGGGACGTCCATGCCACGTAGCTACGCTTTACTGTCCCTTCAGGATGGCAACAGTCTCCACTGTGCATCTTTCCCCCAGTCACTGACAAAAATAGAAAACTGATCAAATATTCAAGCATTAAAGGGATAGTTCACCCAAAATTCAAATTTCACTCATTGTCTACTTACCCTGAGAATTTTCAGAGTCCTCCGTGCCTAATTCTTAAATAAGACTTGAATAAGTCTATATTTGAAGCTTGTTTGTAGCGGAAGCTCCCAGTGTCTCAGTTCACTGCTCTTCCTGTGTCTGGCGGAACAATTTCTCATGTGGGGGCTTCAACACAAGAGGGACATTACAGACGAGCAGTATGGAGGTATTTGGATGTTTTTTGGTGTGTCTTTTTGGACCAAGAAAAGTGGTGTCCATTCACAACCATATGGACAAATACTGCTGTGTGGACCCCCACGTAACTCAGAGAAGGCACAGAGGACTCTGAAAATTCTCACAGCTCTTAGTCGACATGAGGGTGAGTAGATAATGAGTGAAATTTGAATTTTGGGTGAACTGTCCCTTTAAATTGCTCCATGCAATAAAAAATACTCTGCTCTATAAAACTTGAATGATAGTCAGCCTGAGCAAAAGTAGTTTCATGTTGTGTTGTGGTGAATCTGAGCTGCAGTCCAGCGCGGGGACAGAGCGGATTAGCCCTCAACTCTTTCTGTTTTTTTCACTTTCCTCTTCTTCTCCTCGTCTTCTGCTGTGGCTCATAAAAGATTGCGTCCTGTGTGTGATGTGGTGGAGGAGTGCAGTAAGAATGAACTGATTACGGACGAGAGCCGGCATGCCTTTCAGTTATGGCACCGAGGAACATTCTTCAGGCACTTAAAAATAGTAACAGTTGTGTTTTTTTAAGGTTTGTTTTTCTCATCTGAGGACTTTGGGGCATCTTGGCTTTTCTGGAGACTGGAATCATAACCAGATTCTTTTCTCTCTCTCTTTCTCTCTCTCTTCAACCCCCTCCTCCCCCTTTCTTTCATTTTGTTATTGGAAGTTTGTTTAATCTTGTGAAGAAAATTGGCTTAGCGTGGGAACGGCAGAATTCTTTGGGGGATACATTTTGTTGTTTTAGAGTTGTGCACATTGTTTTGTTGGGGTTTTTTTCTTAGCGCAGGAAGAAAAAGTGCCAGTTTGTGCCAAAACCTCATGAAGTACAGATAAAAAGGAGTTGAGTGAGAGGGAGGCCACAACACCACGACAAAGATATGGGCTGTCTAAGCAAAGAACTTTACAAATGACAATCTCCAGGGGGAAAAAGGGGGGAGTCAACATGAGGGAGGAAGGGAGTGGAAGAGGAGGAGGGAGGAAAAGAGGAGAAACAAATGTGGATGGATTGGTGGGAGGAGGAGGAGGAGGAGGAGGAGGAGGAGGAGGAGGAGGAGGAGGAGGAGGAGGAGGAGGAGGAGGAGGAGGAGGAGGAAGCAGGGTATGGGGGGGAGTGGGGGGGAGATAATGCAGAGCAGTGAAGGGGGGAGGGGGGGAGATGAGAGGGGAAGCATTCCCCCATGCCCACATTAAAGACATAAAAAAGAAAACAAACAGAAAAACATGTCTGACATAAAGAGGCTGGTTTCCGCGGCGACAGCACAATGGCTGCCTGTGGCTCTCGGGGCCCTCGCCGTCCCGTCTGGGGCCAGGCACCAGCGAAAGTCACCGCAGTCACAGGGCCCATCAGCATGCGTGTGTGTGTGTGAAACATGGTGAATGTCATCCCAGGCCTGGTGCTGTGGGAACCGGCATGAAAGAGACCCCACTCAGCAACCACAAAAGCTCCTTTCTGATGCTTCTTCTCGGCTTTAGTCTCTTTATTTATCTTTGCGCAAGGGGGGGGGGGGCGCCCGAGGAGGGAGGACTCTCTCTCTCTCTCTCTTTTTCCATTCTCTCTCCATGTCTCTTGCCCCCTCTGTCAGGCAGGGCGACCCCTCCCTGCGGCCCTCCTGCCCTCAAAGCAGCCACTATCTCTAACATATATACACACTAAAAAACGTTGGGTTAAAAACAACCCAATCTGGGTTATTTTTTAACCCAAAGCTGGTTAAATATTGGACTGAACACATGCCGGGTTATTTTGACCCAACAAGTTGGGTTGATTTCCTTAAACCAACAGTTGGGTTGTTTATCAGCCCAGTTGGGTAAATAACCCAAGGGGTTCACATTGACTACACTGCTTATATTGTGGCAGATTAGGGTTTTATTTAACATTAACTTAAATAGAGAATAACATTAGATCTTGTAACAGCTCCTGCGCCTCACACACCACGGAACTAGAGGGAGAATGCTGTTTGTTATCCTCTACACATACATGCAAACTAAATTAGTGTGTAGAACAGTATCACTAAAGATTTTGTACCTGTTGGCGATATTTAACAGAAATAACCTACATTTGAATCACAAAACACTGTCCCAAAGCATGCTGGGAATTTCCTCCCACCCAACGTCAACCCAACATGTTGGGTAGTCCAAAATAACCCAACACACTATAATGGAAATTACAACCCCCAACGACAATAACCAAGCCAGTTGGGTTCTTAGATTACCCAACTTAATGAAAACCACCCAACCCAGCTGTTGGGTTGAAAAAATAACCCAACATTTTTTAGAGAGTACTGACTGTGTCCAAACCTGTTTCTCTGCGGCTTTATTCACACCTCATATCAGCTCAATCACATCATAAAAACACAATGCAGCTCTTACGGAGCGGCCCTGGCCCTCCCCAGGAACGCCTCCTGGACACAGGTTTCTCTGCATGTACCGTGGCGACGGCCAGACGGCCAGACGGCCAGACGGCCAGGGCCACTGGTCCCAGGCATTCCTTATGTGTCTGAGGGACAGATATGTCCCTCATGGATCCAGCCTGGACAGTGCCAAGCCACTCCAGTGCCAGTTCCCATGCCAATCCAGCCTTGACCCCAGTGGCTGAGCACTTTCTAACGGCACACTGTTAGAGAGGCCTCCAGCCAATCAGAAAGCAGTGGAGGTTTGGGGTATATGTCAGTAGCACTTGCATACAGCAGGGCACCACGCAGAGCGCCTTTGACTGCATTTGGCCTTTCACACATTCTGAGCAGGGGTTCGCAACACTCAACAAAAGCTTCATCTGCTTATTTGATTATTTTGTGGGACACTACATCTATAATTAGATCTGTTCATATTTTCCTGGAATTCGGCCATCCAGGATTTTGGTTTGTTGGACTTTCAATGATTATACATCTATCATGATTTTAACTTGATGCTTTGTTAACACATTACGTACTTTTTTATATCAGTTCTTAAAATAGGAACAGGTGGGACTTTAACACAGGCTCCATTATAATCAGTGTCTGTTTTTTTCCACAAACATTGGTGTATTTCAGTCAGGTGGCTCCTAGCAGGCTAATAGAGAATGTGAAGCTGACGTCACGCCGCTTTGCCGTTGTGGGACGTCGGCGCCATCTTTGGAGGAACGCAAACATAAACAGACTTGACAGAGTGGGGAAAACGGCGGAAAACGAGCAAGAAGTAAAAGAAAAAGATGTGGAAGACAGACAAAAAAAGAAAAGAAAAAAGAAACGGAGAAGAGGAAGGGAAAGGAAGGAGGAACGTATCATGATAAACTCAAATTTAATGAGAAACAAAGGTAAACAGAAACACTACAACTTATTAAGACCCAGATTTACTCCCTCCACTGACTTATCCAGACATTGTGAACTATGTTGTTTTTCGTATTAGTGCATATACTGCTGTGGCATTTTTTATGCAGCAGTACTGTCCCACCATCATTACTTTTAAGCGACTTTGGGAACTTTTTTCAGGGGGGGGCGAGCAAGTGTTTACATCCGCGATCCTCCAAAGATGGCGCCCAACTTCCAACGGCGTGACGTAACTTCACATTCTCTATTGAAATAAACATAGATCTGAGATTGAACAACTCTTCTAATCTTTCTTTCTTTCTTTCTCTTTTCTTTATTTGTATATCCCGTTTTTACAACCAGTTTGTCTCAAAGGGCTTTACATCCCATCATCATCAACAACATCCTCTGTCCTTAGACCCTCACATCCACTGAGGAAAACCTCCATGGAAAACCCTTTAACAGGGAAAAATCGGAGAAAGCTCAGGGTGAGCAACATTTCTGTATCAAGATACAAAACTTTTATTATTTATTTATTATTTTCACAATGAACTTTTATGAGAAATCAAATAAAAACAAGAATGAAAAATAGTTTACAAGAAGTTCTCTTATCTTTCTTTTCCCACAGGATTCAATTCTTTGGGTCTTTTTAAACTTCAGCACTCACATTTTTTGGGAAAAAATAAGTAGCTGAAAGTTGATTTTCAGAGGGAAAAAAAAGGAGAGATAATTGAAGTCAAGCATGCAGCGATACATATCTGAGCAGTTATTCAGTCTGACGTGAATGCAGCGTAAAAGTCACAAATAAAATCTCCCGTTGAGCTGGTTCCATCTCACAGACTTTCAAACAATAGCAATAGTCATGCATCAGAAACAATAATTGCCGCTGAGTGTTTGTGCCTTATAAATTGTGGGTATGCACTGTCCACATTCGTGTGAGGAGTTGAGTGTGTGTGTGTGTGTGTGTGTGTGTGTGCCTGTATGATTCAGTTCATGGCCATGTGTGTGTGCATGTGCCTGAGCATTCACACGTTCATATTTGAGCTGCATATGTGTGCGTGTGTGTGCAAATTGTAAAAGTATGAGCTTGTTAATTTCAATAAGGGACGTGGCCTTGTTGTGGTTTGGAGGGATGGGAGGGAGAGGACTTGAAGTGGCCAACCAAGATCGCCAGAAATCTCCCAGAATTCCATCCCCATCATGCAGCGCCAGCTTTCGCTCTCTTATGTTTCTCCCCCATCAGCCTCCCCTCACACACCCCCACCCTGAAACCATTTTCATAATTAACTTATTTATTCATTTATTTATTTATTCATTCATCTTCTCAATTACTTTCCACTTTGTGTGTGTTTTTCACGCGACTTGCCTGGTCCTGGAACAGCTGCGAGGTGGCGCCAAAAACAATGAGTGAAACCAGAGTGACTTCATTTCACAAAAAGGAAGAAAAAACATTGGTGATACAGAGAACAAAGCTCATCTTTGAAGACAAGGCTGGGTGAGTTGGTGAGAGGAGACTGAAGTCTGTATGCTTCATAGATGTCTCTTTCCTCTAAGACTCTTCTTCTCTGGGTTTTTTTATGCTGAAATGAAATCCAGATCTGAATCAAGGAGTGACTGGTAATGAAAGGACTTATGCATGTGTTAGAAGTTACTTTACTTACTTGACATGTACAATATGATCAAATGTAGGCAAAAAGACCCAGTTACAGCCTAATTAATGTATGAGAGGTTAATACAAAAAAGGTATATATTAAAATAAATAGAACTTAAAGGGATAGTTCACCCAAAATTCAAATTTCACTCATTATACTCACCCTCATGTCGACTAAGAGCTGTGAGAATTTTCAGAGTCCTCCGTTCCTTCTCTGAGTTACGGGGGGGTCCACGCAGTAGTATTTGTCCATATAATGGTTGTCAATGGACACCACTTTTCTTTTTCACATCAAAAACATCCAAATACCTCCATACTGCTCGTCTGTAATGTCCCTCATGTATTGAAGCCCCCACAGTATGTTTGTGTGTCTTTTTGGACCAAGAAAGGTGGACAAATACTGCTGCGTGGACCCCCCGTAACTCAGAGAAGGAACAGAGGACTCTGAAAATTCTCACAGCTCTTAGTCGACATGAGGGTGAGTAGATAATGGGTGAAATTTGAATTTTGGGTGAACTATCCCTTTAAAGTAAACCAATTGTATTTGTTAAAAACAACCTCCAAAGATCTTCTAGTCCTGTGCTGCAGTGTGTGTGTGTGTGTTTCACAGCCTTCCAGTCTGCAGGCAGGAAGGGACACACTCAGCTGGTGTGTGTGTGTGTGTGTAGAAGGGGACATGCCACTTGGCCTCACTCCCTCTTTAACACACACATATGCACACACAGGCATCGCTCCTGACAACCGGCATGTTTCCATGGCAATCTGTACCAGCAATCTTCCCACAGTGGCAGCGGAACCGAGCAAGTGTGTGTGCAAGTGAGCGTGTGTTTGTGTGAATGAGAGAGAGAGAGAGTCCAGATGTCCAGACCCTCCCTGGGACCAGGTCTCTGGACCTTTCAGAACCAGAGATCCAGACAAAACCTGATCACCAGGTTTGAACAGAGTTGGATCAACAGTCTGAGTCGGTGTAAACAACTAAACAACAACAAACTGATGCAGAGAGTTCCTTCCTCCTTCTCTTCCTCCCTCTCTTCCTCCCTCTCTTCCTCCTTCTCTTCCTCCCTCTCTTCCTCCTTCTCTTCCTCCCTCTCTTCCTCCATCTCTTCCTCCTTCTCTTCCCTCTGTCTCTTCCTTCGTCTCTTCCTCCGTCTCTTCCTCCTTCTCTTCCTCCGTCTCTTCCTCCTTCTCTTCCTCCGTCTCTTCCTCCATCTCTTCCTCCGTCTCTTCCTCCTTCTTTTCCTCTGTCTCTTCCTCCGTCTCTTCCTCCTTCTCTTCCTCCGTCTCTTCCTCCTTCTCTTCCTCCGTCTCTTCCTCCTTCTCTTCCTCCGTCTCTTCCTCCTTCTTTTCCTCTGTCTCTTCCTCCTTCTCTTCCTCCGTCTCTTCCTCCGTCTCTTCCTCCTTCTCTTCCTCCCTCTCTTCCTCCTTCTCTTCCTCCTTCTCTTCCTCCGTCTCTTCCTCCGTCTCTTCCTCCCTCTCTTCCCTCCGTCTCTTCCTCTGTCTCTTCCTCCATCTCTTCCTCCGTCTCTTCCTCCCTCTCTTCCCTTTGTCTCTTCCTCCGTCTCTTCCTCCTTCTCTTCCTCTTACACCCCCACCAGACTGTAGGACATCATTTATCATTTATTTTCTCTCTCTCTCTCATGTCACTTCTTTGTGTGTGTATCTTGTTGCTGCTTTCTAGGCCTGGCTTGAAAAAGAGATTTTAATTTAATTTATTTTATTTTTATCTCCAGCGATCTGCTGGTAAAATAAAACATGAATTAATGATTTAATAATAAACTACAGTTACTGTCCAGGTAATTAGCTAGACATGATGAACAAACAGTGAATACACACACACACACACACACATGGTCCATCATCCCTACACCTCACCCACGCTCCATTGTTTTACAACAGAGTTTAATTAAAGGAGAAAAAGAGAGAGAAAGTGAGGGCAGAAAGAAGAACGGATGGAGAGCAGGAAGAGATTGGAGACTAATTGACTGAAGATGACTGAACAAGGGGGTAAAAAGATGGGGCCGGGGGTGGCGAGGGAGGGAGGGAGGGAGGGAGGGAGGGAGGGAGGGTGACAAGACAGGGAGGGGCAGATTAAAGGGAGGGAGGAGGGACAGGCGGAGGAGGCGGGGGAGCCAAAACTGGCAACCCTGCACCAACTGCCCAAGTCCTGTTTTGTCATTGGGTGGCTGTGACAGAGAGAGGGAGCCGAGGGAGAAACAGCCAGAAAGCCAGAGGCTGACACTGATAGGGTGAAAGATCCAAGCAGCTTTTTAATAAGTTGTTTTTTGTAGTTGTCATGGGCCCTTTGGGGTCAGTCAAGTGGTGGCGCTGACTATTAGAGGGAAGGCCAGAGGACACATGAGTCAACAAGTGATAAGAACGACCAAAGGACGACAAAGCTTTTATGAGAAACTGCAGATGCAAGAGAGTAAGGGGCACACAGGGTGAGCAGAGGGAGACGCGGAGCCTCCACGCAGCAGACAACGCTTTAGTCCATCATCCATCCATCCCTCCGTTCATCCATCCATCCGGTCAGGAAGGTGCAGAGACATGAAGAGACCTCATGACTACAGCTCCCCAGACTCGGACACAGACGAGTTCATCGACGTGGGACAAGAGGACGGCTACTGGTGAGCATCCACCCACCACACCTGCATGATGCGCCGCAATCAGCCTTTCAGCTGAAACCAGACCTTCTCCAGTTGTAATTAGTAGCTCAATCTGCTCAGTGGCTTCACGGACGCTCTGACGTCTGTCAAAGTGCAGAGCAGCTGAGAGGCTGGAGGAAAGGCTGATGTGGTTTATCAAGTAGTAATGACGAGTGATCCTTGCGCTTAAAAAGTTGACTGCATTCAGATCAAATAGTTATGGGTAAATGTAGTGAAGTCATTGAACCCAACGAAGCTGCGCTGCCAGTTTAAAGCTCAAACTTCAGGCCGTGGCTGCAAATGTCCTGCAGCCACTCAATCGGAGAAACATATTCCTCACATTTATCCCTCTTTTTGAAAGTGTGTGGTGTTTGCTCTGTCAGTGCGTGCATGACATTTATTTATTAGTTTATTTGAAACAGGATTCCACACATTCATTAACATACAAAAACAATTATTTGATGTAAATATGACAGATTAGTTTACAAAGTTTTACAAGGTATATTTATGTTTGAAGTACAGAGTATGTCCTCTGATCAAACACATTAAAAAAGTCTTGCAGGAAAAGTTATCCTTTTTTGTGGCGGGGTGTGTGTGTGTGTGTGTGTGGGGGGGGTGTTAATTAACAATTAGCAATGTGGCAATATTACATAGAAGCAACAGAGAGCAACAACCCTGCATCAAAGATATTAAGGATTTATAACATATTTTTTTGTAGAGTGTATTTGTGCAACGTTACTGAAATTACATTTATTGGAGCATACAAACTTTTTTCCCCTTATTTACGATTTAATTCACAGTCAAATTATTTTTTGAAAGACTAAACTTTGCCAAACCTCACTAACCTGTGGTCTTAAAGTATTAGTCATTCTTCTCTCTGATGTATGAAATTAGACAGTTTGTCAATTATTCATAGTTAAATATGTTATCCAAGAATCCGGAAAATATAAAATTACAAATACAAAATATTTTTCACCTGAAAAAAACAAACGTGAGTGGCTAATGCAGCCCATTACAGAGAAAATGTCTTATAAGCAATAAAATAACTGATTGTGCAATTTAGTATTTTAGGTGCATTTGCCAAACTCTTTATCAGGCAGTGAACTAAAAGGAAGATTCACAAGTGTAGTTCAAAACCGACAGCAATACTGGTTACATCACAAGCTCTCAGCACGCCAGGAACGCTGAGCACGGTTTGGATCAATCAGATTGCCATGTGACGTGCAAACAGAAGACAGATCCGTCAAACATAAACCTAAACAAAAACACACAGCTAAATTGGCAGCTTTCACATAAAACTATAATAGAAACGCAAAAAAAAAAAAAAAATCTCTGGTTGGCCAGGAAACTCCGAGCTGACAGGCCTCTATAAGATGAGAGCGCACAAACAAACACAATCCATATTGAGTGACTGCACTAAGAGGAGCTCGCTCACATCCCATGCTGCTTGTTGGAGCTGCATGTGAGCAAAAGCATGGCCCCGAGGCTATGTAATCATCTTTCTAAAAGTGCCTTCTCTCAGATGGAAAGGAGAACAGCATGTCATTTCACTGAGACTAATGTCCAGAAATGCATTTAACCAAAAACAATCTGGTCTTCCCTCCTCTCCCGGGCACTCCTTTGCCTCTCTGTGCCCAAAAAACAAATTAGATTGAAGGGAGCTGATGTGCCATACCGACTCTGTGTCATATTAAGGAGGGTAATAATAACAATATGCAGGGGAATTAAAGTTACCATATTTTTCTCTGTGCCAGTGCAACCCTCCCTCTTTCAACCTCTCCTCTCCCTCCCTCTGTTCCTATGGTACAGCCCAGTCACTGGGTCCATGTCTCCTGGCAGCGCCTCGCAGATTCTGGCCCGAAAGAAGAGAAGAGGGGTGAGTGAATTATAATCTTGGCTCACTTTTTTAAATCTCTCTTTTTTGTTGTTGTTTTGTTTTTTTTGCTCAGCTCTAGATGTCCCTAAAAGCTCATCTTTGTTTTGTAGATCATAGAGAAGAGGCGCAGAGACCGCATCAACCACAGCCTGTCAGAGCTCCGAAGACTCGTGCCCAGTGCTTTTGAGAAACAGGTGAGCGGCTACAAATCACACCTCTGTCTTTATTCTAACTCAGTGATGGGAGTGGTACTGTAATCCAGTTGAATGAAGTCTGATGCAACTGGCTCATCTTCCCCCACAGGGTTCATCCAAGCTGGAGAAAGCAGAGATTCTGCAGATGACAGTGGACCACCTCAAACTGCTGCATGCCATGGGAGGAAAAGGTGAGGGATATTTGCTCTCTTTTTTCATCTTGCCTTTTCACTCATTAACCAGACAATGCTGGAAACCGTCAAATTCATCCAGAAACTGTCAACGCAATAAATAAGACCAGCATGCGGCTATGGCTATTTACCAGGGTTTCCCTGCACAGCAGCTTCTCTGAATGAGGCAGCTTTTAGACCTATTGTAAACTTGATTCATACTGTGGTGTGTTTTTATGAACTTATGTACTTGAATGCGTGATGTGTGAAGTACAGTTACTGCTGTACACTCTTAGAAATAAGGGTTCCAAAAGTGTTCTAATACAAGGGCTGAGGTTCTACCTGGAACCATTTGCTTCTGAAAATCCCTTTCCTGAAGAAAAGGTTTTTCAAGGGTTCTTGGTAACACTAAGGGTTCTTGGTGGAACTCCCTGTGTGGGTTCTAGATGAAACCGTGATAAGTGGGATATTTTCTGGATGAAACCCCCAGTAGGGGTTCGGTTCATAAAAGGGATTTTTGTAGAACCTCTCACTGGGGGTTCTAGGTGTAACCTTTCACAGATGGTTCTAGGAAGAACCCTTTATGTGTTGGTTCTCGGTATAACCCTTTATGTTGGGTTCTAGGTAGAACCCTCCAAAAAGGGTTCTCCTTTGAGGACAAGCCGAAGAATCTTATATGGTTCTACATAGCACTTTTATTTCTAAGAGTGTACGCTATTTTATATTTTTCTATCCTTGATGAATTGTTTTTTATGGTGTCACTATGTGTTCTGTTGTTGTGAGTCAATGGTGAAACCAAAGAGGAATTTCCACTCAGTGGATGATAAAGTTTTTGTAATCGTAATCATAATCGTAAATCGATGACCAATCCATCCAAAGGTTGCTCAGCATGTGACTAACCTCTTTTTCTCTCTCAGGATACTTTGATGCGAGGGCCCTGGCAGTCGACTACAGGACCCTGGGTTTTAGGGAGTGTGTTGGGGAGGTGGTGCGATACCTCAGCTCCCTGGAGGGTGAGTCCCCTGACCCAATAGGAGCCCGCCTGGTCTCCCACCTCTCCCACTGTGCAAGCGAGCTAGACCCTCTCCTCTTACAGTCCCCCCCGGCCTCCGCCTTGCCGTTCCCTCCGTGGCCCTGGGCATCCTTCTCTCAGATCTCCCCCAACTCCCCCGCCTCCTCCTCACCTTCTTTCCCAAATGGGCGAAGAGATCTGGCCCTTCTGAGGAGCTACCCGTCGCCCGGCTCCCTCCGCCTCGCCCCTCTGGCCGGCTGCCAGCAGGCCGCGCCGCCGCTCCTCGCGCCTACAGCCCTGGCCACAGTCCACAGGATGCCCGCCCTGGCGGCGTCCCCCGCCCTCGCCCCCTCCAGATCCACCCAGCCGTCCCCTCACTGCGCTACCAGGGCTTCACCTCTTCCTCTCCCCACCTCTTCCTCTTCCTCTCCTTCCACCTCCTCTTCTTCCTCCTCTACTTCATCATCCTCTGCTCCAACACAAGTCTCTTTCAGGCCTTTTGCACCTCTGGGGTCTCCAACAGCCCAGCGCAGGGGCTTGAGTGGAACAGCTAAGTCAAGCCAAGGATGGGGGACTGAGATTGGAGCTTTCTGAGGCTTAAGTCTGGTTTTGTTTCCCAAATGAACTCTGTATAGTGGACACGGAGTGCCCAGTGTTTACCAAGTAGCCAACATGATGCCTTTGAAGAAAGAAGTATCAGACCTTTGATGACCGCGTCACCTTGAAGGGACTCTAAAGCCATATGAGACTGTGGGTGAAGTTCTAGGTAATGATGAAAGGATGGAGGAATGTGAAGAATAGATTAGACTGAATTCCTACTCGTGAGCTGGCTTGACAAATACACACATAGAAGAGTTTCAGAGCCATATATATATATATATATATAGATAGATATAAATATATAATGCACAACAGGGTGATATTGAGTTTTAACTGATCTTTGAACTGTGATGTTTCTTTTTTTTTTCATAACAATTATACATTTGAGTACCTTTTCCAAATCTGAAGAATGTTTGACACAAATCTCTATAAAGTGCTCTGTTCATGTTTCCCTCTGCTGTGTATTTTCTCATTTCAATGCAAACATGCAATAGCAGTGACATAATCTGCCATACATACAAAGAACAAACAATGGTTGAAAACAATGTTTTACCCGGTTCTGCATATTAGCTGTGTGTGCGTGTTCACAGCCCGGCCTGAAGCCCCGTCTGGAGCTGCTGGCTCCAGTGAAGGCTGATGGAGCCGCGGTCTTGTGGCTGCAAAGGATAAACATGGTGGGAGCTGGTGATGTTTTTGGGATGCTGCGGCGAGGCGAGCAGACCCATCACTCTGCCCTCTAATTGGCAGTCCCCTGTCATTAACTTTGCCCTGGTATCAGTCTATGTATCCTCCTCTCCCCTGCAAGTCTCTCTGCCGTTCTTCTTCCTCTCCAATCTTGTGGTGCACCAGCGGATATCTTCTCCCCCTGTTTGTCTGCGCCGCTGTCTGCTCAACAATGGACAGAGAGTAAAGACGAGGGCAGAGATGGAGAGAGGGGAAAACAATGAAAAAGATCTGAAGGGCTGCGGTCGGGCGACTGATTCATGGTAGGAGTTCAATAACAGGGTGGGAGGGAAGCAGGAGACGGGGTTAGAGGGAGACCAGAGGAACTCTGAAGGTTGATGAGGGCAGCAACAAGCCAGTGATGAACGACGGTGGCAACAAGCTGTTTCTCAAGAGGCTGAGAATAATTGTGCCATGCATCACCAAAACAGCTCTGCAGGGATGAGACAGCAGAGAAGAAGCCTGTGTGTGTGTGTGTGTGTGTGTGTGTGTGTGTGTGTGTGTGTGTGTGTGTGTGTGTGTGTGTGTGTGTGTGTGTGTGTGTGTGTGTGTGTGTGTTTACAGCTGGAGAGCTCTTTGATCTACTTCAGGATGCAATGTCTGAGGTCTGTGGTCCCAAATGTGTGTGTCCCGCAAAGTGTATATTGTTTATTTGAGTGTGTGTGTGTGCTCCAGCCAGTCTCATGTGCTTGCTGCCCTCTTTGTGTGTCTGTGTGCCTCACTGAGACTTTTGTGTATGTGCTGTTGTGTGTGTGTATGTGTGTAATGTGAGTCTTCAGGGCTGGCGTCAGGACTGAACCGCGGTGGCGGCGTGGCTCTCGTGCAAGGCTGGCCGGCGGTCGGACAGACGGTATGGTGGTGGAATGTTTGTGGAGGGTGCATATGCACACACACACACACACACAAACATAGACACACACACAGGCTGGTACTATTCTAGCCTGTGAGCAGAGGAGCCAGAGTCACCACCACAGCTTCCAGGAAGGACAACCACAGTCACACTACACTGGCTTTCCCACGGGGGAGGGGAGGCTGACGGGAGCAGGGAGGAAGGAGGGAAGGGAACGGCAGAGAAAAAAGGAGGGAAGTGCAGTGTGTGTGTGTGTGTGTGAGGCCAGAGTGTACGGAGCAGAGCAGACTAGTGCTCAGGCAGAGGAAAGGAGGAGGCTTCAAGATGCAGGGAGGAGAGAAAAACAGGAAGTCCCGATGTGTAAATAAACTCATCTTAAAGGAGTCATCACCTGTTTTTTTTACGTATCCACTCCCCCTTAAATTGCTTTGAATCAATTCTTAAAACTTATTGGAAAAAAATCAAATCAAACATACAGTAGAGCTTGTTCGGACACTTTTTCATACGGTAACTTTTTCTCGTGAGAGTAAACGTGAGGTTTTGACTGGTCTGGATGTTCATTGTATTAATATGTAATGAGGTGCGCATTGATTGGACGCAGGAAGGACAGAGCTGGAACGGTGGCTGGCCCAGTGGGTTACATTCCACTGCTGTATTGGAAACCACATACTATGCTCTCTGTCGTGTACCGTAACCATGTTATAGAACTTCAGAAAATGAACCCAAATTTTATCGGTTCATTGTAAAAAATTCATTGTATTTATTGATGCAAATGTGGTGATTTCTGTCTGTAGGCTACAGAGCCCGGTTCCAGGGTGCCATTCTGAAGGGCCGCCACTCCGAATGTTTACTTTAATTTGTCAGAATGCCGACCCCTAATTATTTATGGGAAAAGGGTGCCATTCCGAACCTGAAAAAAAGTTGAAAAGTTTAAAGCACAGGGTACGGCACTTGGGAAATGTGTTGGTAGCGTAGTGATTAGGGCATTCAATTTTAATGCGGTGGATCAGGGTTCGACTCGGGGGGGGGGGGGAGACATATTAACAATGATTTTATTGGCCTCTACCTAATCTTTTTACTAAACTTAACCAACTCCTTTCTACATTGCCTAAACCTAACCAAAGCACAGAGCAAGGACATTTATTTTCAGCAGGAGCGCTGCGGCTGCATCAGACTCTCACCTGGGTGAAACTTTGGAGGGGGAGGGGCAGGGGGGCGTTGTCCCCACGGCGCGTCGTGTCAAGCCGGGCAGGAAGTCAAACCACGAGAGAATCCGGTCAATTTTCAAAATAAAACACATTTGGAACGGCGGCCCCTCGGGAAGTTCGTAATGACGGACCTTCGGGAATTTTCGGACTGGCGGACCGTCGGAATGGCGGTGCTTCGGAATGGCGGTCGCCCCCCTCGTAAAACCAGCCTCCCCCGGAAATGCATTTAATTCATTTCTCAGGGGGAGTCTGGCCTCATCTCCGTTGTAACCGTTTGGCCGAAACACTCCGCCTACCGAGCCAATCAGTCCCTGATTGGCCAACGTGCTGTGATTGACACGTTGAAGAAGAACAGCGATAACGTCTTTTCCTCCAAGAAACTCAACAAGCGCCGACTCTTGCTCTAGTTTAAGTTCTGTAATTGATGGTATTTCATTTAGAACTTCCCTTACTGCTGTTTTTACGCCGCTGTTTGACGCTCCGCCATGTTTGTTGTAGGTGAGTCCAGTCCATGTAGTGATGTTTTCAGGCCCTGATTGGCCAACGTGCTGTGTCAATCACAGCGGCGACGCTGATTGGCTCGGTAGACGGCCGATTTCTGGCGACACGGTTTCAACCAGAGCCTGTTTCAACGGGGATGAGGCCAGACTCCCCCTGAGAAATGAATGAAATGCATTTCCGGGGGAGGCTGGTTTACGAGGCTAAGTGAGGATAGGACACACAAGATTAAATAAAACATTGCACATGATAGGGAAGCATCCAACAGGACATTGTGAGTTTTGTGGGGAAGTAGAGTCTATAGAACATGTGTTAATATGGTTTCCAGCATATGGAGGAGAGGAAGGAAATGAAAGAGGCTGTGAAGCTAGCAAAGCTTCTCCTTAGAGAGCATCCTTAGTAGTGAATTCATTAGTTAATAGTGAGACACCAAGTATGGAAAGGTCTAGTTATTTTTAAAAGAGACAGGGCTGGAACAAAGGATTTAAGTGTCTTGAGAGCCAGTAGTAGAGAGTGTGTAGCTGCTCTCCTTTTTTTTCTTTCTCTTCATCTATTTTTGTTTCCTGACCTTCTCCTGTTCACACTCCAGTCCAGAGGGTGGCGGTAATGCTCCTGTAAGCTGGCGGCCAACCGCCGTTAAACAAAACAGAAGAAGAAGAAGAAGGACGCAGAGGATGTTGGCTAACGTCAACACTGGACAATGAGCCTGGCTAATTTCCATTTTTGTGTTATGATAGAGGTTTTTTGACGTTCTGGTGGCTAATCCGACTGGTGAGTCAACGATATGCGTTTTTCTATCACTGCTGAACAGTGTGTCGTCACCCAGCTGCTCTCAATCAACATCTGTAACTGACGTTAGCTGCTCGGCGCTAGCAGCACCGCTAGCAGCACCGCTAGCAGCACCGCTAGCAGCAGCCGCTAGCAGCACCGCTAGCAGCACCGCTAGCATGGAAGCAAACACGGCTGTTTGGCTCTTTCCTGCTACTTTCCCACTCGTACACATCGCTGTGTTAAAGTCTCAACCTAAAAAGGACAACGGTTACTTTTAAACCACTGCACGACCTGTCAGTGAGGACTATGACTCTAATTATTCTGGGATGTTGAGGAGGCGAAACATTTTCACGCAGTGTCGTTTCATGGAGCTCATTACAAAAGTGATTTATGTTTGTATAATCATAATTAACTCACAATCGATCATTTATTGTGTATTACTTTGATTACCTACTATTTATATGGAGATGAATAGAAGTAAACGTGTTTTACTACCTCTGCATGAGGCAGATGTAACATGTTGTGTCTTTTGTAGCCGATTGCTGTAAAAACATTTGATGACTGGTTTAAATAGTTATAGTCCATGGGCCAGAGGCCAGAATTTCACTTATCCGTACCACCCAAGGTGGCAAAGGTTACTAATAATTTTAGTAAACATCTATGTGTGTAGATGATATTTTGGTACGACAACCCTTCCTGAGTCACAGCTGAATTACAACTATCACCTGTTGAAGTTAACTTCCCTCTAGGAAAAATGCATTTTAGACGCTAGTACATATCTGGGTTTAGACTGAAATTCAGGATATTTGTCAGTGTCTGTCAGTGCATGTCCATAACGGTTGCAAATGGACACCAGTGGTTTTCCGTCACAAGAAAACACACCAGAAAAATAAATCTATAATTCCAGCTTGTTTTGTAGCGGAAGCTTCTGGAAGCTCCTCTTCCCAGTTCGATATAGATTTCATTTTTTGGCGGACAATTTTGCATTTTGGTCTGTTGCAAGAGAATTTTACAATAGAGGCTATGTGTTTACGTCATGTTGCCCTGGGCAACGCCCTGACTGAAGCCCCATCCACACAAATGCGCGGCTTCACCCAATCTGAACTTTTTCTTAATCGTTTAGAAAAAAATCTCCATAAACACGGCATTCGTATCTATTTGTTTCCAGAAATATCTGCGTCCACACGGATCCAGTGAAAACGGCAGCGTAGCGCTGCCACGCACAAACACTTAAAGGGGAACTCCAGTTTTTTGACACCTGAGGCCTCATTTATAAACGCTGCGTACGCACAAAAGAAGGCGTACGCCACGTTGTAAGCAATTTTTGGGATTTATAAAAACCAAACTTGGCGGGAGAATGTGCGCAGATCCACGGCAGCTCTGACCCTGCCGTACGCACAAAATCTGGAGAAATGGGGAAACGGCGACACCAAGAGCAGAGGGATGAAATGAAAGAAAATATGTGAAATTGATACATTAGTGTGAAATAATCAAATATTGCCTTAATCATATGAAGGATACATTGGCAAAAATTTAGAACGAAGCATAATTTAGGCTATATTGACAATTTCGTATTCAGATAGAGGGAGAGAGATGTAATTTATTGAAGCACTAAAATAATTTCACAGATGTTGAAGTACCGGCCCGGTCCAACCAGCCGGTTCAGACGCGCTGGTTCAGGTAGGGGTGGAGGTCGCACCTTGGGCTTCCTTTTTTCTGTCTTTCTTATATTTGTAAATATATAAATCACATAGTGTTGTTTATTGTGAAATGGACTGAATCGGCGCTGACGCATCAGCCTTTTTTTTTTTCTGGGTTCGGGAGATTTGATGCTGGTGAGTCGGGACCGGCTCGTGAGGGAGAGAGAGGGGGGGCAGTGACTGTGAAAGACACACAGTGGCTCAGCTGTCATGACGTTTAAGATGAGCAGCGCACGAGCCGGTTCGGACTTCCTTGTGCTGTTGCCGACACCACAATCAATTCCTCCAAACCTAAAAATGAAAAATGCAACAACAACTAAACGTCTGCCTGAAGCGTCAGCGCTGATTCAGTGCATTCAAAAGAAAGAAAGAAAAAAGGCCGGAGGTCCGACCCGAACCGAGTCTCGTTCACCCGAACCAGCGCGTCCAACCGGTCCAGTATTCCCACGTGTTAAACGTATTCCCTCGGCTCTTGTCTCCCCTTTCCGCCGTCTATTGGTTGATTTGGTATGAATGAATATTCATCATGGGTGTTCCCTGACCTTATACAGGCACCGTGTGGGCGGAGTGAAGTGCTTTTTCACGTGCGCCAACTTTAGTATTGGTTGTGATTTACAAATGGAAACAGGCGTAGGACGTGCGTGCGCACGCTTTTATAAATCTGAAAGTTTTTGTGCGCACGCAATTCCTGGGTTTCCTCCGTACGCCACCTATAGTCAACTTTCCTACGCACAGTTTTATAAATGAGGCCCCAGGACCTTATTTCTAGGTGTAATTCTGCTCATATACTCACACAGACACAGTAGTGCAGCTTGGAATCCTTCAGATATTATAGTCCGCCATGTTGTTGTTGTTGTTGTTGTTGTTGTTGTTGTTGTTGTGGCTCAGGTTACAGAGGTGTAGGTCTGTGACAACACTGTTTGACCAGACGTGTTAAAGGATGACCAGGAGGTCATGAAGGTTTGGTGACCATCGGATGCAACCGCGGCAACAATAACAATGACAAACTTATCGTCTCGCACACACAGACACAGCCCTTCTTCCTCACACCCAGCCCCCCCCCCCTCCGCTCTCACACACCAGACACATCACTGCAGCGTGGCTACAATACGTTTCCATGGACAACATCAACCTCTGGCTGTTGTGTATCCCAGGTGACATGCTGGTCTCTCCTCTCTCTGCAGGCTGCCCCCCCCCCCGAGACATGGAGGTGCCCTGCTATTTGCCCAAACTGCTGTTTGAGCTGAATGAGCAGCGCAAGCGAGACTTCTTCTGTGACTGCAGCATCCTGGTGGAGGGCCGCGTCTTCAAGGCCCACCGCAACGTCTTGTTTGCTGGGAGTGGATACTTTCGGGCTCTTCTGGTTCACTATCTGCAGGTGAGATTAGGGTACCTGGCTTTTATTTGATTCATTTGAAGTGCTGGTCGTGGCTACTTGTCATGATCTGACTGAATTAAATGTAGCAGGCTTTGAAGCTTCAAATTTTGAAGGCAGGGTTTGCATTTTTCATCTGATGGACATCTGAGGGACAGATTCACTAAGGTTTGCTCATGCTAAACCTGCATAGGCTGTGCAATCTGCCCCTCTGTTTGTCTTTGAAGACCCTCTTCACATGTTTCAAAAGCAAACACAGAGAGAGCTGTGCAAACCTGACTACATCTGGACCCTGGTCTCATGCTAAAATTGACTGTAAATTCACCTTCAAAGTAGGTTTTTTAACAAATTTCCCGGGGGAGCACGTCCCCGGACCCTCCTACCGAATGGCATTTTTTGGCCGAAGCCAAATACTGAATAAAATCAAAACGCTGAATAATACCGAATACCGAAAGTGGTTTTATTTTTTTAAACTGAATTTTCAAAGAAAGTAAATGTTTGACTATTCTGACAGTTTTTGAATATTCCAGTTGCCTTTGCTCACCAAAGTTGTAGCCTATAAAGTTTTTCATTTAGGCCGATATCGGCCCATTGTGAGTGCTGAAAGATCTACGCAAGTACATTCCAAAAAAAAAAAGTGTCTTTTAAAACAATGGTTCCTAATCTTTCTTGGTCAGATTTTTTTAATTTATCAATTAGGCTACTAGACATTTCAGGTGACCTCATTTGAATTTCAGGCGACCCCGCGTGGGGTCCCGACCCCAAGGTTGGGAAACGCTGTTTTCAAATCTGTCATCTGACATGCTGGGACAAGGAACTTTTGTTTTAACTGCTGCAGCCGTCTCTCCCTCTCGTAGTCAGCACGCTGTTCAGGGTGTTTGGTTTTTAAATGATTGATTAAAAGGCGCGCTCCCCTCACTCAGCTCTCTAAACCAGGCTTCAGTGGCCGACCGGGTCTCCACTGCAGACAGGACGCACCGGGCTCTTGGAGCAACGTGCGCGCGGTCGCTGTGCAGCTTCCCTCACCGCTCTTGTTGCTGATTGTCTTTCCAGCAGCAGGAGTCACTTACTAATAAAGCTGAGGTTTAAAGACCCCCTAAACCAAAAATCGTCTTTTTTAAATAATTAACATGTCATTTTAGTGTGTGGACTATGCTACAAGGCATCTCAGGAGCAAAATTGCTAATCCACGCAATAACTGAGCATTTTAGACTTGAAAATGCAGTTTTAGTACCAGAGTCTGAAAAAACTGAATTCAATTTTTCAAATTGGAGTCCACGAAACTATAGCAGCCAATCCCGTTGATTTCCCCCCCATCTCATTACATAAATTACCCACAGGGTAGAAAGCGGGAGTTACGTACGTTAAACAGCGATGACGGCGACGTTGCTCTGTGTTCGGATGAGGAGCGGGTAAGGACGGTGATACCAGCCTGTAACCAGACTGTGGGCATGGCCGCTGGATGCCAGCACCTAAACAACTTTATCATTCACAGCAGCGGCGGCTCTCAGGAGCTCATGCTGCTGTTTGTTGTAGTAATTCACCGCGATAGCGGCACTTCACTCCTACATAACGGCTGGATGCACTATTAACGAATGTGTGGCTGCGGTGGCTGAGCGGCAATGTTGCCGACTTAGAATCTGTAGACCCGGGTTCGAATCCCGCTCTGATCCGCTTTTTTTCCTCCGTCTTTGTTATAAACTTTAGTCGTATTTCGGTTTACTTTCAAATTTACATTTTAATACAAAGACTCACCAGAGGAAACACAAGCTTGCACCTGAAACCTGACGTGAGCTTTGTGTTTTCAAATCACCTTTCTGTCTCCCTTGCCCCCGACGTGCACCGCCGTTACCTAGCAACCCTGACCAAGCAAATCATTCATATTAATAGGATGTGAATTTTTCAATGAGGGAGAAATATGGACGTGTTGTTAGTGTCTTTGGAGAATTATTTTAAACAACTTTGTGTGGGTAAGCAATTTTTATCAACAAATGGTCATAGCAGAGCATTTTTACACATTTTAAAATGCCACTTTAGGGGGTCTTTAAGCTGCCGTTTCGATTATTGCGCGATGGCGTATTATCTGACTTTTAAAAAAAATATTCGTTCTTCTTTTTCGCTCATTCCACCGAAGGCCTAATGTTGCTTTTTTTTTGCAATGTTCTGCTGATTATATTCTGTTACCGAATATTCGGTGCCTCCCTAGAGTTTGCACCCCGTGCAGTATTCCTGTGTTTCATGTGCTCCGATGCCTTACATGTTTTTATTGAACAGATAGTTTTTTATTAAAATAGCAAAGAAGTGGGCTCCTGACGTTGTGTATCTGTGTACATGTCTCTTTCAGGACAACGGCCAGCGCTACAGCACCGCATCACTTGACATCGTAACAGCTGATGCTTTTTCAATTATCCTGGACTTCCTGTACTCTGGCCGCTTGGCCCTCAACAGAAGCAACGTCATCGAGGTGATGTCGGCCGCCAGCTACCTGCAGATGACGGATCTGGTGAACTTCTGTAAAGGATATATTCGCTCATCTTTGGAAATCTGCAACAAGGAGAAGGATAGGAACACAGAGAAGGAGGAGCAGGGACAGGATGGAGGGATGGGACCGGCGGACAGCGGCACCCCGGCCGTGACCGTCTCTAACGGCGCGGCGGGCGCAGAGCCTCGCTCGCAGGTCGCAGAGGCGGACAGAGGTTCGGGTCTGGGTCCGGAATCCGTGACCTCGGCTCGAACCCCCGTGTCCATCCCTGTCGGCACCCCCCCGGGGACCAGCAGAGACATGGACAGCGACTATCATTCGAGGGAGGAGTTTCCATCTGGGAGCGAAGGACAGAAAGGACACATGGATCAGACCAACCTCTCATCTTCCTCATCGTCTGCTTTGACCCCAGAGTTGGTGAACCCCAAGATAGAGTACGACCCCGACGAGGAGCTCATGGAGTCCCCCGACACCAAAGACCTTGCTTCGTATCCTGGTCCCTCTTTGCATAATCCTCATCACAGCAGGTTACTTCCCCCTAGTCCCTCTCCCTCCACGGAGCGCTCCCCTTTGGGATACAGCGCGTCTTTCAATGCCAGGCAGCTGATGGAGATGCTGGGCCGAGGCGAAGGCCCCAGTCCTCTGGGAGACAGAGTGGGCCAGCGCTTCAACCAAGGACTCGGCGGCAGCACAGCTGGAGGCAGAATGGAGGACAGTTTAGGGTTCGTCGGATCATCTATAATGGAGATCCAGTCTGACTGGCTCGGAGAGGACACGGGTAAATGGCTCCGGGTGACATTACAAATATGAATTGAAACTATGGTTGCAAAGGATGGAAAATTTCCAATAAATTAACGGTAAATTTCCGGAAACTTTCCATGGGAAATTAAGCTGGGGAATTTTGGAAATATTCCAAATTGGAAATTTTCCACGGGAATTATGGGAATTTATGGGAATTATTGGGAATTTATGGGAATTAACTAGAAATTGGGGGTAATTGAAACAAACTGTATCAAAAAAAAATCTTGTCTTTAATTTTATTTTGTTATTATTTAGTGGTCGGGTCGCCCAGCATTTCTTAGTTTTGGTTTTGCGGATGCTGCCCTGTGGTTTATGGGAATAATGTCACCAAATCACGTTTATGGTTCGTCTGTCTTGCACTGGTCCAAGAATTTCACCGTGCACGGAGGCTCATGGGAAATGTGGTGTGAACACACTTTGCTTTCAAAAACTCCTGGTTGTCCCTTTAAATGAAAGGAGCCCTCCTATTGTGCTTTGGGCTCAAAAGTGTGGCCTCCAGGGTTCAAGGAATCATCTGTGCATGTGATGGAGGAATGCACAGTGCATGTAGGGGGCGTGGCCTAACAGCCCTGCAGGAAGCAGTGTGCATGGAATAGCAGAGATATTCAAGTTGCTTGCATTAAATCTGGTTGTTTTAGCCAAGATGATGCTACAATATATTTTCTCCAACTATATTTAAGTTCCCTGTTAAGGGCCGACCTTCAATTTTGTAAATTTCCGATTTATTCCCGTTAATTCCCGTTAATTCCCATAAATTCCCATGGAAAGTTTCCAACTTTGAAAATTCCCGGGATTTTGCAACCCTAATTGAAACCAACCCTGTGTTTCTTTCAGAACAGCGTACATATCATGCAGTTGCAGAGTTGTGGTACGTGGGATAGATGACCTGATGGCCTCTCTCTCCCCCTCCCTGCAGGTGACGGCTTGGTAGTGCCGGTGAAACTCCACAAATGTCCGTTCTGCCCGTACACTGCAAAGCAGAAGGGTATCATGAAGAGACACATCCGATGCCACACAGGAGAGAGGCCCTTCCCTTGTCCCATGTGTGGCAAAAGGTTCACACGACAGGAGCATCTCCGCAGCCACGCCCTCAGCGTAAGCTCTCAGTGTAGCTCCCAGAGCACAACAACCTGCAAAACCTTATTCATTTTTTATTTATTATTTTATTCATTACAAATACTTTTTTTATACTGAATTTTACATCTTCATTTAAAGGGATAGTAGCATTTTTTAAAGTGTGGTTGTATGATCTCCAAATAGCCCCTAAGTACTTTAATTGCAGTAGAAGACTCTCTGCACTCCTCCCGTTAGCAACGCCAGCCCATAGTCCTGCCCAGAGATTTACAACATACAGTGTTGTGAACAGACCCTATTTTCACGGCCTAAAAGAGGTTTTACCTGAACAAAAAAAATACACTGTTTCATTGTTGTATTTTTTTTTCACGACTAAAATAAGACTAAAATGCTTTAGTCGACTAGAACTTGACTAAACAAAAAAGAGCATGAACCTGACTAAAACTAATAAAAACTAAAATGACAGTTTGGCACAAAGACTAGACTAAAACTAAAACTAAAACAGGCCAAAAACAACTCTACACTGAAGGTAAAAACATGGAGACAGGACATGGCAGCCAGCAGCCAGCTGACCGTCTCCATGGAGATATGAATGATATGAACTGAAAGGAACACTTCACTTTGTTGATGGGGGGGGTTACTGATGAATGAAAAACAGACTTTTGAACGGAATAATCCATTTTTGTAAATAGATAACAGGAGAAGTTACACAATGTCCCTTTAAGCAAAGGTTTAGCAAAAAGTGTATCCTCATCTAGAGTAGCAACGGCTGAAAAGAAAATGAATTAACTTCTTAAAGATATAGAAGTTCTTCTTGATTTTGATTCATTCTTAAAGGGATAGTTCTTAGTTTTAGAATTAAATTCATGCAAAACAGCTGTCCAGGGCAGTTTTTCAGCAAGCAGTCTCTGTATTTGCCCCTAAAACAACTCTGTGTGGTAACGTTGTGTTATTATCTCATAGTGTGGTGAATGTGCAGGTCACAACTTGTCCACCAGAGCGTTGTGGAGTTGTTGGATTGTGTATTTGATGAGTTTGATGAGGGAAACCAAGAAATCCCATGAGCCTCCGTAGTGTAGCTCTGAGCAGCTCACGGCTCTGCTCCACCATTCTAAAAATAGCTTGCACCGACAATTAAAGGTAACAAACCTGCTGCTATGACTATAGGGATTATGGTGATGGGACAATTTGCCAAAATGTTGAACTATCCCTCACGTCCCCTGCACCGTAGAACAATCTCCGTTATCAGATGTTGTTGGCTGACTGACATTCAGCTGTCTTTCTCACTGTCACCAACCGGCAGGTCCACAGACACTACTGGCCAGTGTCTTGTAAGAGCTGCAGGCGAACCTTCACTGGATCCAGTGTCTCACCGGGACTCAGGCGATTCGGTATCTGCGACAGCTGCAACTGCGTGACCACCACTCATGATGATTCTGCCCCGGTTCACACGGCCAGCCAACCAGAGTCCATGGAGCGAGCAGACGGGGGCACAGATTGGTCCAGTTTTATGGACGACGTGGACGAGGTGGAGGTGGGCAGAGTGGAAGACTTGGTGGAGAAACAGATGCTTGAACGGCAGCTGGCTGTCTGCACTGATGTGGGTCACACGCTGTGAACCTGTAGCCCAGTGGACCACCACGTAAATAATGAACTGTACTGTGGCCATACTGTTATCAATGTTCAATTGTTACCGTACGATTCACCTATTTATTGATTCCTTTTTACCTGAAGGAGATATAGTGCTCCTGTCATATGACTCCAAATAGATTCAGTGTTGATTGTCCTTTAAAATCACGTGGCCTTTAATTTCCCGCCCATCCTTGCACAGTTGATCCAAATATGCCTGTATGCACTGTACATAAAGAGATGGTGGCTGTCAAAGCTGGACTATGTTATGTTTACTGATCATCAGAAGACGTTAGCTCTGTGTTTATGACGGGGCCTCTGTGGGAATTATTACAATAAATGTGTCATAACTGTTGGTGTGTGTGTCCTGCTGCTTGACAGAGGACGTTGACATCAGGCAAGACACCAGTACTGACATTAAGAGGTGTCCAACGCCCTCTAGTGGTTTAATCCTTACCAGTGAGGGAGAAGAGCTCAGACAGATGGATGGATGGATGGATGGATGGATGGATGGATGGATGGATGGATGGATGGATGGATGGATGGATGGATGGATGGATGGATGGATGGAACTAGAATGATTAATTATTAAGGAAATACCTAGGGGATAAAGTCCCATTTTTTTGGAAAACCGACACGGAGCGTTGTAAAAGGTTGTCCACCAGAAATGATATCTAGGACCTTCAAGGGTTAAAACCTGGGTGGACAACCTGGTCAACTAGCTGCAGGAAAGCTACGGGGTCCAAAGCCCCTCTTCTTGGCTCATTTTGCTGGTGAAAGTATGTAACTGCAAATACTTAGGTACTACAATGGCATAAATAGTCATACAACTCTAAAATTTGGCAGAGAGTATCTTGACACATAGGGGAAGGCAAGAAAAAAAGATTCTGGGGTTTGTTGCAACTTGATTTTAAGATATCACCCTCAACATCCCAAAAAAGACCCAAAAACAATTGTTCGTCTGACAAATTCTCATGGAAATTATTATTTTTCAGCACTTTATGGAGAACATCTATACCTAACACATATATAGAAAATTTCTTTAATTCATAAGCTTCCATTTGAGTCCAAGCTAGCCTTTCTATCTCAAAACCCCCACTTGCTGTGGCCAACGGTCTTCTCTCTCTATCTGTTCATTTTGGGGAGATCCCGGAATACAATGTATTCTAATGGGGCCAGTTAACATGGAGGTTTTCACTATAGGTGTTGCATTGTTTGGAGACAGTCTGTAGCTTTCCAGTAGCTAGTAGAAAGGCTGCTTGGACTCAAATGGAAGCTTATGAACTAAAGAAATTTTCTATATATGTGTTAGGTATAGATGTTCTCCATAAAGTGCTGAAAAATAATAATTTTCATGAGAATTTGTCAGTTTTTTTGGGATGTTGAGGGTGATATCTTAAAATCAAGTTGCAACAAACCCCAGAATCTTTTTTTCTTGCCTTCCCCTATGTGTCAAGATACTCTCTGCCAAATTTTATAGTTGTATGACTCTTTATGCCATTGTAGTACCTAAGTATTTGCAGTTACATACTTTCGCCAGCAAAATGACCCAAAAAGAGGGGTTTTGGACCCCGTAGTTTTCCTGCAGCTAGTTGACCAGGTTGTCCACCCAGGTTTTAATCCTTGAAGGTCCTAGATATCATTTCTGGTGGACAACCTTTTACAACGCTCCGTGTCTGTTTTTTTGCTTTGCCCCCTGGGTAAAATGATCAAATATGAGTTTATTGAAGTAATATTACTTTATTACATACGGTATTACCTCAGTATGCCACAATTCTGATATCACACTCTTAAAGGAGAATTCTGGTCATTTTCAACCCCTTTGACACCACTGAACTCATAGTGAACAGTAGAAACAGTAGAAACTGTATTTTTGCATGTAGTCAAACCTCCTGGAAAGACATTACTATCCGATCACAGAGCGCCTGCTCTCCCCGCCACAGAAACAAACACTTTTTCCTTGTGATGATTTCTTTGCAAAAAATAAAGGGTGGAGCAGTGCAGTGGTGATGTCCAAAATATCTCCGACCATGTATTTTTGTAAAGAAATCATCACAACAAGGAAAAAGTGTTTGTTGGTGTGGCGTGGAGAGCAGGCGCTCAGCGATGAGATAGTCATGTCTTTCAATGACGTTTCAGAGTTGGGCTATCTGAGGATTCCAGTCGTGTACCATAGATATTTGATAATGCTGGACACAAATAGTCACCTTTTACCCTGCACTGAAGAGCTGATGTTGCAGGTCCTGGCCAACAACATCAGACTCCACCACCATCCTCAATCATCTCCCTATTCAGCCATGGCTCCTCTCATCTTCCCTGCGCTGATTGAGTTTTCTCTTTATTTCATTGTGTTTATTCATGTGTTGTGCTCTGATTACTTTCAACTCAATTTTTCATAAACATTATCCAAAAAGACTAAAATCAAGACAAAAAACAACGTGTGACCATTTTACGATTTGAACAGTGATACAGCCATTCCCAGCTTAACAGTTTGTTCTTTACTTAAAGGGATAGTTCAACATTTTGGCAAATTGGCCCATTGCCATAATCCCTATTCATGAGTTTCAAATGTAGTCCTATACCTGCCATGTTGAGGACCAACACAGGTGTTTCAATTTGAGTTGTGTTTCTGATTGGAGTAGGACCAATTAATCAGTTTGAAACACCTGTGGGTCTACTACATACTCTAGAGGACTACATTTGAAACTCATGGATAGTCATAGCAGTAGGTTCATTACCTTTAATTGTCGGTACAAACTATTTTTAGAACGGCGGAGCAGAGCCGTGAGCTGTTCAGAGCTACGCTACAGAGGCTCATGGGATTTCTTGTTTTCCCTCATCAAACTCATCAAATACACAATCCAACAACTCCACAACGCTCTGGTGGACAAGTTGTGACCTGCACATTCACCACGCTATGAGATAATAACACAACGTTACCACACAGAGTTGTTTTTAAAGTATGTTTTTTTGGCTTTTTATGCCTTTATTGGACAGGACAGTTGAGAGTGTGACAGGAAATGGGAGGCAGAGATGGGGGGAATGACACGCAGTATAGGGCCGTCCAACGCGGGATTTGAACCGGGGCCGCCTGCAGCGAGGACTGTAGCCTCAACACATGGGGCGGGTGCTCTACCAATTGAGCTAAATTCATGCAAAACCACTGATGCACGTTGCCTTCAGGGACAGTTTTTCATCATCAGTCTCTGTATTTCCCTCTAAAACAACTCTGTGTGGTAACGTTGTGTTATTATCTCATAGCGTGGTGAATGTGCAGGTCACAACTTGTCCACCAGAGCGTTGTGGAGTTGTTGGATTGTGTATTTGATGAGTTTGATGAGGGAAACCAAGAAATCCCATGAGCCTCCGTAGCGTAGCTCTTAGCAGCTCACGGCTCTGCTCCGCCGTTCTAAAAATAGCTTGCACCGACAATTAAAGGTAACAAACCTACTGCTATGATTATAGGGATTATGGCAATGGGCCAATTTGCCAAAATGTTGAACTATCCCTTTAAAATATTGAAATTCAAAATATTGAGAATATTGACAACACATTAGGATATTATATGTGTGAATATTGAGTTTGTCTAAACATAATGCAACTTGTTAGCAGGCTGCCTCACCCCAGTTTCTGACATTTGAAATGTCATGATTTTGATCATGTGACATTGTTTGAGCTGGTTGTTACATTTACTTTCTTTTTCTAGAGAAAGACCTGCTTGAGGTTGACCTTAGTCTAATATAATAATATAATTTTAAAGCAGATATCAGTGGAATGTTTTTGTTAATATAAGTCCTAAATAGTCCTATTTTCCGTCAGCAATCACTTATGTGGTATAGCAGGAAAAAGTAACAGTGCAGTTATAAGCAGTTGACATGTTATATGCAGTACCCCTTTTGAGACTGCAGGACCTGAGAGTCCAGTAGGGGGCGCACATAGATTAACCTAGAATAAGTGGTATACCGGAAGAGAATCAATGTGTATGCTGTACTGCCATGCTGTTGCTGGTGAAGTAAACAACCGCTAAAATCACTTTGCTGTGTGGACATTCATTCCTTTGTTTTATGAAGATGCAACATCTTTTTGGCGACGAGGAAACTTTTGGAGGAAGGAAGCCGTCGTACGGACGTTAAAAGAAAAGAAGAGAGAGAGAAAAAAAAAGCGCCAGCTGGGACAAGGAGAAAACGAAGCTGAAGGTAAAAAATGGCTACAATTGGCACGCTAGCAGCGTTTGACCCCAAGAATCAGACGTGGGATGAGTATACTGAAATACTCGAGCAGTTTTTCGCGGCCAACGGAATTGACGGGGCGGAAAAACAGAGAGCTATATTGATAAGCGTCGTCGGAGCTGCAACGTACAGCCTGATGCGTAATTTGCTCAGTCCGGCCAAGCCTAAAGACAAAACCTTCCAAGAGCTAGTACGCCTGATGAAAAATCATTTTGATCCAAAGCCCAGTGAAATTGTGCAAAGGTACAAATTCGACTCTCGCACCCGCAAGCCCAATGAAACAGTCATGGAATACGTGGCGGAGCTGCGTCGCCTGGCTCAGGATTGTAACTATGGCAACACGTTGCAGCAGATGTTGAGAGACAGGATCGTCTGCGGAATTAACGATGACAGAATCCAGAGGCGTCTCTTGTCTGAAGCGGAGCTCACTTTTGACAAGGCTTTGTCAATCGCCGTGTCACTGGAGACTGCAAATAAAAATGCCCAGGACCTGCAGACCTCGGGCGCGGCTGCAAAATGCTTCAGCATCAACAAAGGGCAGCGGGAGGCTCGCACCTTTAAAGGAGAAAACAGAGAGTGTTATCGATGCAAGGGAACCAGTCACACAGCAGCGGACTGTAAGTACAAACAAGAAAAATGTCATGCTTGTGGTAAAGTGGGACACTTAGCAAGAGCTTGTCGGAGCAAAGCTAAAAAGAGTGGATTTGTAAAAATGAAGAAAGAGACAAAACAGAGTTCACATTATCGTTCCCACAAAGTACATGATGCAGATGATGTAACAAAGAGTGATAGTTCAGAAGAGGACCCCTTCACGTTGAACTGTATTAAGTGTAAACAAGAGCATCAAAGCAAGCTGTACAGATTAGGGCGTCGGAGTGTGGTGCACCTGAGAAAAGTAGACCCCTACACTGTAAATATGCAACTGGATGGAAAAGCTGTCAATTTCGAAATTGATACTGGATGTTGCTTAACAGTAATGAATGAAGAGACATTTAAAAAGGCAT
The DNA here is from genome assembly GCA_030347415.2 of Decapterus maruadsi. NCBI lineage: Eukaryota > Metazoa > Chordata > Actinopteri > Carangiformes > Carangidae > Decapterus > Decapterus maruadsi. The sequence continues at coordinate 323,426 of CM064897.1, read as the reverse complement.
GGGAAGACACCAAACCCCCTAGTCTGAGGCCCATGAAAATCAAGCTGGAAACTTACACAGGGGATCCTGTTAAGGTGGTTGGTGCAACGCTTGTCAATGTCAAATACAAGCAGCAGGAGGGGAATCTGCCCCTTGTTGTGGTCGAAGGAGACGGCCCCAGCCTGCTAGGACGAGGCTGGCTGGAGGAAATATGTCTGGACTGGAGAGACATAAAAGACAGTCGTAAAGCCAGAAAAGTGCACCAGGTCAATACAACAGAAAATCCACTACAGCAAATGTTACATAAACATGAGGATGTGTTCAAAGAGGAGTTGGGCACCTTGAGAGGCACCAAAGCTACCATTCACGTTAAACATGATGCCCCCCCACGATTCTTCCGTCCACGATCTGTCCCCTTTGCCATGCGAGCGAAGGTAGACGAAGAAATAGACAGACTGTTGAAAGAAGGCATCATCTCGCCAGTGAAATACGCTGAATGGGCGGCGCCAGTTGTGCCAATTCTGAAACCAACAGGTAATATAAGGTTGTGTGGAGATTACAAGCTTACTGTAAATACAGTGGCTTCCCTGGAACAGTATCCAATACCCAGAATGGAGGACCTGTTTGCAGCACTTTCTGGAGGAAAACAGTTCTCCAAACTGGACATGAGCCACGCCTACCAACAAATACTCCTGAATGATGAATCCAAACAGTATGTGACAGTGAACACACACCGAGGGCTGTTCACGTACAACAGACTGCCTTTTGGAGTGGCATCTGCGCCAGCCATATTTCAGAGGACAATGGAAGGCCTCCTAAAAGGGATATCTCTGGTAGTGGTGTACTTAGATGACATTTTGGTGAGCGGGGTGGATGAGGCAGACCACCTGCGGAACCTGGACGAGGTGTTGTCACGGTTGGAGGAGGCTGGTTTGCGGCTAAAAAGAAGTAAGTGTGCCTTCATGCAAAAAGAAGTTGAATACTTAGGGCACATAGTGGACGCACAGGGGCTCCATCCTGTGGAGAAGAAAGTTAAAGCCATCATGGATGCCCCTACTCCCACAAACGTCACTGAACTCAAAGCATACTTGGGTTTATTAAACTACTACAACAAGTTCCTCCCCAACCTGGCAACCCTGTTAGCTCCCCTGCATGAACTTTTAAGACATGATGTGAGCTGGACATGGCAAAAGAGACAAGAGGAAGCTTTTCAGAAATCAAAGAACCTGCTCAACTCAGCAGACGTGTTAGTTCATTTCTCTGCTGACCGAGAATTAGTTCTCTCATGTGATGCTTCCCCATACGGTGTGGGCGCCGTATTGTCACACAAGATGGAAGATGGCAGTGAAAGACCACTGGGGTTCATGTCCCGCACACTCTCGCCTACTGAGAAGAGGTATTCTCAGCTTGACAAGGAAGGCTTAGCTGTCATTTTTGGCATCAAGAAATTTCACAAATACCTGTATGGCAGAGTGTTCACTATTTATACAGATCACAAACCGCTGATCTCTCTCTTCAATGTTAAAAAGCCTATACCTCAGATGGGCTCACCGAGGGTGCAACGATGGGCTGTGACACTGAGCGCCTATGAGTACAACATCGTGTACAAGCCAGGCAAACAACATGCAAATGCGGATGCGCTCAGCAGATTGCCGGTGGCAGAGACAGCACCTGAAAAAGAAATGACAGAACAAGTGTTAATGATGGATGTACTGGATGACACGCTAGTGGACGCCACACAAATAAAGCGCTGGACAGCTAAGGATGTCGTCTTGTCTCAAGTCCATGAATACACATTAAAGGGCTGGCCCGCACAAACAGATGCTCGCTTCAAGCCGTATCAACAACGGAAATTGGAACTGAGTGTGAGGGATGGGTGTGTGCTCTGGGGAGCCAGAGTAATCATTCCCACAAAGGGGAGAGACAAAATACTGAAACTCCTGCACCAGACTCATACAGGCATGTCAAAGATGAAAGGCTTGGCGAGGTCATATGTATGGTGGCCAGGTATGGATGAGAACATTGAGCGAGAAGTGCAGTCATGTGAGGAGTGTCAAAAACATCACAAGTCACCACCCACTGCGCCATTACACCCCTGGGAGTGGCCGGAGGCGCCATGGTCCAGGATCCATGTGGACTACGCAGGGCCGTTCCTTGGTGAGATGTTTCTGCTCATTGTCGATGCTCACTCTAAATGGATGGACATTTACCCTGTGAAATCAGCTACGTCACAAGCTACCATTGAGAAATTGAGACAGAGTTTTAGTGTGTTTGGCCTGCCTAAAATGTTAGTCTCTGACAATGGAACATGTTTCACCAGTGCTGAATTTGAGACTTTCATGAAACAAAATGGCATTGATCATGTGAGGTCAGCACCGTTCCACCCTTCGTCCAATGGTCTGGCCGAGAGGGCGGTTCAAACCTTCAAGGAGGGGATGAAGAAAATAAAAGGTGACACACTACAGACCAAACTGTCAAGGTTTCTGTTCAGTTATCGCATCACGCCGCATACAACAACAGGCTTGTCACCTGCAGAGTTGATGATGTCACGGAGACTCAGATCAGCTTTAGACATTCTCATGCCTGATGTGAAAACAAAAGTGCAGCAAAAGCAACTGAAACAGAAAGAAAATCACGACAACAAGAAAAGACTGAGAAGTTTTGCAGCTGGGGACAATGTGTTTGTCAGAAACTACTCCTATGGTCCAAAGTGGATACCAGCTGTCATCACAAGCTCCTCAGGTCCAGTGTCATACACCGTCACCATCGGGAATGGTCAAACCTTAAAGCGGCACGTGGATCAGGTTAGAGCAGGATTGGCCGACGCTGTTCCCAGTGAACCGGACATCACGTTGGAGCCGCTGCCTGAAGAAAAAACGGGCTCTGAGGGACTCCTGCCTTCAGTGATGGACTTAACACCACAACCTCCATCATCTGAGCCACAGGACTTGCAACCTACTCCAGAGGCTCAGGTTCAACCAGGTTCAGTTGCACCAGTGGTGCGACGTTCCCTGAGAGAGAGACACCCACCTGTGCGTCTCAAAGACTTTGTTAGATAGAGTGAGATCTTTCCAGGAATAGAGCAACAATGCGCTCTGATCTCACTGGAAGGACGTACCTTCCTAGTTTAGGTTTTGAAAAAAAAAAAAAACAATAATATTGTTCATATGTTAATATGTGTTATTTGTGTGATACAGTATTCATTCACATGTAGGAGCTGTTAACCTAAAGGGGAGGGGATGTGGTATAGCAGGAAAAAGTAACAGTGCAGTTATAAGCAGTTGACATGTTATATGCAGTACCCCTTTTGAGACTGCAGGACCTGAGAGTCCAGTAGGGGGCGCACATAGATTAACCTAGAATAAGTGGTATACCGGAAGAGAATCAATGTGTATGCTGTACTGCCATGCTGTTGCTGGTGAAGTAAACAACCGCTAAAATCACTTTGCTGTGTGGACATTCATTCCTTTGTTTTATGAAGATGCAACAACTTACATGGAGTGTTTCAGCCGTAACACGAGTCTCTCCGTCACTCTGCTCTGCTGTAAACCAGGAGAAAACTTTCCTTGTGGGATACAAGTGTTATCCAATGAGGAGAGAGAACAGCATAAAGGGCTGTGTGTGCAGCCAAGGGATGCGCGTGAATGTGGTGACGGAGCACGAGGACCAATAGATGCATGACGAGGGCGGGGGCTGCTAACTCATGGTGCGTTCAAGGAAACTCGTACTTTGTGTTTTTCCTTCCTGTGAAGTCATACCAGTTCGATCTGGTACGAGTTCACGGGTCGGAAGTTACGAGAGGTCGTTATAGTGACTTTCACAGGCAACAGGACGGTAAAAACACGAGTTACAGATTACCTGGAACGCTACAAAGTCGTAGTTGTGACTTGAAGCTGTAACTTACGGTTTCAAAAGCCTGCCTTGAACGCAGCATTTGCCGAAACGGCCGTGCCGCTGATATCTGCTTTAATAATAATACAATCTGTCAAAAATAGTAATATGACTTTGAAGCTGCTGCAGCTTTAAGTGGGTGTGGACACCTGGGCCCCTCCCTCCCTCCCTCCCATGGATGCTACAGTTACACAGTGAAGACACATACTGTAGGTGTAGGGTCACTTCTGACTCACAAGGAGCAACAAGCAGCAGCTTGGAAGTCACGACAGAGCTCCAACCTTCCTCAGAGCTCATCCTGCTCCAAATGGGACCTGCACGCATCATCATCCCGCTGCTATGCGTCATCCCTGTACTCCTGAGCAGACCTGGGCGCGCAGCACCTTACGCACCAAATTGGGACAGTCTGGATGCGAGACCCCTGCCCCGGTGGTTCGACGAGGCTAAAGTTGGGATTTTTGTTCACTGGGGGGTTTTCTCGGCCCCTGGGTTCGGCCAGTACAGCGAGTGGTTCTGGTATTGGTGGCGGTCCGAGAAGCGTGCAGAGTGTGTTGAGTTCATGCAGAGAAACTACCCGCCGGGCTTCAAGTACGCAGATTTTGCGACAGAGTTTCGTGCAGAATTCTTTGATGCGGATGCATGGGCAGAAATAATCAATGCCTCTGGTGCCAGGTATGACCATGAGCTCCATGTCTTCCCTGTAGTAAATGTGCACAAACAGGTCTCTCTTGTTGTCGCTGTTTGCTCAGCACCAGCCACACCTGCAAAATGTCTTGTGTGCTGCTGCTGCTTTTGTAGGCTATGCCAGCCATTCAGGACACAACGCAAATATCAGCATCTACAGTATGTTATTTGAAGTCATAATAAACTGTTGACAGCTGGCCTGTGTGTGGCTGTTGGTGCTCTGTCATCTTACAGGTATGTGGTATTCACATCCAAACACCATGAAGGATTCACAAACTGGCCCTCAGCAGACTCCTGGAACTGGAATTCAATGGACGTGGGCCCTCACCGAGACCTGGTGGGAGAACTGGCTGCAGCTGTCAGGAAACAGTAAGATAGTAACGCATACACTACTCAGAAAATGTTAGGGATATTCAGCTTTCAGAAGAAACTTCTGATAGCACATAAAATGCAATATAACATCTATCCATCTATCTATCTATCTATCTATCTATCTATCTATCTATCTATCTATCTATCTATCTATCTATCTATCTATCTATCTATCTATCTATCTATCTATCTATCTAGAGGCTTCAGACGATGGGATGTTGTCAGAGTCGGGATCATCCCTATGTTCCCCGGGTCCTATGTTCCCCAGGTTCTATGTTCCCCACTTTGTATGGGACAGGGGAACATAGAACCCTTATTCTTAAAAAAGGTCCTATGTTCCCCGCTTTTCCCCAAAAGGGTCCCATGTTCCCCTTTGTGTCCAGACCAGGGAACATAGAACCCTATTTTAGAAAAAGGGTCCCATGTTCCCCTTTGTGTCCAGACCGGGGAACATAGAACCCTATTTTAGAAAAAGGGTCCTATGTTCCCCGCTATTCCCCAAAAGGACCCGGGGAACATGTAATTTTTGGTCCCATACCTGGAAGTGGAGTCGTGACTTGCCATATTTTTGTCTATTTTTGAGTGAGAAGTTGAGTTGTGACTTTGAGTGAGAAGTGTAATTGCCCCATTGGTTAGGTTTAGGCAATGAAGAAGGGAGTTGGTGAAGTTTAGTAAAAAGACCAGGTAGAGGTTAGACAAGACAGATAGAGAGTCCATCCATCAACAACAGTGGGGAACATAGAACCCTTTTTTTGAGAAAGGTCCTATGTTCCCCACTGCTACTGGGGAACATAGGACCTTTTTTCAGAAAAAGGGTTCTATGTTTCCCAGTATGTATTGCGACCGGGGAACATAGGACCATTTTTGGTGAAAACGGGGAACATAGGACCCATTTTCAAAAAGAGGGTCCTATGTTCCCCTATAGGGGAACATAGGACCCGAGGAACATAGGACCTGGGGAACATAGGTACACTCCCGTCAGAGTCCACTGAGCTCACCACTGTTGTTAGCTTTTGTGTCAATTAATTGTTTGAGACAAATACATTACCAATCCATGCTTCTGCTGACAAGCCCTTCTTTCATGATATAATGTCACTGCAGCATGAACTATTTACATTTTCCATAAATTCCCCAAACTCTTGGAAAAGAGATTTTAAATCTCAATGAGGGTTTTACCTGGTTAAATAAAGGATATGATTGATGCCTAAATTTTTGTGAGTAGTGTAGTTTAACAAAGGAGCATTGGGCCTGGAAAATGGCAATAATGTCAAATATGTCATCCATTATTGAAGATGAGATGAATGATTGAAGAAATATTTCAGTTCAGTTGGAATCTAAAAGACACAGCTTTCTGCTCATTCACATTAATGACTGATCATTTTCCTTCCTCAGCTCACTGTATTTTGGTCTGTACCACTCCCTGTTTGAATGGTACCATCCACTTTTCTTGATGGACCAAGCCACAGGGTTCAAGACTCAACATTTTGTTGCCCGTAAGACTCTTCCTGAGCTGGTGAACCTGGTGATGGCATACAAGCCCCATCTGATCTGGTCTGACGGGGACTGGGCCGCACCAGATACCTACTGGAACTCCACACAGTTTCTGGCCTGGCTTTACAATGACAGCCCAGTCAAGGTGAACGACACTATGGATATAACCATTACATATCATGATGTGTTAAAGGGATAGTTCACCCAAAATTCAAATTTCACTCATCATCTACTCACCCTCATGTCGACTAAGAGCTGTGAGAATTTTCAGAGTCCTCTGTTCCTTCTCTGAGTTACGGGGGGTCCACGCAGCAGTATTTGTCCATATAATGGTTGTGAATGGATACCACTTTTCTTGGTCCAAAAAGACACACCAAAAAACATCCAAATACCTCCATACTGCTCGTCTGTAATGTCCCTCTTGTATTGAAGCCCCCACATGAGAAATTGTTCTGAAAAAAATTAAACAAGTCTTTAATTGAAGCTTGTTTGTAGCAGAAGCTCCCAGTGTCTCAGTTCACTGCTCTTCCTGTGTCAGTGCAAATCTCGCGTGATTTACACTGACCAGCGGAACAATTTCTCATGTGGGGGCTTCAATACAAGAGGGACATTACAGACGAGCAGTATGGAGGTATTTGGATGTTTGTTGGTGTGTCTTTTTGGACCAAGAAAAGTGGTGTCCATTCACAACCATTATATGGACAAATACTGCTGCGTGGACCCCCCCGTAACTCAGAGAAGGAACGGAGGACTCTGAAAATTCTCACAGCTCTTAGTCGACATGAGAGTTAGTAGATGATGAGTGAAATTTGAATTTTGGGTGAACTATCCCTTTAATAATGCTAATACCTCGGGAATGCAACTGTGAAATATAAGGAGATAAGAAATGATAGGAGCTCTGACTCTATATATAAATGAGAGTATTGGTATACTGTTGCATATTTAGTGACAAATGTTTCTTCAGGATGTGGTGGTTACCAATGACCGGTGGGGGAATGGTTGCTACTGCAAACATGGAGGCTATTACAACTGTGCTGACAGATACACCCCAGGTAAACTTCCAGACCACAAGTGGGAAAAATGCCAGTCCATCGACACGCGTTCCTGGGGCTACAGGAGAGACATGAAGCTCAGTGAACTCATGGATCTGCCCGCCATCATAAAGGTTATTCATGCCCACTTATTTTGTTAGTTGACAAGTGATCTTGTTTTAAAGGATAACTTTCGTTTTTTACAACCTGGACCTTATTTCTAGCATCAAATACGATCATTTACTCACCCTGACAAGTTTGGTGTCATTTGGAGTCGTTTTGACGAAATTAGCCCCAATCGAGCGGCGCGTATATCCGTATAATGCGAGAACACGGGGCACCCAATGCAGCCTCTAAATAACACATTATCCGCCGCAAAACTCGATCATTTCGCCAATATTTTGTGATGATACACTAGTGTTATTCCCCTCCGAGCCCGTGGTGGCATGTTATCAACATCCGGCTCCTCCAGGCTGACCTACTAACCTCTGATCTGGATGATGTCATCTCCGACCGCTGCCCGGCTCGTTCTGATAATAATCATTCCGTTTCGGCATTTGGGTCCTTTTTAGCTCAACCAGCCAGAGCTGTAGTGAGGATCCAGGCTGAGGAGAGGAAGCCTGTGGAAGTTGAACTTCATCCAGCTGCTCATTTTGTTCTGACAAGTCAGAAACATGCAGAAACGGACCATAGCATTAGCGATAGCAAGTTAGCCGCGCCGCCGTCGGAGATGACATCATCCAGGTCAGCGGTTAGTAGGTCAACCTAGAGGAGCAGGATGTTGATAACATGCCACCACGGGCTCGGAGGGGAATAACACTAGTGTATCATCACAAAATATTGGCGAAATGAACAAATTTTGCGGCGGATAATGTGTTATTTAGAGGCTGCATTGGGTGCCCCGTGTTCTCGCATTATACGGATATACGCGCCGCTCGATTGGGGCTAATTTCGTCAAAACGACTCCAAATGACACCAAACTTGTCAGGGTGAGTAAATGATCGTATTTGATGCTAGAAATAAGGTCCAGGTTGTAAAAAATGAAAGTTATCCTTTAAATGTAACACTGTCTCACCACAGGACATGGTGAACGTGGTTGCGATGGGGGGCAACTACCTACTGAACATTGGGCCCATGTCGGATGGCGTGATTGCCCCAGTGTTTGAGGACAGGCTGAGGGGACTGGGTGCCTGGTTGGGGATTAACGGGGAGGCCATCTATGCTTCCAAACCGTGGAGGATCCAGATGGAGAACAGCACCGTCCCAGTCTGGTGGGACTGAGAATTTTATGTCACGTTCCATTTCATTGTTATGCAAAAGCCTGTGGTTGTACAGCTTTACCTACTGTTTGTTCTCACGATACAGGTACACTGCCAAAAACAGCAGCGTTTATGCCATATTCTGTGGTTGGCCACCCAAACAACTCCTTCAGCTTCCAACACCAGAGACATCTGGAGCAACGAAAGTAAGCTTTACACTCTGTACATTTAAAGGGCCCATATTATGCAAAATCCTCTTTGTAACGGTCCCGTGTGTTCCCGTGGCCTTTCTATGACACCAGGGGCCAAATGTGTAAAACTCTGTGTATATTTAGGTGTAGAAATCTGTGTGTGCACAAAACAGGAAACATGCATACGCAGTCTTCTCGTCAGATGGATAAAACCCCACGTACGTATATCCCTACGTGTTTTTTTCTCATACATCTCAATCATGCTGAAATTGTGCGCACGTGCACGAGTCCTTAGACCAAACCCACGATTCACCATAGATGGCTCCCGACACACCCCCAGTTGCCTATTTTGCATACAAAAGGCCGGGATTTCATTTGAGGAGAAATAGCGCGGAAGCAAGAAAGAAACAGTTGAACAAGAAGCGTCATATCACTGATTGTGAAATAGATGTAGTGGTTGAAGAAAATGATCAAAGAAAAAATATATTATTTAGCTTAAGCTCTGACATGCCAAATAAAACCAAGGTGAATTTCTGGGTGCAGTAAATTCGCTGGGTTCACTAGACACTAGACTTCGAGATTTAAAAAGAAGAAAAAAACGCTGTCCTTACTGCGCGCACCGCGACGGTCCTGATCCAAACTGCCGTCCGTGGCAATGTGCCAGATGAATCAGGAGACACAGATTCAGTTTCAGACTCAGTTTAAATTGCAGTCGGACATGCAATGAAAACTACATTTTGTTACAACATTATCAAGACCCTGGTACCTCCGGTGCCATTGCGCACAGCTGGACGCACACACATGTCCTTATTGACTGTGCCCGACTCACACAATGAGATTATTATAAAGTGTATTGATGGAAGTGAGGGAACTTAAAGTGATACTGCGGGATCATCATAAGAAATAAACTAATTTTCTTTTTCATTTCCTATTGTTTCATTACACTTACACCGTTCACCACTCTTACTATCGCTGCATCACATCAAGACGTATTTGGTCAGCTGCTGCAGCTCGCTGGTTATTGACACAATGTATCGAAAAAAATATCTAAATGAAACATCTCATCAAACATCATCATTTTTTATCCTTTTTTGCAAACTCGCAACACCACAATAATCTGAAACGACATGAAGATGGGAGGCTACGCATGGTCTGAAGCATGCGTACCAGTACGCACATTCTCACCGCCCGTAGTTTTTTATACATTTGGAAAAGTACGTGGAAAGTGGCGTGCACACAGATTTCATGTGTACGCATGGTTTATACATTTGGCCCCTGGAGGTGAAAAAAGTCTGGTCACTCCCTTCATTGATTGTTACACTTTTTTGAGATCGTGTCTCCAAACGAGCAAATTGAAAGTGCTGGGAGTCTTGACGTCATGAAGTGCTGAACTCAAGTGACTCCACCTCCCGGTACTTCCTTATCCTCCCCCGGGCCAGTCTGGAAAAACTTGAGCTCCGTCCGCTGAGACATTTCCGGAACAGTGACAGCACCCCCCCCCCCATCCTCTCTCTCCCCCGTCTGTCCTTGACATGAAGCGGTAGGCCTGCAGGAGGAGCACTCGGTACCGCGGCCGCCAGATGTTTGTTTTCAATCATTGACTGAAAAACAGCCGCCGGTCATTAAAAATGAAATCGTGGAGTGGAGAATATTGGAGCGATACGGCTTCTCATCAGCGCAGCGGTCCTCATCATGGAATGAGAGACATCTGAACCAGGAAGTCTCCTCTCCCGGCGCAAAACCACTAGTCGGGTGCATTTATGAAAAAAAAGCACCTAATCGTAAAAAAATTCTAACAAAAGGTTTCTCAGTTGTTTTTTATAGTATTAGATGTCCTTAATAACATACTAAAAGTTGACCAAAGTTTGACCACTAGAAAGGTGTCATTTTCAGGATGGCGTCCTAATGTAAATGTAATGGGTTGAACCCATGTTTTGAATCGCCCAGGTGAATAGGGTAAAAATTTTAACTAACAGGTATCCATGAAACTTCCCAAGTTTATCACAAACATTAAGACAAATATTTTTTGTATTACAAGTTTTGTCAAATTTTATGTTTAAATATGTAAATGAGACAATAACTAATTAAATAGGCAGCTAAATTGCATACTTTTCCAGAACTTTTCCAGATCCACTTCAGCAGCACAAAACACACCAAACCTTCCAGTTTGATCATTTTCCATATTCTGAAGGTTTTTACAGAGGGGATTGTTGATATATCATTCACAGCCTGATTTATACAATATTTGAGTCCTGAAAACATGGCGAAATGTGATTTATTTAGGGCTGGTGACAGTATTTTCTCATTCACAAAGTGATAAAAAGAGATATCCAAAATCCCCTCAGTAAGACCTTCTTACTCTTCTGTGTTCTAATGTGTCAACAAAATAAAACAAGACTTTTGAAAGTGGCTTTATCCATGAGATTTTTGGATCTGGAAAAGTACGCAATTTAGCACATATTTAATTAGTTATTGCCTCATTTACATATTTAAACATAACATTTGACAAAACTTGTAATACAAAAAATATTTGTCTTAATGTAAGTGATAAACTTATGAAGTTTCATGGTGATACCTGTTAGTTAAAATTTTTACCCTATTCACCTGGAGTTTTTCCTGGGCTTCAACCCATTACATTTACATTAGGACGCCATCCTGAAAATGACACCTTTCTAGTGGTCAAACTTTGGTAAACTTTTAGTATGTTATTAAGGACATCTAATACTATAAAAAACAACTGAGAAACCTTTTGTTAGAATTTTTTTACGATAAAGTCATAAATGCACCCGACTACACCTCAATATCCTCCGGTAGCTTCTCATCAGTCGCACCGTGCACAGTTTGTGCTGCTGCTCAGTTTCACTTGTTTCTTTATTTGACAGTTTCACTGTGCTGCAGATTGATCTGGGGACAATACACTAGGAATACAATGGTTGAAAAACAGCATAATATGGGACCGTTAACATAATTTGCTAAACTATGATGTTTTGAATCCCCAGGTGACACTTTTGGACTATCCAGACGTACCACTGAAGTGGCTGCCAGTCACACAAACAGCTGGACTGATCATTTCTATGCCTGCTATGCCAGTATCTCTCGGGAATACCTGGACTCTAAAACTGGAGGGTGTAGCCTAATATTACAGAGGCAGCAAAATGAGATCTCAATATGCAAGTCTGTTATATACTTCTGTTTACAAAATACACACTGGATGTGTGCAATTGTGTTAAAAATGAATAGCCTATGTTTTGGGATCATGGTCAATGGTTTTAATATTTCTCCTAATTTTCTCTTCTGCTGCCTTGACGCCAGACGTTGCTCTGAACAAGTAACTTTGGTGTTTGTTTTACATTTTGATTATAAGTTGGATTAATTTAAATATACACATCTGTCAGTGTTGAGCTCAGGTGACAGATAAGTCATCTGTTTTAATTAACACATAGGTCCTATATAATTCCATATGTAAACTGTCTTGTCTGTCTGTAACAACATCTCTGTCCCGTCTGTCCGTCCTGGCTGAGGGATCCTCCTCTGTTGCTCACCCTGAGCTTTCTCCTGGTTTTCCCTGTTAAAGGGTTTTCCATGGAGTTTCTCCTCAGTGGATGTGAGGGTCTAAGGACAGAGGATGTTGTTATGATGTCATGTGAAGCCCTTTGAGACAAACTGTTTGTGAAAAATGGGTTATACTAATAAAATTGCCTTGCCTTGCATCCTTAATGGTGACTTAAAGGGATAGTTCACCCAACATTCAAACTGCCCTCATTATCTACTCACCCTCATGTGGACTAAGGGCTGGGAGAAGTCCTCCGTTCCTTCTCTGTCTCCGTCTCAGCGTAGCAGTGCATGTCCATATAACGGTTGCAAATGGACACCAACTGTCTTCGTAATAAAAAGACACACCAAAAACCATCCAAATCCCTCCATGCTGCCCTTGTATTGAAGCCCCGACATGTGAAATTGTTCCAAAAAAATTTAAATAGGCCTAAGTCTATATTTCAAGCTTGTTTTGTAGCGGAAGCTCCTCTTCCGTCCTCTTCCCGGACGGACCCTGGTTAGTTCCACTATAAAACAAGCTTGAAATATATTTAATTTTTTTTAGGGTAATGAGTGCAGTTTGAATTTTGATTGAACTATCCCTTTAAGTATGAATCTACAATGTTGAAAATAATAATTTGAAAAAAAGAAAGAAAGACCTTTGAATGAGAAGGTGTCCAAACTTTTTACTGATGGTTTACAACATCTGTTTTTTTGTTGTTGTTGTTTTTTACAAAATGTTTCAGCCCATGGAACTGTGATATCTCACCCTACGTGATGGTTTTACGTTGTTGTTGTTTAAATACAAACTATATGAATCATGACAATATAATAACTTCTGGTTGTGTATCCTTGATGGAAAACAGTTGAAGAGAGAAACTGAGGGAGGCGAGAGTGAGCCTCCGTGGAGCCGGATGTGCAACACCAAAGAAGAAGAATCCTGTTTTTACGACTTTGTTTTGTCTCGCGCAGCGAACGAGCGTGTCCGTGTCGTCTACCGCTTCAGACATCCCTCCCCCGGGCTGCATCCGTGTCGGGAGAACCGGTGACACATGGGAAAGTCTCGAGATCTGAGTGAGTTTGAACGGGGCATGATCGTCGGAGCGCGCAGCGCCGGCTGCAGCATCTCGGAGACCGTGAAGCGGCTGGGCTTCTCCAAGACGGCGGTGTCTCGAGTTTACCGGGAATGGTGCGAGAAGCGGAAGACTTCCAGTCACCGGGGCTCCTGTGGGAGAAAGCGCCTCGTCGACGAGGACGGTGAGAAGATGATGGAGAAGGTGCTGGAAGCCAACACGCAGGCCACCAACGAGCAGATCCAGGCGCTGTACAACAGCGGCGCGCAGGAGAAGAAACCCATCTCCCTCGCTACGACCCGCCGGACGCTGAAGAGACTGGGCTACGGCAGCCGCAAGACCCAGCGACGGGATTCGCTGATCGTGGCCGGGCTGGAGGCTTTAGCCGTGTACGCGTCCTCCTGCCCCCAACAGGTAGAGACCTGCTCCTCCACGGACCCGGTGCGCAGCCTGGACGAGAGTGAGGCGGACTCCAGGGTTCAGTCCTCTGCGGAGGCTGACGATGCGCGGATGGAGTGAAAGGGAGTGGACGCCTCTTTCCAATATGATTCCCCCATTGTTTCCAGATAAAATGTCTCTGTTAAAGGGATAGTTCACCCAAAATCCAAATTTCACTCATTATCTACTCACCCTCATGTCGGCTAAGAGCTGTGAGAATTTTCAGAGTCCTCCGTTCCTTCTCTGAGTTACGGGGGGGTCCACGCAGCAGTATTTGTCCATATAATGGTTGTCAATGGACACCAGGTTTCTTCATCCAAAAAGACACACCAAAAAACATCCAAATACCTCCATACTGCTCGTCTGTAATGTCCCTCTTGTATTGAAGCCCTGACATGAGAAATTGTTCCGAAAAAAATTAAATGGTTCTATATTTTAAGCTTGTTTGTAACGGAAGCTCCCAGTGTCTCAGTTCACTGCTCTTCCTGTGTCAGTGCAATTCTCACGTGATTTGCACTGACCGGCGGAACAATTTCTCATGTCGGGGCTTCAATACAAGAGGGACATTACAGTGAGCAGTATGGAGGTGTTTGGATTTTTTTTTTGTAAAACCTTTTTTGGACAAAGAAACCTGGTGTCCATTCACAACCATTATATGGACAAATACTGCTGCGTGGACCCCCGTAACTCAGAGAAGGAACGGAGGACTCTGAAAATTCTCACAGCTCTTAGTCGACATGAGGGTGAGTAGATAATGAGTGAAATTTGAATTTTGGGTGAACTATCCCTTTAACATGTGCATTGTGGGCCTACTATTAGCAGTGGGAAGTGACTGAGCCGCTCTTTGCTCTTGAACATCCTGCTCAAAACGGCAGATGGAGTCCACGAGATGTTGGAAACATTCGTTGCTGTTGACATGAATGTATCAGATGTGTCAGCAGCTGCAGGCATCCTGTCAATCTCCAGTAGTTAAAAACAAACGTGGGGTTAGATCTGGTGAGTGAGGGGGGCACAGAAGTCCACATACTTCATGAAACAGTTTGGGCCTTTACCAGAAGATATTGTGACTGTGATGCTGGTCAGTGGGTGGCACTGAAGTCATGATTGTTGGTATTGCGGCCAGAAGTGTGTCAGGAAAACATTCCCTATATCCCCTACATTCTCCAGATAGAGAACTGCTGCTCCCTTGACCCCCCTTTAGAGATTATGAATGGCAACCCTGAGATTCTGGCCTGGACCTGCATTGCTCCCATGTTACTGGTTATTTATTTGTTTGAAAAAGCAGGGAGTTCCTAATAAACAGCCTGGTGAATGTATACTTTGTGTTTGGGTGCAGAGTCCTGAGATGGAAATAACATTAAAAAAAATTAAAAAATCAGTGCCTATGTAGGCTATTATGTTTGTCTTTTGCCTGAATGTGGGGGCAAATTCTAATCTTGGCTAAACTATGTACTGCACTTTGTTTTGTTTATTTGAAGTCCATGCAATTGATTCCACAAAGATCTTAGCCCATTTTGTTGCCTCCAAAATAATAAAGAAGTCTGTACATGTACTGCAGCCTTTCTCCTGATATCAGCATCTATCCAGGATACTGCTTGACTGAACACATTGAAAGGTAGGATAATATACAAAACTTAAAGGGATAGTTCACCTAAAATTCAAATTTCACTCATTATCTCCTCACCCTCATGTCGACTAAGAGCTGTGAGAATTTTCAGAGTCCTCCGTTCCTTCTCTGATTTACGGGGGGGTCCACGCAGCAGTATTTGTCCATATAATGTGAATGGACACCACTTTTCTTGGTCCAAAAAGACACACCAAAAAACATCCAGATGCCTCCATACTGCTCGTCTGTCGGGGCTTCAATACAAGACGACGGACATTACAGACGAGCAGTATGGAGGTATTTGGATGTTTTTTGGTGTGTCTTTTTGGACCAAGAAAAGTGGTATCCATTCACAACCATTATATGGACAAATACTGCTGCGCGGACCCCCCCGTAACTCAGAGAAGGAACGGAGGACTCTGAAAATTCTCACAGTTCTTAGTCGACATGAGAGTTAGTAGATGATGAGTAATGATAAACTTGAATTTTGGGTGAACTATCCCTTTACTAATGCTAATACCTCGGGAATGCAACTGTGAAATATAAGGAGATAAGAAATGATAGGAGCTCTGACTCTATACTGATGTGTCAGAATAAATGAGAGTATTGGTTGGTATACTGTTGCATATTTAATGACAAATGTTTCTTCAGGATGTGGTGGTCCCACCCCCCACCCCCACCCCACCCGTAACTCCGAGAAGGAGGACTCTGAAAAGTAGATGAGTGAAATTAGAATTTTGGGTGAACTATCCCTTTAAATGTATTTTATGTTATAGTATAGACCACAATTATGCAACTTTTTGTTGGTTTGTGGTTGTAACGTGACATAATGTGGAAAAGTTAAAGATGTGTGAATAGCCTATTGCAAGGCGCTGTATGTCTGTTCAATAAAGTTGTGTGAAAGTTGTGGAAAAAAAGAGGGGGGGGCAGATCGTCACGTGGAAACTCATGTTTACAATCACGTGGGCGGAAGTAAATCACATGCACATTCACAACACAAAGCGAAAGCTACGTCCAGGTCCAGACCATAGGGTCCAGACCTGATCCAGACCCAGCAGCCCGAACCAGGACCCTGCTGGTGGACTGAGCTGCTGCCTAGCAACCATGCTGCTGATGCTGTGGTCCCTCTGCGCCGCAGCCTCGCTGTCCGGGGCGGCGGCTCGCTTCACGGCGGACTGGAAGAGCCTGGACGCCAGACCGCTGCCTCCGTGGTACGACGAGGCCAAGCTGGGGGTTTTTATCCACTGGGGGGTGTTTTCTGTTCCCGGCTTTGGCAGCGAGTGGTTTTGGTGGCACTGGCAGGGTCAGCAGCCTCCGGACCCCAAGTGCGTCAACTACATGGCCATGAACTACCCGCCCGGATTCAGCTACCCGGAGTTCGCGCCCCAGTTCCACGCCCAGTTCTTCAACCCGGAGGAGTGGGCGGACATGTTTAAAGCCTCAGGCGCAAAGTGAGTCCAAAACCCTACACCTGCTACTAAAGAAACGTACAACAAATATATATATCCATGACATATGATTATCTAAATGACAGATATGTCGTCCTGACTGCCAAACACCACGAGGGCTTCACCAACTGGGCCTCTCCAAACTCCTGGAACTGGAATTCAGTCGATACTGGTCCTCACAGGGATCTGGTGGGAGACCTGGGAGAGGCAGTGCGCAACAGGTGGGTTTAAAGTGTCAAGTCAAAGTCATTTTACAAGTGTTCATATTATAGACAGACAGACAGGATCTTTATTTGTCATCGCACAAAAAATACAATGCAACTTTGTTTAGAAGCTTGAATTAGTCGGGTGCATTTATGAAAAAAAAGCACCTAATCGTAAAAAAATTCTAACAAAAGGTTTCTCAACTGTTTTTTATAGTATTAGATGTCCTTAATAACATACTAAAAGTTTACCAAAGTTTGACCACTAGAAAGGTGTCATTTTCAGGATGTCTAATTAAATGTAATGGGTTGAAGCCCAGAGCATTTATAGCTCCAGGTGAATAGGGTAAAAATTTTCTAACAGGTATCACCATGAAAGATCTGGAGTTTATCACTTACATTAAGACAAATATTTTTTGTATTACAAGTTTTGTCAAATGTTATGTTTAAATATGTAAATGAGACAATAACTAATTAAATATGCGCTAAATTGCATACTTTTCCAGAACTTTTCCAGATCCACTTCAGCAGCTCTTACACACACCAAACCTTCCAGTTTGATCATTTTCCATATTCTGAAGGTTTTTACAGAGGGGATTGTTGATCTATCATTCACAGCCTCATTTATACAATATTTGAGTCCTGAAAACATGGTGAAATTAGATTTATTTAGGGCTGGTGACAGTATTTTCTCATTTACACAGTGGTAAAAAGAGATATCCAAAATCCCCTCAGTAAGACCTTCTTACTTCTTACTACGGATCTGGAAAAGTATGCAATTTAGCGCATATTTAATTAGTTATTGCCTCATTTACATATTTAAACATAAAATTTGACAAAACCTGTAATACAAAAAATATTTGTCTGGTAATTGTGATGAAATTGCTTTGAAGTTTCATGGTGATACCTGTTAGTTAAAAGCAATATGGTTAGGGAGCGAGGTCTCTCTGTCATTGTCTCCCATTAATTTATTTGGGGTTTTCTGAAAAAAATATTTTAGTGTCAAACTTTGGTAAACTTTTAGTATGTTATTAAGGACATCTAATACTATAAAAAACAACTGAGAAACCTTTTGTTAGAATTTTTTACGGTCAAGTCATAAATGCACCCGACTAAATAAAAATAACACAATTATTAGGGATGCGCTGAAATTAAAATTCTTAAAACCGAAAATGAGGAAAACCCAAACACCGAAAGAAATGATTATGTCAATTATTAGAACCATAGCATTTATAGCTACGATGTGTAGTAACATCTTTTTTGCTTGAAATAACAACATCCAGATCTGGATGTTGTTATTTGCTTTCTATTCATAGAAGGTATTTAATGGAGAGTTACTGCAGCATATTAATTGTGTGCCTCTCAGAAATTAGAATTTTGGGTGAACTATCCCTTTAACTTCTGGGGAAAAGGGGAGAACTGATGTCAGATCAGCACTTGGTATTGGCAGACTGTCAGAGAGTTTTGCGTCGCCACCCTCCACCTGTTGTGAAGTGAAAGTGTCATTTCTTTGTTTAGGTCATTGCACTACGGACTCTACAACTCCTTGTACGAGTGGTTCCACCCTCTCTACCTGGCTGACAAGAAGAACGCATTCAAAACACAGGACTTTGTGACACATAAACTACTACCAGAGCTTTACAACATGGTTGTGAGGTTTGTACCTGTAGCTGAAGTGATTGCACCATCTGCTGGCACTACTGCATGTCTACACTGACATGAGTGTGTCAGAGCCTTTAGCCATCCTGTTGTCTTGCAGGTATCGACCTGAGTTGATCTGGTCTGACGGGGACTGGGAAGCACCCGACACCTACTGGAACTCCACCCAGTTCCTGGCCTGGCTCTACAACGACAGCCCTGTGAAAGTAAGTGGCTTTATGCCAAAGAAGAAATGCACAGATTGTATTTACATTAGGGATGCACCGATACCACTTTTTTAAAAACCGATACGATACCGATACTTGGAACTGAGTACTTGCCGATACCGAGTACCGATGCTAACCCTTCTATCACAACAAAAAAACAAACAATTAGGCAAAATGCAATGAATTGGAAGACCAGTTTTATTTTCTTCTCTGCTTGTTACAACAAAATTTGTTGTAACAAGCCTCTGATCTAAAAAAAAATACAACAAAGATGCAAAGCCACCCTCTGATCGTGGTCTTCATGCAGAGCAGTAGCATGCACTGGTATCGGTTCGCGGTATCGGTAAAATTCACCGATACCGATACCGGCATCGATACTGGTATCGGTATCGGTGCATCCCTAATTTACATGGAGCAAGAAGAGCATCAACAGTCAGTTGTTTCAGCAGTGTGTGTTGCATGGACTCATGAGCAGTGATGGGAGTAACAGCATTACCAAATAACTTTGTTACTAACGCTGCTGCTTTTTTCAGTAATTCAGAAAAGGTATTGTTTATTGTTATATAGCCGTTACCAGTACTGACAATTAATTCTGCCGTTACTCATCGTTACTTGATTCAAGAAGCCCAGTCACAAAATAAAATACAACCATTTAAGTGTTCGTTATGTACATGTTTTTTTCAGTCCATCAACTAGTTGGAAAGAAACCATTTATCTGGAACTAATCAACTCACTGAGTATTCAATTAGTGCAGTCAGTTTATGAAAAAAGGTTGAATAAATTGCAACAGAAGCAAACTCAACTGATTTTGTCTCCTCAACATGACCTGAGTGAGAGAAAAAAGCCCTGAAGAATCCCATTAGGGGAAAGTTTAGAAAAAAACTAGTCATTATTTTTCCCACGTGAGTAGGATGAAAATTTTAACCTTTAGATATCTCCATGAAAATGACTGAGTTGATTACTGACATTAAGACAAACAAAAAATGTATTACAAGTTTTTGAAATTCTTTGTTAACATGAACAAAATTGCATAAATTCCACAGTTTTGACGGCACATGTATAAAGGTGAAAACTGGAATGAGTCGACTCCAGAGGTTCATAAAGGGACCTGTGGGAAATACTGAAGGAATAGGCATATGAATGGGCTATATTTCTATA
Source organism: Decapterus maruadsi (assembly GCA_030347415.2). Lineage (NCBI taxonomy): Eukaryota > Metazoa > Chordata > Actinopteri > Carangiformes > Carangidae > Decapterus > Decapterus maruadsi. The sequence goes on along the minus strand of CM064897.1, from coordinate 303,203 downwards.
TTTGGGTCTTTTAAACCGGGGGTTACAGGCGAGTCCCAGTAATTAGACATATTAGAGAATTTTATAAAAAAGAAACGCAATAGTTACTTTTCCTGGTAAATAGTTACTTTTATGAATAAAAATGTGAATATTTCCCTATCTGCAGCCTTTGCAAATGGAGATGGCGTACCACATTGTTTTTCTAAATGTAATAATCGCCAACTAAAAAGTAAACGCAAGATTAGTAGAAAAACTAATCGTTAGACTAATCGATTAATCAAAGAAATAGTTGATAGATTAAGAGAAAAACTATTGTTTAGGACCGCCCTAATATACTGTAGTCATTCGGTTACTTTCTGGGGAAGTAACTAATAACTAGAACTAGTTTATAACAGTAACATGCCCAACACTTTGAGATCTCCCTTTGCCTTCAGGATACCATCGTGACCAATGACAGATGGGGAGCCGGCTGCGCCTGTAAACACGGTGGCTACTATAACTGTGAGGACAAGTACACTCCAGGACAGTTGCCAAAGCACAAGTGGGAGAAGTGCACATCTGTGGACACGTACTCGTGGGGTTACCGACGGAACATGAAGATGAGCGAACTGATGGACTTGCCCACTATCATAGAGGTGAGGAGAACAGATACTGTAGCAGTCATTTAGATGAGAGGATTTATCACCAGCCAAGCTGTTTAACCCTCTCCCTGACCACCCTGACAGGATCTGGTTCGCACCGTGGCTCTGGGAGGCAACTACCTCCTGAACGTGGGTCCCACTCCTGACGGGATGATCCCTGCTGTGTTTGAGGAGAGGCTCCGGGGCGTTGGAGCCTGGATGGAGATCAATGGAGATGCCATCTATGCTTCCAAACCCTGGAGGGTCCAGACAGAAAACACAACTGTACCAGTCTGGTAAGAAGCATTCAGATTTCATTCATTCATTCATTCATTCATTCATTCATTCATTCATTCATTCATTCATTCATCCATCCATCCATCCACCCATCCATTCATTCATTCATTCATCCATCAATCCATTCATTCATCCATCCATTCATCCATCCATCCATCCATTCATTCATTCATCCATCCATCAATCCATTCATTCATTCATCCATCCATCCATTCATCCATCCATCCATCCATCCATCCATCCATCCATCCATTCATTCATCCATCAATCCATTCATCCATCCATCCATCCATCCATCCATTCATTCATTCATCCATCAATCCATTCATTCATTCATCCATCCATCCATCAATCCATTCATTCATCCATCCATCCATCCATCCATCCATCCATCCATCCATCCATCCATCCATCCATCCATCCATCCATTCATTCATTCATTTTAATGACCACACAGCCAGGCTGGTGAAATCAGCTTCCAGTACAGCTAATCGCTACAGATTCCAGACATATAACATACTGTATAGACATACATAGAATGCATAAAGGGCCGTGCTTGTCCTGCTGTGTAGAGGTGATTCATTGACATAGAGTAGGGCTGGGCAAATGAAACGCATTATTATCGCGTTAACTCGTTAAACTGTTAACGCCGACATTTACGGGTAAACCCGGTAAAATTTTCAATAAAATTTCATGAATGAGTCTATTTTTCATCACAGAATAATATCCCTCCCCCTGCGCTATGCTGACCTGACACTGTGCAGTGTTTCCCCTAGAATATGTTTTAGGCCCGGTGGTACCCACAGAAAAACCCTGAAAAGACGAGGCATGTGGGCCACGCACCCCTAATATTAAATATAAAAGGAGGCCCACATCAGGGTCCAAAGTTGCCCCATCTAATGCTATTTCACACTATTTTATATAGTAGCAGTTACGCCCTCCATGCCTGAACAGGTGAGCCACCTGTTTAATGCCTGATCACAGCCAAAATCTTGAACTGAAGGGCCTTTCATGGCCAAAAACATAAACCTGGACAACATTTTAACAGAGAGCTGCTCCATCAGATTTTGCATTCACATGCTGCAGTGGACAATTTAGTTTAAAGCAGATATCAGCGGTTCGGCCGTTTTCACTAATGCTGCGTTCAAGGCAGGCTTTTGAAACCGTAAGTTACAGCTTCAAGTCACAACTACGACTTTGTAGCGTTCCAGGTAACCCGTAGCTCGTGTTTTTACCGTCCTGTTGCCTGTGAAAGTCACTATAACGGCCTCTCGTAACTTCCGACCCGTGAACTCGTACCAGATTGAACTGGTACGACTTCACAGGAAGGAAAAACACAAAGTACGAGTTTCCTTGAACGCACCATGAGTTAGCAGCCCCCGCCCTCGTCAGGCATCTATTGGTCCTCGTCCCTACGTCACCACATTCACGCGCACCCCTTGGCTGCACACACAGCCCTTCATGCCGTTCTCTCTCCTCATTGGATAACACTTGTATCCCACAAGGAAAGTTTTCTCCTGGTTTACAGCAGAGCAGAGTGACGGAGAGACTCGTGTTACGGCTGAAACACTCCATGTAAGTGATTGCTGACGGAAAATAGGACTATTTAGGACTTATATTAACAAAAACATTCCACTGATATCTGCTTTAAGTATTAATCCAGTAGCCCAGGGGTTTTCAAAGTGTGAGGCGCGCCTCCCTTGGGGGGCGCCAGAGAGTTTGAGGGGAGGCGCGACATGAGAAAAAGAAAAAAAGAAAAACGGAAAACATTAAAACAAAACATGAGTTACATGTCACTTGCACATAGGGCTAAATGATTAATGTTTTTGCAGCAGCCTATAGTTAGCGATTATACTGTAATATGATAAAACACGATCTTGTAACACACAGGCTGCGATTATGCTCAGCAGCATCCGGGAGCAACACTCCCGCCGCATCATAAACTGACGCTTGATCAGAGCCCTTTCGCGTTGTGCACTGACGCTCACGGTGCCCCAATGCAATCATCTCCACGGCGATATGTGACGCTCAGAGCGAGTGATCAGAGAGACTGTGTTGCAGGGAGAGCGGAGCTCAGCTGGCCTCGACTGAATGTAGCACTAGTACGTCGGCTGTGAACTATTCTGGTTAAGAAGAAGAGCGTCAGGTGCTGCACACTTGCACAGCGTCAGGTAGCTATAACTTCATATGAACGAAGCGCAAGCGAGCCGGTGCCTCACACAGTGACCAAGCTCAGATAAATACATGGATCAGCAGTAGTACCGCGTGTCCCCGAGCAATATACCGCTTCTAAAAAAAATAAAAAAAAAGCTGCACGTCGTGCCGGAGTTTTCCTCTTCTACAGCCGAACAGCTGATGTGGACAAGACAGTGGAGCTGTCACAGTGTCACCTGTACGCTACATTTACAATATAAACTTCAACTTCAGACTCTCTGCTTCCCAGATGATCACACAGGGAGAGCATGTCGTTGCTTTTGTGATGAGTGTGTTACAGAGTTCTAAATCAATTTTTAGGCTTATTCATCAGTGCTTTATGTTGTCATGATAGTTAATATGCTGAGAAATAGGATAAATCAAATAAATCCTACAAAAAAAGAACAATTTATGTTTAATGAATCAAATATTGTTTTGGTCATAGTAACTAATAATAAATAGGCTATGTTTAATTATCTTTTTTTTTGGGGGCAGCACAGCTGTTTATTTTTCATTAAGGGGGCTCACTCTCTCACACTTTGAAAACCCTGCAGTAGCCTATCTAAAAGAAATTAAGATGAAAATGCTGGCCTTCTGAAAAGTAGGCTATGTCCATCTATATAGCCTACTCTCAATACTTGGTTGGGGCCCAGACCTCCATGTTATTCTAGTTTATTGAGACGCCCCTGTAAAACTCAGGGATGTGGGACAAAACAACAGTGACAGAGAAACAGCCAGTCATCTAACAGCTGTGTCGTTTGGTTGAAGCACCGTCTCCACGTGTGTTTATTGACAACAGGGTTATAACCTGGACGCGTTAGCTCGTCGGTATGGTAACGGGCACAGGTGACTGTTACTGCGTGCGTCTGTCCCGAGTCTGAAACAGCGGCGGCGGCCGCTCGCCGTCACTGAGACACTCCGTGAAATCGGCGATTAATAGCCTACAACGAGCCGCGAGCGACGTCTAGCCTGTCTCACCTGGAGCACCACCCGCTGCAGCGACCCAGTTCATCCCACTTTACAGTGTCTTTGTGTGACCGATGTTGTTTGGTTCGGACTTGCCCTGAGCGAGGATCGAACCCACGACCTTCCGCACCGGAGGCGACGATGCTAACCGCTTCGCCAAGAGGTTGACAACCACTTGGCAGGTTGGTTAGCACGTCTTTAGTTCATAAGCTTCAATTTGAGTCCAAGCTAGCCTTTCTACTGCTACTGGAAAGCTACAGGCTGTCTCCAAACAAGACAACACCTATAGTGAAAAAATACATTGTATTCCGGGATCTCCCCAAAATGAACAGATAGAGAGAGAAGACCGTTGGCCACAGCAAGGGGGGGTTTTGAGATAGAAAGGCTATCTTGGACTCAAATTGAAGCTTATGAATTAAAGAAATTTTCTATATATGTATTAGGTATAGATGTTCTCCATAAAGTGCTGAAAAATAATAATTTTCATGAGAATTTGTCAGACGAACAGTACTTTTTTTGGTCTTTTTTGGGATGTTGAGGGTGATATCTTAAAATCAAGTTGCAACAAACCACAGAATCTTTTTTTCTTGCCTTCCCCTATGTGTCAAGATACTCTCTGCCAAATTTTAGAGTTGTATGACTATTTATGCCATTGTAGTACCTAAGTATTTGCATTTACATACTTTCGCCAGCAAAATGACCCAAGAAGAGGGGTTTTGGACCCCGTAGCTTTCCTGCAGCTCGTTGACCAGGTTGTCCACCCAGGTTTTAATCCTTGAAGGTCCTAGATATCATTTCTGGTGGACAACCTTTTACAACGCTCCGTGTCGGTTTTCCAAAAAAATGTGACTTTGCCCCCTGGGTACAATGCGATTAATTGTGATTAATCAGGGAAATCATGCGATTAATCGCTATTAAAAATTGTAATCGTTGCCCAGCTCTAATATAAAGCTACATCTGTCAACTCCAATTTTCTAGGTATACATCTAAAGGAAGTTCTGTTTATGCCATCCTGACGACCAAACCCACCACGGCCACAGTGCAGCTGCTGGAACCCATAACATCAGCAGCCACCAAGGTGAAGCGACTAAGATGACACCACACAAAAGAAATGAATTCCAGAAACAATGAAGTTTGACAGAGGAGCTGTCCTCCCCCACGGGACAAAACCTTCCAACCTGCTTATTGAATGTCAACTCACTTGATTCCAGGCATGTGAGATGTAAGAATCTAAATAGCTGTTATTTGTCCAACATCCAGGTGACCTTACTGGGGAATCCAAAGCCCTTACCCTGGTCCCCAGTCCAGCCCAGTTCTGGCCTGACTGTCCTCCTGCCTGAGCTGCCCTGTGCCCCCGCTCAGGCCTGGACACTCAAACTGGATGGTGTCCAGTGAAGCTTCAACACCAACAAGTGTCCGACCTCTCCACAGCTGAATGTGCAGAACTTTAAACTCAGGTTTTTACTCTGTGGAAAAAGGGGGGGGCGCACGTGCCCGACGGTGAAAGGATCAACGCTGATTCAATAGATTCATATATTTGTGAGGAAAAAGAAGTATCAGCACTCCTCCTCCATGATTCATTGTTTGCTGCTGCCGTGCCACTTAATTCTGCTCTTTTTGAAACAATTGAATGAATCAATGAATGCAGCGTCTCAAATATCTAGAACATCTGTTTCAGAAATGAACCAGAATTGGAGTGGGTTGTTTTGAAATGAATACTTGATCTTATTTTTTACTGTATGATTTTAAAATTGTGGGATAAAGCATCACTTTGTCTGATGAAACATGAAAAATTAAAGATATATTAAAAAAAAAAAAAAATGTTACACAAGAGTCACTGCAGCCTTATCTGTCCTCAGTCTGAAGGGTGTCTCTCTCTCTCTCTCTCTCTCTATATATATATATATAATTGATTTTCAACTCCATAATAAAATAAGGCAAACGGAATGACTGTTGCATAGCGCTGCAATGTACATATCCAACCATACCTCTCACCAATGCACACACAATTCACAGCACACCCAGAGACACACATGCATACACACACAGACACCATTTGCACTCAACATACATACAGACACACTCACGTAGTTACAACACAAAACAAAACATGCTGGTGTGTTACATTATAGCGTTTGTTTGACTTAATATTAATAACAAGAAAAAAACATGGTTACAGGACAATAGACAACTTCACAAAAGCATATTGGTGTAGTGCTGCTCTTTTTCCATGAATGTCCTTTGACATGTTCCAGTGATTGTCCAAGAAATCATGTGATGGGGCAGACAGCAGAATGTTGTGACTCCGGGCCGTCCCATCACGCCCCCCACAGTTACGCCAGCACTGGTCTGACAGCTCTTTATTTATTGTAGATATACGAGAGGGTGTCATATAAGCTCTACATAATATCTTAAATTGTTCGTCTTACATATAGCATTCCACTGTTCTGGAGTCAGTGACACACCAAGATGCTTCTCTCATGCCTGTTGAGACGGTGTGAATGGATTAGTTGAGGTAAGTAACAAGATCTTATAAAAACTGATGCTGTAACTACCTACATTCATTTTTGCACTGACTTGCGGATAGATAGATAGATAGATAGATAGATAGATAGATAGATAGATAGATAGATAGATAGATAGATAGATAGATAGATAGATAGAACTTTATTCATCCCGAAGTAAAAGAAAGAAAATATTGTGTCTTATAGATATTCCTTCAACTTACACTATAGACCAATATAATCACGAGCCACTTCGGTTTGCCAGGCAGGTCTTCTTTTTTATTTACTTGACTTCAACTCTGATACAAGAGTGCCCTCTAGTGACGGTTGTATGTAACATCACATTGCAGATCAACGGTGGCCGTTAGAGGTCATTAATCAAACCAATATATAACATACTCCTCCCCACTTAATGAACAACTGCACCTGCATACAACAACCAAACCAAACATCAACCTAAGATGTTATGTCATGTATGTTACCATTAACAGAACTATGAAGCACCTCCAGTACTCCAAATTGCTTAGCATGTCACTGTGAGCATTTCAGAAATAACAATTCTCAAATACTGTAAAAGTATGTAACACAATTACGAAACATTGAACTATACAGCCATGCCATCATATATAATACACAATTTAAATGTCCGTCTTGTTTCTTTTTTTTTTTTTTTGCTAAGGGAATGAGGTGGACTACTCAGACCCTGACATAACCCTGGGGATTATTCTGCCCCATACTTCTGGGTATGTCATACTACAGAGTTAGGCGTTGAGGAGACCGCCGTTCTCTCCGTGGATAGCGGCGGGGAGCACTGCCACCTGGCGTACCCTCACTGGCTGTGTCAGGAACAGATGTTGGTGACAGGGATGGAAACAGTTCAGTTTGTGGATCCGCTGGTGGAACCCCAGAAGGAGCGGGCTCTCCAGCAGGTCCTGGATCCTGGGTGCATGTGGGTTGAGCAGGACTGAACTGCTGGTCCGGTTCAGCACAACTCACTGGTGTTGTTTCCTCAGGTGTTGTAGCTCCACCAAGCAGTTGGTCCACGTGTCTCCTCCAGACAATGTTCCCACAGGTTTTGACTGTATAAGACACAGGACCTGTCTGTGCTATGACAGCAGCAGGAACCCATTTAGGGCCGTTGGTGTAGTTGCGTGCAAGTACCTGATCACCTGGGTGGAAAATCCTTCCCTTTGATCTTTGTTTGCGCCTCTCAACCTGGGCTTCTTGCTTTTGTAGCACAGTCTTTTTAGTGTCAGGTGGTTTCAGGAGGTCGAGACTGGTACGGAGCTGTTTCTTCATGAGAAGCACTGCAGGAGCAACTTTTGTGGTTGAGTGTGGGACATTTCTATAGGACAACAGGAAACTGTTCAGCCGTTGGTGGAGGGATCCTTGTCCCTGTGAGGCCTTCAAAGCGTGCTTCAAACTCTGAACAAATCTCTCCGCTAGTCCGTTTGTAGAAGGGTGATAGGGAGAAGAGCGAATATGTTGCACCCCATTTGCCTCGAGGAATCTCTCGAACTCTTGTGAGATAAATTGGGGCCCATTATCGCTCACCAGTTGTTCAGGAAAGCCAAATCGACTGAACATCTCACCAAGTTTCTCAATGGTTTTCTCTGCTGTTGTTGTCCTCATTATTGACACTTCTGGCCACTTACTATGTGCATCCACAACCACGAGGAACATCCTCTCTTCAAAAGGGCCAGCAAAGTCAACATGAATGCGTTGCCAGGGAGACCCTGGCCAATCCCAGGGATGAAGAGGGGCTTGCTGTGGCATGCAACGAACTGTTTGACATGATGGACATGTTCTGGCTGTTTCCTCAATTTGCCCATCAAGACCTGGCCACCAGAAGTAGCTTCTGGCAAGCTCCTTCATGCGAACGATACCACAGTGGCCTGCATGCAGCTGCTGCAGTAGCCTTTTCCGCAGCATTGGTGGAATAATCACTCTGTGTCCCCATAGAAGACAGCCGGCCTGCACAGACAGCTCGCTTTGTCTTGTCATGTAAGGTTTTAGCTCCGGGAGATCCCCACATCCTCCATTCATGACCACATCCAGCAGCTTTGACAGCACCGGGTCCCTCCTGGTCTGCCGTTTCACTTGAGCAGATGTGATAGGAGCTTCCTCTACTTGCCTGAAGTAGAAAATGTCAGCTGGCTGTGACCCACCATGATCCACAGGTAGGGAAGCCTGGACAGACCATCTGCGTTTGCATGCAACTCTGACTTTCTGTACTTTATATCATAGGTGTGAGCAGACAACAATAAGGCCCATCTCTGCATGCGGCTAGCAGCCAAAGACGGAATACCTGTGTGGGGTCCAAAAATTGTTGTCAGGGGACGGTGGTCTTTGAGAAGAATGAACTTCCTCCCAAAAAGATACTGGTGGAACTTTCGGACTCCAAAAACAATCCCCAACGCTTCACGTTCAATTTGTGCGTACTTGCTCTCTGCTTTGCTGAGGGTGCGTGACGCAAACGCTATGGGGCGCTCCTCCCCATTGGCCATGATATGTGAAACAACTGCCTCCACCCCATAGGGGGACGCATCACATGCAAGTTGTAAAGGCAGTTTGGGGTCGAAATGTGTCAGTGCATCAGACCCTAATAATGCAGTCTTTGTCTGAAGGAAGGCCCTCTCACACTGCGGCGTCCATTTCCAGGGTCTATTGTGACACAACAGCTGATGCAGTGGGTTAAGCAGAGAAGACAAACTTGGAATGAATCTTCCATAGTAGTTTAGGAGACCAAGATAAGAGCGCAACTGACTCACATTTTGAGGCGCTGGAGCGTCCACGATCGCCTTGACCTTGGATGGCGCCTTGTGCAAACCCTCAGAGTCGATTACGTAGCCCAAATACTCAACTGACTTCTGGAAGAATTCACATTTGGATTTGCGAACCCTGAGTCCGTAGTCTTTCAGTCGCTGCAGCGTGGCATCCAGGTTTGTTAGATGCTCTTCATCTGTCCTTCCAGTGACAAGTATGTCATCCAGATAGCATTGGACTCCAGACAGTCCACTCAATATCTGATCCATCGCACGCTGGAAAACAGCTGGGGCCGATGTTATTCCGAATGGTAGCCTGCAGTACCGGTAGAGACCTTTGTGAGTGATTATTGTAAGCAGTTCTTTTGACTTTTCATCCACATGCATCTGGAGGTAGGCTTTGCTGAGGTCAATCTTGCTGAATTTTTTTCCTCCTGCCAAACCAGCAAACAGATCATCAATGTGGGGCAGCGGGTACTGTTCAGCTTCCAGTACCGGGTTGATTGTAACTTTAAAATCTCCACATACCCGCACAGATTCATCTTTTTTCATGACTGGCACTATTGGTGTGGCCCAGTCACTCTGGCTGACAGGCTCCAGCACTCCGCTCTTGATCAAGGATTCCAGCTCTGCTTCAACCTTTGGTTTTATTGCATAGGGAACCGGTCTTGCCTTGAAAAACTTGGGTCTGCTATCAGGCTTAACATTCACTTTGACCGTTTTGTTTTTCATGCTCCCTAGTCCTTCCTTGAACACTTCTCCATGTTTGCTCAGAATAGCTGAAAGACTTGTGTCACCTCTGCACAGCATGTGAATTTCAGGCCAGTTCAATGTGATCTTCTCAAACCAAGAACGGCCCAACAGTGAGGGGAAATTTCCTTTAACTACATACAGTGGTAGTTTAGCTGTCTGGCCATTTACCTGGACTGTGACATCAATTCGCCCCTTTGTTGGAACTGGCTCCCCAGTGTAGGTTCTCAGGGTGAGGCTGGAGGGCTGCAGGGGAATGTGCTGTAAAGTCTCTTTATAAACAGTCTCAGGCACGAGGGAGACTGCTGACCCTGTGTCGATTTCCATGCGCACTGGCCGCCCATCCAGCAGTGGAGAAACCCAGTATCCATCTGGTCCTCCAGTAACTGACAATACATACACTGCTGCCTCATCTGATGAGCTGCTGCCCGTAGCAGTGGCGTGGCTTTGCTGCATGTTATGCACAGACTGTCTCTTTTTAAATCTGTATTTTGGCTTCTGGTTGTATTGTTTTGGTTTCTTGTCAGCTCCCTTGCTCTTACAAGCACGCTCAATATGTGCCCCTTTTTGCCACACTTCCTACAATTAATGTCCTTACTCCAACATTCTGCCGCAAAATGTCCACTTTTGTCACATCGGTAACATTTGCTCTGCGCTCCCTTTTCTTCTGTGGAGACCTTGTGGAATTTTGCACTTGAATTGAGCTGATGAGATTCCTTGGCGGCTAATTCCATGGACACGCTGATCTCAATAGCTTTCTCCAAGGTAAGTGCACTTTCAGTTAGCAAACGTTTCTGCGCCGCTTCACTCCTCAGCCCACACACGAGTCTGTCTCTGATTGTGTCATTCAACACATTCCCGAACTCACAATGTTCTGCTAGCTTCCGTAATGCAGCCACAAACACTGTTACAGACTCTCCTTCCTCTTGATTTCTCTTATGGAAGCGAAAACGTTCAGCAATTAGCAGGGGCTTCGGTGCGAAGTGAGCTGCTAAGGTAGCCACTATGCTATCATAGCTTTTGGTCACGGGCTTTACTGGCTGAACCAGGCAACGCAGCAAGTTGAACGTCTTCGGCCCCATCACACTCAAAAATGTCGGCACAAGCTTGTTATCATCAATGCCGTTTGCCTGGACAAAGCAATCAAAACGCTCTGTATAAGAGCTCCACTGTTCTTCCCTCTCATCATAGGGACCGACACTGCCGACCAGTCCAGCCATTTTAGCTCTGTTGGCAAGTTACTGTTCCGGTTTCCATTCACTGTACTCACGGCTCTTTGTTTACATTCACTGCCTCGGTGCGTCCTTGACGGTGAAGCTAGTTAGCTTTCCTGCTAACCTCCGACAGGCACGGCAAAAGAGTCGGAAAACAAACAAGTCCTCTTCCTCGTGAGCACAGGATACACGCATCCGCCGCTTTATCCTCGTCACCACTTTATTGTGTCTTATAGATATTCCTTCAACTTATACTATAGACCAATATAATCACGAGCCACTTCGGTTTGCCAGGCAGGTCTTCTTTTTTATTTACTTGACTTCAACTCTGATACAAGAGTGCCCTCTAGTGACGGTTGTATGTAACATCACATTGCAGATCAACGGTGGCCGTTAGAGGTCATTAATCAAACCAATATATAACAGAAAATAACTTAAGGAAATAAATAGGGTACAAAGAGGAAATATATGGTATAATATATCCTGCAAGGCAATAAATATACAATATACACACAACCAGGAACAGCCTAGGTATCAGCTAAAAGTTAGATTAAAAATACAGTACAACACTCCATTTCACTATGTTCCCCTATGTTCCCTCCCAGCAAAGGGTGAGGAATTGTACAGTCTGATAGCCACAGGGAGGAAAGACCTCCTGTGGCATTCTGTAGTGCACCTGGGTGGTCGCAGTCTCTGGCTGAAGGAGCTCTGATGGGATACCAATGTGGCATGCAGCAGGGCCGTGCAGAGACCTTTGGAAGGGCAGGTGCTCAAAGTTAAAAAGGGGCACGTTGAGCACAGATTTGAAACATGGTACAGAAGTATACCTTGCAATATAAACCGTTGAATTTTAGCGACCCTTATTCATAAAGAAGGGAACACAGAATGACAACATACCATATCATTGAAATATTCCTTTATTTGTTAGAGGCCGCAACTGCAAAGCAAAATATGTGTCTTTTTTACCTCATGGGTACAACATTGGACACCTTTAGTTGAGGGGATTAGTGAGGAGGCTACTGCTGCTGATATCACTGGAGGTGGGCTGTACTGATCCGGAGTGTAGACACTAGAAAAAACATGGAGGAGATATAGCTGATTATACAAGTGTTAGTGATCATGGAAAGATGCAAAAATAATCAACTTTGAAAATGGCTCACTGGGACTGACCTGCCATACTGCTGATAGTCTGGAGGTGACTACTCATAGAGAGAGGCCTCAGCCAAGGCTAACTGCTGAACTCAGTCAGTATGTCAGTATCTCTCTTTCTCTGCATGTCTGTCAGTATTTCTTTCTCTCTCCATGTCTCTCTGTCAGTGTCAGTATCTCTCTCTCTGTCTTATTAATACCACTAATAATTTAAAAAAAAAGAAATGATATAGAAATCATGTATTTAAATATGTTTGTGCTTTTAATTAGTTTGACTATCAACTTTGCCCAATACAGTTAGATTTTAAAAGTTATATTTATTATGCATTATACTTATATTTATAGGATATATTTCTCATAGGCCTAAAACATAATTTCTTCATGCCTTGAATCACTTTTGAGTAAGCCTGTCAAAAAAAGTAGTTTATCTCTCCCTCGCTCTCACACACACGCGCGAGCGCGCACACACACACACACACACACACACACACACACACACACACACACACACACACACGACGCGCGCACACACAGAAAGAGAGTCACGGTGGAGATATGGCATGCGTGGGGAAAAAAATATATAGGCTGATCTTAGCCACTTGCCTCATTGCTTCTAGACACAGGGAAAAACTGCTTGACAGGCAAATAACACATGATAGGTCGTTTTCCCCATAACAAAAGTAGCCTACTGGTACAGTTAACTAGCCTCACTTGTGAGAGGCAGATGCGGTATGGAGATTTGGACGACAAAGGACGCTAATATCATATCAAGATGACACTGTGTGCACAAAAAAATAAGGTTGCAGATCCTACTTACCGGGTCAGTTTTTTACTCTCTCGGCCGTCTGGGGTCTTCGGTTTAACAAGTCGTTGTCTACAGCAGTTCCGCCAGCTGTGCATGTCCGAGCACGTCAGGGCAGTGAGAGCTTAATGAGGGTACGTTGTGGACGTCATGTGACCGACCCAGGTAGATCTTAATTATTATTTATTTTTATTAATATTATTATTTTATTATATTTTCGGAACACAACCGGACTTTTATACGCTCATAGCCTTAAAAAAAAAAAAAAAAAAAACTCTGACAAAAGGGCACTTTGGGTGTCAAGGGGCAAAGGGGCAGGTGCTCAAGCACCCTCCGCCCCCCCCTCTGCACGTGCCTGGCATGCAGAGGGTGAGAGGTATTGTCCATGATGCTCAGCAGCTTTGTCAGCATCCTCCGCTCCGCCACCTCCACAACAGACTCCAGCTCTACTCCCAGGACAGAACCAGCTTTCCTGATGAGCTTGTTGAGCCTGTTGACGTCGGCTGCCTTCAACCTGCTCCCCCAGCAAACCACAGCATAAAAAAGGACACTTGCAACCACTGAATTGTAGAACATCTGCAGCATCGTGCTGCACACGTTAAATGACCTGAGCCTCCTAAGAAAATAAAGTCGGCTCTGGCCCTTTTTGTGAACAGCGTCCGAATTCTTGGTCCAGTCCAGTTTGTTGTCGATGTGGACGCCCAGATACTTATAACTTTCCACAATGTCGACCTCCACCCCGTCGATGTTAACTGGGATGGGACTGGCGGTCCTGCCCCTCCTGAAATCCACCACCAGCTCCTTGGTTTTTGTGGTATTGAGCTGGAGATGATTCTGACCACACCATTCGACGAACCTGTCCACTACGCTTCTATACTCCGACTCCCGGCCCCTGCTGATACAGCCTACGATAGCAGAGTCATCTGAGAACTTCTGCAAATGGCAGGACTGTGAGCAGAACCGGAAGTCAGAGGTATAGAGGGTGAACAGGAATGGTGACAGGACCGTCCCCTGTGGTGCCCCCGTGCTGCTCATGATGGTGTCTGATACTACCCTCCCCAGCCTCACATATTGTATTGTATTGAACGTAAAGTGGTTCAACAAGATTCCAGCCAGAAACCCTGGATCAATACAGACGTTGGACTTCAATTAAAGGAACGAGCCGCTGCTTTTCAGTCTGGGGATGTCACAAGATGCAAGCTGGCCAGATTCTCTCCAGCAAAACGCTCCTATGGAGTCACTTTTACTCCAGGTTTGATGCAGCAAACACTGAGCCACCTCTCCTTACATCTGCCAGCCTCAGTGACCAGTAGTGTTGTGACGTTCACGAACGAACCGATTCTTTTGAACGGTTCATTAACTTGAACGATGAGAACCGAGTCGCAGCTGGGAGCCGTTCTTTTGTGTGTGTGTGTGAGCCAGTATGTGTCAAAAGCTCCTCTTTTGCTCTCGACCAGTAGGCTACAGGTACAATGGGAGGAGGAGCAGGTCATTCAGTGACAATGAGTTGTGCATGCTGTACCACCTACCCCCACAAAAAATAAAAAAAAGTGCACTGCTCTTGCTCCGATAACGTGAGCAGCGCGAGCCCAATTAGTTATGCAAATTAGCTGAGCCACCTTATGGACTATTTATAGTAAATAATAAATCCAAATGACATCCAGAAAACTGCAGAAATATTTTTAAAAAGAGCCAAAAGAGCCAGTTTTTTGAACGGCTCTTTGAAAGGAACGGATCGCAAAGATCCGGATCCCGTCAAAGAGCCATAAATCCCATCTCTAGTGACCAGCGCAGTCTGAGGGTGACAGAACATGAGGTCAGTAAAGCCCTGGAAGAAGATAGGAAAGCCGCCGGTCCCGACAGCATCTCCCCTCGTGTGGCCAGGTTCTGCTCCGCACAGCTTTCTCCTGTACTCACAGATATGTTTAATCTGTCAGTGGAGCGTCGGACTGTTCCTCGCAGCTTCGAGGAATCCATCATAAAGTCACCAGTTATATGCCTTAATGACTGTCAATTTTAACTAATGGATTAGGTGTTATTGACTCATGAGCTGGAGAGCATAAAATCCTCTCTACACTTTTCATAGAATTAAACTCTTCTATTATTCTAAACTTGCCTCTATTTTAAAAGTTACTCAGTTAATCAGTGACTTTTAAAACAGAAGCAGCCTGTGGCGTAGAGAAGATTTCTGTGCTGTACACTGTGTGTATGAAGATTTGCATGTTTGAGTGCTATGGTTGTGTATGTTGCTGTGTGGGAAGAAATGTGGTTGTGTGCTATATTTTCTCAGTTCCGGTTGGTGAAAGGTTCCCGTCTCCACCCTGTGACTGTCTTCCTTAGTGAAGGGTTAGAAGGACTGGTGACAACCAAAACCTGAAGGACAACACCACAGTGCAAAAAGATGAGACTCTGCCTGGTTTCTCTTTTGTGCATGGTCTTGTGGATGAGCACAGTCCAAGCAGGTGAGTACTGAAAATAAGCATGACATTAGGTCTTAATGTTCTCAAGCCAAACACGGTACTCTTTCTCTCTCTCTGTCTTGTTTAGACAAACGCTGCAGATGTTTGGGGGTGTCCACCACCAGACCGCGAATGAATCAGATAAGGAGTTACACCATTCAGCCTGAAGGCCAGTGTTCCGTCAAAGCTGTAGCGTAAGTAGTCCAGCACTTTCACATTGTATAGTGTAGTGCATTAGAAAAAAAGCCATTTTTTCTGTTTTGCAGAGTAATAACTTTTTCCCCTGTTTTTCTGAGTAATTTATTTTTCTGTTTTTCTGTTAGCGCGTGCAATTGACACACACAGGACACAATTACTGGGGTTTTTATAGCTTAACTTTTATTTGCAATAAGCCAGTCTGCCTAAATCAATAGATCAAAGCGGTTACACCCCGCCTTTCCGAAGCCCCGCCTTTCCGACAATAGACTTCCATTCGTCGTAATAGCGGGGTTTTCTTTTTTTCTAAAGACACCGCTATTTCGAAAAGGCTACTGACATGAAGACCTAACGTTCATTCTGCTTCTAGCCTGTCTAGCCTCCACCTGATCTTTTTACTAAACTTAACCAACTCCTTTCTTCATTGCCTAAGCCCAACCAAAGCATCTCCCTCAGTCAGCTGTCAGCACGAGCGGAGGCTGTCGGAACAGCGGTGTTTCGGAACAGCGGGGTGTCGAAGTGGAGGTGCGTCGGAATGGAGAGCCGTCCCCAGATCAAAGCCTGTGGTGTCGTTAGTCTGTTTTTTTGGGGTTTTTTTTTTGAAAAATGTATTTATAAATCTATTCTAAAGTCTAAACCACATATAAAACAACACAGAATGAAACAAAACAAGCTGCCAGTCCACAGAGATATAAACATGTAAAAGTTACAGTTATGCATTGTCCGCTCACACACTCAATCAGAATTATACAGGTAGATTATAAATCCCAAAGCAGAGTCCAAAGAACCAGGTCCAAATGTAGTCAAGGAGACTTTTGAACCTTGGCTGTGCAGACAGTACAAAACGAAATGGGACAGAATAATAGTGTCCAGTGTAACTAGTCCGTAGGATGATGTCGGTCACTAAAGAGTCCCCAGACATGAAGGAACTTGTGATGAGTGTCTGACAGAGTATATCAAATTTCTTCCAGGTAAATACAGAAAACCATATTATTCAACTGATTTCCAATCTTTAAGAATAACTCGTTTTGCTACGACTATACTAAACATAACGGTTTGTTGTAATGATGAGGGAAGAGTGAGAGAAGCTGGAACAGCCCAATAATATCAGATGACTGTCAGGAATCAACTGTTTACTATATACAGTACATAGAACGCTGTATGAATGGAAAATGTCTTCCCAAAAGTTGTGAAGCTTAAGGCAGGACCAGAAAAGGTGACCCAGAGTCCCGTTGTCTGATTTGCATTTACCACAGGTCACAGAAACAGACGGAAAGATCCTGTTCGGATTGGTCTTGGAGAAATGTATTCTCAGTCTGATATTTAAAATGAATGAACAACAATAACATCATTACCCCAAATACGGCAGTGGCCGATGAGAACTCTGCCAATTGTCATCTCATGTGCACTGAGTTTTCCTCACTCAACCACGGGTAATACTACTAATATCCTTTTGATTCAAGCAACAGTCTCCTTTTCACACTTAGCAACTGTGGATGTATTACAGGTCCATGTTCACAACCCTCACAATCAGTATAAAAACTAATTACTTGGCAGCGCAGCCGGACAGGACCTGACGCTGCTACCTTGTGACCAAAAGGCATTTCTGTGTCTTACAACAAAATTACATTGAATAAAGAACAAAATAAGTAGGGATGCACGATATATCGGCATTAATATCGGTATCGGCCAATGTTCGTCATTTTTTTAATATATATATATATATATATAACAGTTGAGGTAATGCGAGGAGGATGGTAGCCTGTAACCTTGTTATTTGGAAGTAAAATACATTCTGAAAATAAAGGAAGACATTCAAAAATTCAGTTTGATTTTCAGTCTGTACAAAAATGTATCATCTCAGAAACTTAAAAAAAACCCAACACATATCGATATCAGTAAATATCGATTATCGGCCATAACAGAAAAATTCATATCGGTATCGGCCAAAATTTCCATATCGGTGCATCCCTAAAAATAAGCAAAGAACATGTAACACATTGTAATCTAGCACAATGTTTTACACAATGTGATCATTACTAAATACAAAGCTTGTTGCGTTAAAGAATTTTATTACAAAATGTGGCAGATTATTACAAAATGCTGCGTTATTACATCATGAGGTACAAATCTATTACATATTGTGGCGCTACCCTTTGAAAACAGTTTACAGAGGGCTGTGAATTATTCATGGTAACAGTGACCCTGTTTACAAAACACACTGCGGTTGGGTTGTGTATAAAGCCTGTATATCTCAGGACCACTAGAGAAGCAATAAAACCTATTATGTGAATCAGATTATTCAGAAGTTATTTGTCAATGCTTGACAACAACAAAACAACAATAAAAGTGCATTATAATGCCCTAAACAACTAACCATCAATTGCAGGTTTATGACAAGTACATCAAAAGTTATTTGTTCCGACCCTAACTTGGACTGGGTAAAAAAAGCCATGAAGATGCTGGACCAGGCCAGAATGGTACCACCAGTGATGGAAGAGAAGGAACAGGTATTAACCACAGTCAATTTATTTATTTTCTATTCGTCACAGCATGCATGGTATTGTCTTTAAGTTCCAACCTGTTACTCTGTTTTGTCTAGTACACTTTTTTTTTGTTTTGCTTGTCTTTTATTCTTGTCATCACCACCTGTCTTATATTGTTTTTCTCTGCACAATAAAAAAAAACACAGTCATGCAGAAGGTGGACACAGAAACAACAGTGGCAGTGATAGACAAGACATAACAAAAATCAACAACAACCATGCAAAAGGTCGTCACTGAGCCAGAAGTGAAAAAGAAGGAGCAAGAATCATCAGTTGATATCACACCCACGGCATCAAGAGCATCGAACAAACTAAACCAAAGAGACGAAGGACAGGAAACAGACCACGGAGGAAAACAACCATGAGAAGGATGAGAGGAGTTAAATCAGCCACTGTATAGGCTATACCACATATTACCACATTACCATATATGGAGTCTGGAGCAAAAACTACCTTCTCTATATCATCATTATTCTAATTATTAAATACACAGTGCATATTTAAAGGTATGTTGTCTCAACCTTGTGTGTGTATCAGGTACATCTTAACCTTTCCTACAATAAACTATTATCTTTTTACTTTAAAGACCGCCACTGTTGTTTTTACACAGGGAAGGTATTTTCATAATTTCCACCTCTCCTGCACAATATTTAGTTTCATCATTTTCATTGGTTTTATGTAGATTATATAATGTGCAAATAAACAAAAACTAAACTTGTTACTGAAAAAAATGGAGTGCTATCTGTGTCATCACTGGCCTTGCAATCTGATTCTCAACATAAACATATGGAAGTAAACCAACACACAGCCTAATAAGAGATTTTGTCAGAGATGATGATCATATTGTGGTCTACAACAAGTGGTTATAAGACAGCACAGCTGGGCAAACTATAATACAAATGCAAATTTCACACTGCTCTGCTCTATACCCACTGAGCTAGACGAAACCCAGACAGCTGTTGAGTTCTGTTGTAGTAATGATTTTCGTTGGTTAAAGTTGGTTAGTTACTGTTGCTATCAGAGAGAAGCCATCAGACACATGCAGCTGCGCTCGTATCCTCTGAACAACATCTCGCCACCACCTCAACCGCAGC
Source organism: Decapterus maruadsi (assembly GCA_030347415.2). Taxonomy (NCBI): domain Eukaryota; kingdom Metazoa; phylum Chordata; class Actinopteri; order Carangiformes; family Carangidae; genus Decapterus; species Decapterus maruadsi. Next base: position 283,671 of record CM064897.1, on the reverse strand, counting down.
AGCAACAACGACAAAATCCTTCTACAGACAAACGTTGTTGGTCGTTCTCAGAGCATGTGTGTCTGTTAGTTCATAGTCTCGCTCGCCAGACTCTCCTCCAAAGAAGAAGGAGTTAGTTCAAACTAAAGCAAACATAATGACTCTGTTAACTGGAAAGTTAACGGAGTGATTTGCATGCCATCATAAAAACATAGTATTATGATTATTCATATTATTAAATCATCTTTTCATTTAGCCTAATTTCAAAAAGAAAATACTTCCTGAATGTGGTGACCAGAAAACTCCAGATAGAACAGCCTGATAATCAAAAGTCAACCTAGTTTGTCATCAGCCAATCGGTAAACGTGTTCTGTTTAGATGCAGTAAAGCAGCAGATTCACATCATATGTGTCTTATTTTTGTCTTTCAGTTAATTTCAGAGAACGGTCACTGTTGCAGGTCGTAGAGACATTTATAGTGATGCAGGAAATATGTATGTGTGTCATGTTTTTATTAATAACACCTTTCTGCACAAGGTATAGGAAATGTTTAGCTATGATTTGAAACACAGTGTTTGTCACATTGCTATTGCCACCACATCCTGAGTGGTTAGAGCATCTCTGCATGTTTGTGGCCACCTAATTGGAGAGAAAAATAGATGTAGAACTGTGTCTTCTCTTCTCAGAAACTGAACACAATGTGACACAATATTTTAGCAGCTTTGCATCACTGAACATGTGTATGTAGGAATGTGTTTTTATTACTGTATTGCATGTAAGGATGCGTGGACTGTGATTTCTTGCACTTGCACTTTTGTCCTCCCGCAACGAAGTTCCTAACGGAAAAATAAAGTACTTTTGAGTTTGATGTGTGACAAAACGATGACATTTAGCAAAAGATTTTTAATGTATGTTTAAACAAAACAAACTAAATAAATCCAAATAATGACAACAAAAAGGAGAGCACACACACGCAAAAAACAACAACAACAAACAAAACAAAAAAATAAACATACAACAGGATTAGTGGTTCTCATGGGGGTCTTGAACCCCTCCATATTTGTGATCTCTCCTGTAGCCTGGCCGGGTCTGGCTCCGAGTTGGAGCAATTCATTTACTTCTAGACAACTATGAGATGTGTGTGACAGCAAACTGAGACTAAGGGTTATTTCTCCTGCTTCTCATCTTTTTCTCTGGAGCAATAGATGCACTAAATCTCAATTTAGTCTCCTTTTAAGTTTCAGAAGAGATCTCAACAAGCTCTAATATAATTCTCAGAGTTTCTGTCTCTTTGTGATATCATGCAGAGAAATCAGAGAGCTCTCTCTATAAACTCAAACTATTCTCATTCTAGCTTCAGTTTATTCATCTCATACTAAGCTCAGACAGAACAAATGAAGAGCTCTCCACAAGCTCTCATTCATTTCTCAGACTTAGATCGTTTTGGCAGTTAGAAAACAGTTAGAAAACCAGCACGGAATTTGAATAGGAACAGAGTTTAGCTATATAATTTTCAGTGTGTGTGTGTGTGTGTGCGTCTAATGTAATGTGTAACGGAGGTCCGCGGGTGCGCCACAGTCTTTTTTTTAAAATTAAGTATTTATTTTCAAATTGTAACAACAACAATTGAAAGGTGTGCCACAATCATGAGGGACCAGTAAGGTGAAGTGACAGGTTACGGCGGTAGCGGTACTGGAAGTAACGCGACCCACCCATAAAAGACGTGCTAACCCACTTGCTAAGCTGTTGTCGGCAGTTGGCAGAGTGGTTAGCAACATCGTCTCTGGTGCAAGAGGTCGTGAGATCGATCCCTGCAGCTCCAGTAGCTCCAGTATTTCTCCTTTTCTTCTCCAAGGAAAATGAACGAGCCGTTAAAAACGTCTCCCATAACTCTCCCCTAACTCTCAAGTATGACTCCCCTAACGACTCTGTCTCACCTATTGCTCCTAGTGAATTTTAGGAGAAACATGAGAAACATTTAGTCAAAATAGAAACTAAAATGAGGCTGAGATGAGAATCTCTAATTTGTCTCCAGAGCTACAGAAGAGCAAGCTTTGAGCAGTCCATTTTTCCTTAAAAACGAAGCTTATCCAAGCAAAAAACTATAGCAAACTGTCATTTTTAAAATTTGTGTTTTATATTGTTTTCATAGAATGCGAGTGTGTTTTATTGAAAGTGAGACTTGGTGTGTGTATGAAAATCATGAAATCATGAAAATCAAAAACATGGACCAAAACAGCTCAGTAATACGCACAAAAATCCGAAACGAAAATGAACTAAATAAAAAAAAACTAAACATCATGAAGTGGTCTCAGTCTGTGTTTTACACATGGCTCTGTGCTAGAGGTAAGACTGGGCCTAAAAAATCAACCCGACCCGACCCAGGCCCGCGGCTATTAAAGCCCGACCCACTCAGCCCGGTTCCAGGGTGCCATTCCGAAGGGCCGCCACTCCGAACGTTTACTTTCATTTGTCGGAATGCCGACCCTTAATTATTTATGGGAAAGGGGTGCCATTCCGAACCTGAAAAAGAGGGTGCCATTCCGAACCTGAAAAAAGTTGAATGGTTAGCAGGGTACCCACTCCAGCAAATGCATTGGTAGTGTAGTTGAAAACAAAGGTTTTTTGTGCGGTAGATCAGGGTTCGACTCCCAGGGGGAGACACCTATTAATAGTGATTTTATTGGCCTCTCCCTAATGTTTTTACTAAACTTAACCAACTCCTTTCTACATTGCCTAAACCTAACCAAAGCACAGAGCAAGGACATTTATTTTAAAGGAGGTCCTATGTGCCCAGACTCGCACCTGGGTGAACAAACTTTGGAGGCGGAGGCGGAGGGGGAGGGTCCTGTTCCCCTTTCGTGTCAGACCGGGCAGGAAGTCAAACCACGAGAGAATCCGGTCAATTTTCAAAATAAAACACATTCGGAAACATGTAATTTTTGGTCCCTCGGGAAGTTGGAGTTGTGACTTGGAATTTTGGACTGGCAGACCGTGGAATGGCGGTCTTTGAGTGAGAAGGTAATTGCCCCATTGGTTAAGTTTAGCCCGAACCCGACCAATAAACTTAATTTGCAGGATCGAGCCCAAAGCAAACCCGAAATTTCATATTTTATTTGTGAGGAGTCGGACCACAGGCTTCTTTTTTTTCTTTCTTCTGCAGGAGTAATAAGGTGTGCACTGTGCTGCGCTCACCTCACCTAGAGAGAGAGAGAGATGGTGCGCCGTGTTTGTATGGGATAGGCTACAATACAGAGGCTCCAATATATAATAGGAAAACAAAGGACTTGTGTGTAAAAATGCGATGTTCAGCAGCAGGGAACAGCAACCACTAATTATAATCTATCATTTTATTGTCATTGCAACAATGTTTCAACTTTGGCCACCAGGCCCCAGACGCTCACAGCTGCTGCTTCTCCGCGGTGCTGTCCGTGGTGCTGAAGGTGACAGGTTCACTTGACAAACAAACTGCTACATAGTTCTGTTTGTTTATCATGTCAGTTTTGTGTGTTTAATTGTTGAGATTAAGAACATCACTCCCTGGTGATAGGCATGCTGACAAGAAAAGAGTGGGATGTCTGAATAGCGAGCGGACCCCGTCAAAATAGATGCAGACTTGCGGAGGGAAAGATTATTAAGAGGGCGGCGTTCACGTGCGCAGAGCATGCACTGGCTCTTTCATGTGCGCAAAGCGTGCTCTGGCTCTGCGGCTCCTGTTTAGTAGTTAACTCATTGACTGCCAGCCATTTTCAGGAAAGAGACGCCCATACTGCCAGCTATTTTTGAGGATTTTGACTGAACTGTCAAGACTCACAGAGTATTGGGTTTTATGAGTACATGAACAATAAACATCTCTAAAGAAAGTGTAGACTTTCTTCTTTCACCAGAAAAAAAAAGTTTGTTTCTAGCCTGCTCGGTTGTTTAGAAATCAGCAGTAGAACATAGGGTTGTTTCAGCAAAAACACCATATTTTGACCAAAAAACGGAGAAAACAAGCTTTTTCTGCAGAGAAGCAGAATGGAGACTAATAACTTATTACTCAATGTTTTTTTGTTCCAGTGACCCCTCAAACATCTGAATAGTTGTTCACTTCTATAGAACAACAAAAACAACATTGAAAAAAAGGCTTGTGATGGCAAAATAACTATTTATTTGCACATATCCAGCTTTTATAGCCGAGTTTAGGATGAAACTCTGAACATACAGGGAGATCTAGCCGGGTTAAAACAGAGCCACTTGTAGAACAGGAGAGCCTGGCTTTAGACCCAGACCTCGCTGACCCACTGAACCGGCTTCACAGCAGCTGCAGCTCCGTCTCCTCTCTCTCTCCACGCTCTGCACCGGTGGGTGCGTTTACACTCAGCACCACATTTGAACGGAGCGGAGCCCCAGTGAGCCCCGCCCCCGCGGGCACACAAGCAGCGTGGGACAAGCCGCGCATCAACGGCATCTTGCTGGCCGACCCGGAGTTAAAATCAAACGCACTCCTGCTGCTGTCGAGTTGAGCCGGGTTGAACACAGCTTCCACAGAACTACCGTAGCCCGCAGATTCAAGATTCCAGCGCGGCGGCCGCCTCAAAATTTATAACGCAGAAAAAACCCTGATCATCCCTCGTCTCAAACTCTCACCAATCGCTAGCTGCTTGTACCCATGGACGTATTGCTTGTGATGCCTGTACCTCAGGTCCGCCTTCCACCTCGCCATTTCCCCCCCAAACCGGATAACTTTCTCTCGCTTTTTACTCATCCAGAGACTCGCTGCTGCCACCTGCTGTTGATTTAGGGTTATAAAACTTGACTAAAATAGTTTACAAGCCTGATCTTTACTGACAAGCTGCACCAGACCCTTCCCTAGCCCCCCACATTAAAAAGCCTATAGACGTCTATAGACGTCAATGGCAGTGGGCAGGGGTGTAGCACCAAATTCTGGGCCCTGTACACTCTCAATGTCAGTGGGCCCCTATCCATGCCCGCGAGGCGCGTGAGAGAAAAAAAAAGAGGGACAAGTTTGTTTGTTTTGTTTCAAACTTTCTTTTTGCTCAGAGAAAGGGACAAGTTAGAAATGCCAAAATGCCATGAGTACATGTGGGTCAAATGACATCCTAAATATCGGTAATGATATCATAAAAATCCTCATTTTGTTATACTTTATGTGGAATCAACCCAGTAAAACAAGTTTTCACTTGCTAAAGACCAATTTGTTGTGTTGCTTCACTAAACACTTAGTAATAAAACAATAAAACAGGGGAGTGGTCTCAAGCTTCTTTTACTGAGTGCGAACACTTCATCAACAACTTCTTCCTCGTTGCATATACACAGCACATTCTTTCCTCAAGTCAGGTAATTCTCACAACATAGTATCGCCACCTACTGGCCTGGTGTAGCATTAACATTAAGATGTGGATTAGAACACAACACATGTCAAACTCTAATGCCTTTGTGTTAATGACATTTTTTAGAATTACTACATATTTCATAGATTCTCATAATAAAGGACAGGGAGTCATTAAGTATGAATGCAATTTAATGGACACCTTTATATTGCAAAACAATCCTTGTTATTGACTAGTACACATTACTTTACATTGCAGTGAAATCAACAGTCAAATGTGGATGAATCATTAACATGGTTTGTTTAAGGCCTTTCTTGAAGGAGTCAAAGTAGCCGACTTAAGATCACAGACGATACAGCAGGAAACCACTGAAGCTGTTGCGATAGACATTAAGATCATAAAGTGCCTGGTTTGGCTGCAAAGTCATATAGACCACACTTCCCTTTTCCATCTGGAGAACTAATGCATTTGCAAGTGAAGTTTCAGGGTCACTGATTACAGAATTGTAAAGGACTCTCCGATTATTATGGTGTAAGTTCACTCCCAGGTTTTTTCCATTGTTGTTGTTGAAGGCAGTAAACCTGAAGTAGTAGACTCCTTTAACTGGAGCAGTGAAGACACCTGGAACAGTAGAGAAGCAGAGATCTCATCATCACTGTCCAATACTCAACATTGTCAGTTTATGTTATGAAGCATGTGGTGATGTATACACTACCTGTATGTGGGTTATAAGCCCCACCAACATTGGTGAGGACTCTTCTGTAGACAAGTGTTTTTTCAGTATTAAATGGTCCCATGTTCCCTGAGAGATCCAAACCAGCAGTGAATGCGTACTTCACATTTTCTGCAAACACAACATGGAAACAAGATTCCCTTTTTTAAAGATTGAAACAACAAGTGTCATGTCCACAATGCTTTATTGATTAATGTATTTCTTCTTTAAGCAGGGTTGTCTGTGAAATACATGTATTAGGGTGTTGTCTTCACTCATTGGACTCAACTTTTTTGTTTTCTTTTGTTTTTATCAACATTCCTGTAAATGTCGTCTGGATCTCATCCAGTTTGTTGTTAGAAACATCCAGTTTTCCCTCATAACTTATCACTTCCGTCTGATCGGTTGTTTCTCTCGAAACCAGTTCTATCACTTGGACTAGAAAAGCATGAAAACCAGTAGTTTAATGAATTACTCTTAGAGTTTTTTTTATACTAATAATGCAATTTTTTTTATCACATACCACTCATCAGTTCCTCCACTTTTGTCTTCTGAAGCTCCAGTTCAGTTTTTGTTGCTTCCAGCTCTGCTGTAGTTGCTGTCACCTTGTTACTGATCTCTGAAAGATCATAGAGGAATGATCAGTTCTACACTGTTGATAACACTGTTGAAAGTAACATTTCACAACTTCTTCATGACAATACTTTTCTGGCTGGTTATTGTGTGTTCTTGTTAATTTGACTACAATCCAACAGTCCTCTGTTGCAGGACTCAGTGTTCTTCTTGTGAATTAATGAATTACTAGATTTTTCTATTACAGGATTTTTTATGCCTTACCATTTACCAGTCCCTCCACTTTTGTCTTCTGCAGCTCCAGTTCAGTTTTCGTTGCTTCCAGCTCTGCTGTAGTTGCTGTCACCTTGTTTTCAGTTGCTGTCAGTCTGAGGCTGATCTCTGAAATATCGTAGAGGAGGAATTTCTTTGAAATAACACTGTTGAAATTATTTCACGACTTCTTCATTAATACTTCTCTGGCTGGTTATTGTGTGTTCCTGTTGATTTGACTACAATCCAACATTCCTCTGTTGCAGGACTCAGTGTTCTTCTTGTGAGTTAAAATTGTTACAATTTTTTTGACAATTTTTGGAATCTAAACAACAAAGTTCCAAATAAAACTTTTACACAGTACTGTACCTGATTTCTCCCTCTCAAGAACGGCCACTTTATCTTTCTGGGTTTGAAGTTCAGCCTTGGTAAACTTCAGTTCGTTTCTCAGAGCTCTGAGCTCAGCCCAGATATTGTCATCGTCTCGATTTTCTGCCTGAGCCCATGTCCCAGACAGACAGAGGAGCAACACCACCAGCACAGGACCCCCCATTGGAAAACCTCTAGAAATCCCTGCTAGGAAAATCAACTCAACAAGATCTAGTGTGGATGTAGCTACTCCCACTGATCACAGGAGCACACACTCTGATGCTACTGACCATCCAGTATTTATGAAGGTAGACTGATGCAACGTCCACAGCTGTGGGCAAATGGCCTGATTCTCATTATTTATCTTATTTAAACAGGTGATGTCATGTTCATGGAGCTGCTCAGTGGCTGGACACTCAAGTGTGTTATGTAAAGGTTTTTTGGTTTTTTGCTCAGAGAAAGAGACAAGTTAGAAATGTCATGAGAACATGTGGGTCAAATGACATCCTAAATTTCTCACTTTGTTATTCTTTATGTGAAATCAACCCAGCAAATCAACAACTGTTCACTTGTTTAAATTGGTTATTGGTCAGTTGGGAGGACTTCTCTCCATTTTTTCTTTTTTCCTATTCAAGGTAAGGGCTCAAGACCATGCAAGTGTTTATCTATACACACTGTAATGCTCAATGTTAATGACCTTTTTTAGAATTAATTCATATTTTATAGTTTCTGATAATAAACGACAGGAAGTAATTAGGTATGAATGCAATTTAATGGACACCTTTATATTGCAAAATCAGCCTTTTGATTGACTAATACACATTACATTGTAGTGAAATCAACATTCATATGTTGACGAATCATTGACATGGTTTGTTTAAGGCCTTTATTGAAGGAGTCAAAGTAGCCGACTTAAGATCACAGACGATACAGCAGGAAACCATTAAAGGTGTTCCGATAGAGATTATCATCATAAAGCACACAGCGTCGGTGCAAAGTCAGATTGACCACACTTCCCTTTTCCATCTGGAGAATGAATGCATTTGCAATTGAAGCTTGAGGGTTACTGTTCTCATAGCTGCGCAGGACTCTCTGATTATTATGGTATAAGTTGACTCCCACGCATCCTCCATTGTGGTAGCCGTAGGCAGTAAAGCTGAAGTAGTAGACTCCTTTAACTGGAGCAGTGAAGACACCTGGAACAGTAGAGAAGCAGAGATCTCATCATCACTGTCCAATACTCAACATTGTCAGTTTATGTTATGAATCATGTGGTGATGTATACACTACCTGTATTTGGGTTATAAGCCCCACCAACATTGGTGAGGACTCTTCCGTAGACATGTGTTTTTTCAGTATTAAATGGTCCAATCTGCCCTACATTGTTGACGCTAGCAGTGAATGCGTACTTCAAATTTTCTGTAAACACAACATGGAAACAAGATTCCCTTTTTAAAGATCAACACAAGTGTCATGTCCACAATTCTTTACTGATACAGGATTGTCTGTAAAATATGTATTAGGGTGTTGTCTTCACTCATTGGACTCAGTTTTGTTGTTGTTTTTATCAATATTCCTGCAAATGTCGTCTGGATCTCATCCAGTTTGTTCTTAGAAACATCCAGTTTTTCCCATAACGTGTCACTTCCTTCTGATCAGTTGTCACTCGAGAAACCAGTTCTATCACTTCGACTACAAAAACATGAAAACCAATAGTTTAAGGAATTACTCTTCTTTGATTTTTTCTACTAATAATGGGATTTTTATGACTTACCATTAGTCAGTTCCTCCACTTTTGTCTTCTGCAGCTCCAGTTCAGTTTTCGTTGCTTCCAGCTCTGCTGTAGTTGCTGTCACCTTGTTTTCAGTTGCTGTCAGTCTGAGGCTGATCTCTGAAATGTCATAGAGGCTGAGGATGAAGTTCTTTGAAATAACACTGTATTTACACTGTAAGTATTTCATGACTTCTTTATTATACTTTTCTGGCTGGTTATTGTGTGTTCCTGTTGGTTTGACTACAATCCAACATTCCTCTGTTGCAGGACTCAGCGTTCTTCTTGTGAATTAAAATAGTTACAATTTTTGACAATTTTTGGAATCTAAACAACAAAGTGCCAAATAAAACTTTTGCACAGTACTGTACCTGATTTCTCCTTCTCAAGAACGGCCACTTTATCTTTCAGTTCAGCCTTGGTGGACTTCAGTTCATCTTTCAGAGCTCTGAGCTCAGCCCAGATATCAGCGCTAACATTGTCAGCGTCTCCACTTTCTGCCTGAGCCCATGTCCCAGACAGACAGAGGAGCAACACCACCAGCACAGGACCCCCCATTGGAAAACCTCTAGAAAGCCCTGCTAGGAAAATCAACTCAACAAGATCTAGTGTGGATGTAGCTACTCCCACTGATCACAGGAGCACACACTCTGATGCTACTGACCATCCAGTATTTATGAAGGTAGACTGATGCAACGTCCACAGCTGTGGGCAAATGGCCTGATTCTCATTAGTATCATTATTTATCTTATTTAAACAGGTGATGTCATGTTTATGGAGCTGCTCAGCGGCTGGACACTCAGTGTGTTATGTAAAGGTTTTGTTTTTAAAGAAAGGGACAAGTTAGAAATGCCAAAATGTCAGGTGGTGTAGTGGTTAGAGCGGGCGCCCCATGTATAGACGTCCTCACTGCAGTTGGCCCTGGTTCAAGTCCCGCATCGGGCGCCATTGACGGCATGTCATTCCCCCTCTCTCTGCCTCCTCCCCGTTTCCTGTCCGTCTCGACTGTACTATCCATAAAGGCATAAATGCCCAAGAAATATACTTAAAAAAAGAAAGAAAGAAATGCCAAAATCATGAGAACATGTGGGTTAGGTTACTAAATATCAGTAATGATAAAATAAAATGCTCATTTCGTTATTCTTTATGTGAAATCAACCCAGTGAAACAACTTTACACTTGGTTCAATTGGTTATTGGACTCCTCGCCATTTTTTCTTTTTTGTTGTTGTAATATTCAAGGTAAGGGATCAATATCATGCAAGTGTGTTTTCCCATAATTTGTAATTCATTCAACACAGTAAAGTGACTGGTCAGTCCGTCACCTTGTCATCAGGCTCCTTCATATTAATTATTGAGGGTTGTATGAGACAGAGCCTGTGTTTATACACACTCTTATGCTCAGTGTTAATGAGCTTTTTTTTTTCATAATTAATTCATATTTTATAGTTTCTGATAATAAAGGACAGGAAGGCATTAAGTATGAATGTGATTTAATGGACACCTTTATATTGCAAAACAATCCTTGTTATTGACTAGTACACATTACTTTACATTGCAGTGAAATCAACATTCAAATGTTGATGAATCATTAACATGGCCGACTTCAAATCACAGACGATACAGCAGGAAACCACTGAAGCTGGTCCGATAGTTATTATCATCAAAAACCGCACAGGTTGTGTACAAAGTCATATAGACCACACTTCCCTTTTCCATATGGAGAATGAATGCATTTGCAATTAAAGCTCGAGGGTCACTGTCCTCAAAATTGTGATGGACTTTCTGATTATTATGATATAAGTTGACTGCCACACATCCTCCATTCTGGCGGAAGGCAGTATATGTTATGTAGTAGACTCCTTTAACTGGAGCAGTGAAGACACCTGGAACAGTAGAGAAGCAGAGATCTCATCATCACTGTCCAATACTCAACATTGTCAGTTTATGTTATGAAGCATGTGGTGATGTATACACTACCTGTATTTGGGTTATAAGCCCCACCAACATTGGTGAGGACTCTTCTGTAGACAAGTGTTTTTTCAGTATTAAATGGTCCAATATTCACTGTGCCCTCGAAACCAGCAGTGAATGCGTACTTGACATTTTCTGTAAACACAACATGGAAACAAGATTCCCTTTTTAAAGATCAAAACAACAAGTGTCATGTCCACAATTCTTTATTGATACAATATTGTCTGTAAAATATATATTAGGGTGTTGTCTTCACTCAGTGGACTCAACTTTTTTTTTTCTATCAATATTCCCGCAAATATCGTCTGGATCTCATCCAGTTTGTTATTAGAAACATCCAGTTTTCCCCCATAACTATTGTTCTTCTGGTCGGCCATTTTGTTTCTTTATACTTATTCTTACGTCTTCCGCGCACCTAACTACTCCTTCATACTTTGTGCTGTTTCAACAATTCATATATCAAAATGTGCAGCTTCTTGAATACTTTTATGCCTTTCATAATATTTATACTTTTTACAATATTTAACTTTTTCTGCAATTCAGCTGAAATCCTACTCTCCTCTGCTCTGCTCTCCTCTGTGTAGTGCATGAAATTCACCACCTGTCTCTGTCTGACCAACTCTGTCTGTAGTGTAGGGGTTAAGGTGCCTGCTTCGAAATCCAGTTGCGTATTGTTGTTATGTTGTGTTGAATTCTGCTCCCCTCCGTTACCACCTTGGTTTCAGGTGGTCGTTAAGAGACACAGTGATTACATTTGCTTGGTTACAGGTGTTTGTTATCACATTGATCAGTGTCACATCAGCATCAGTATGCTCTCTGTGGCATCCCATGACCAACTCTGGTGGTAGACTAGGGGTTAATGTACCTGCTTTACAACACAAAGATCCCTGGTTTGAATCCAGGTTGGTTGATGTTGTTATGTTATGTTGTGTTGAATTCTGCTCCCACCTTTCAATTGGTTTCAGGTGGTCGTTAAAAGACACAGTGATTACTGGTGCCACAATTACAATCCATGACAACATTCTACAGTGTCTGCTCTCTGTGGTGACTCAAAGTCTCAACTCTTTCAACTCTTAACCCACCACTTGGTCTGGTCACATGAGCAAACTTGATAATGTCTATTATTATTGATTTGCACTGGTTTTTGAACACAGCAGAAAAATTCAGAAGCGCTTAAATGATTCTTATGCATCATTTCTTGTCCTGTGCTGCCCCCTGTGACCGGCAGAATTAACCTCCCCTTCTCTGCCTTCAATAGGTTACAGGTATTTGTGGTCAGGGTGCTCTCTGTGGTAGAGTGGTAGAGTAAATGTTTTGAGATCATGAGGTCATAGGTTCAAAACCAGCCTCTGTCATGTTGCTTCAAGTTTTCTTGGTTTCTCTCTTTCTTTCAACAATGTCTTCACCTCATCCAGCATTGTTTCAACAATTTCTTCAGTTCATTCAGCATTGCTTTCAGCATTCACACCATTTCCATTGTTGGAAATGCTTTTTCTAGTTGTCACTTCCTTCCTTCCAGTTGTTACTCTATAAACCAGTTCTATCACTTGGACTAGAAAAGCATGAAAACCAATAGTTTAATGGGATTTTTATGACTTACCATTTACCAGTCCCTCCACTTTTGTCTTCTGCAGCTCCAGTTCAGTTTCCGTTGCTTCCAGCTCTGCTGTAGTTGTTGTCACCTTGTTTTCAGTTGTTGTCAGTCTGAGGCTGATCTCTGAAATATCATAGAGGCTGAGGATGAAGATTAATGCAGTTTGTTCTTATCCAGTTTTTCCTATAATTTGTCACTTCCTTCCAAACCAGTTCTATCACTTGGACTAGAAAATCATGAAAACCAGTAGTTAAATGGATTATTCTGCTTAGATTTTTAATGGGATTTTTTTCACTTACCATCAGTTTTTACAATCAGTTCCTCCACTTTTGTCTTCTGCAGCTCCAGTTCAGTTTTCGTTGCTTCCAGCTCTGCTGTAGTTGCTGTCACCTTGTTTTCAGTTGCTGTCAGTCTGAAGCTGATCTCTGAAATATGAAGTACTTTGAAGTAACATTTCACAACTTCTTCATAATATCTTTCTGGCTTCATTTTAAAAACAGTTTTGGCGTTTTTAATGCATAAAGGTAGGCTACCACATACATTTGTTTATTGCATCAAGGCTTTTGACTTTGTCAGTAACCTCTATTTAAAGAGAATAAAACAATAGAAACTCAAGTAATGGTAGCAGAAAGTTAACACAAGAAGGTTAAAGAAGACGAAGGTTAAAATACATTAAAATTAGTTATCGTGTTCCTGTTGATTTGACTACAATCCAACATTCCTCTGTTGCAGGACTCAGTGTTCTTCTTGTGAATTAAAATAATTACAATTTTTGACAATTTCTGGAATCTAAACAACAAAGTGCCAAATAAAACCTTTACACAGGTGGCGCAGTTGAGCCCATGTCCCAGACAGACAGAGGAGCAACACCCCAGTTCACAGGACCCCCATCGGGAAACCTTTCCTGCATGAAAGCCCTGCTCTGAAAATCAACTTTCCAAGTCTATTTACTGGTCTATCAAATAAAGGCATAAAACGCCAAAAAAAAATACTTTAAACTTAAACAAAAAAACCTTTACACAGTACTGTACCTGATTTCTCCTCCTCAAGAACGGCCACTTTATCTTTCTGGGTTTGAAGTTCGGCCCTGGTTTTCTTCAGTTCCATCTTCTGCTCCACCACCATGTTTCTCAGAGCCCTTAGCTCATCCCAGATATCAATGTCAGCAGCGTCTCCACTTTCTGCTTGAGCCCATGTCCCAGACAGACAGAGGAGCAATACCACCAGCACAGGACCCACCATTGGAAAACCTCTAGAAAGCCCTGCTAGGAAAATCAACTCAACAAGATCTAGTGTGGATGATCCAGCACTCCCACTGATCACAGGAAAACTCTGATGCTACTGAAATCCAGTTTAAAATGAAAATAGATGATTATGTACAGCTGTGGGCAAATGGCCTGATTCTCATTATCATTATTTATCTTATTCAAACAGGTGATGTCATGTTTATGGAGCTGCTCAGTGGCTGGACACTCAATGTGTTATGTAAAAGTTTTGTTTTTAAAGAAAGGGACAAGTTAGAAATGTGGAGACCCAATGTGTTATGTGAAAGTTTTTTTGCTGTTTTTTTTAGAAAGGGACAAGTTAGAAATACCAAAATGTCATGAGAACATGTCGGTCCAATTGCATCCTAAATATCACTAGTGATATAATAAAATCCTTTATCTTTATGTAAAATCAACCCAGTAAAACAACTTTTCACTTGTCAGTTGGGAGGACTTCTTTTTTTCAGAAATATTTGGTATTTCTGAAAAATATAGTAGCCTCCCCCAGAAATACAATTCATTTAATTCCTGAGGAGGAGTCTGGCCTCATCCCCACTGGGAGCGTTTGGCCTGAAACACTCAGAATGACGAGCCAATCAGCGTCGCCGCTCAGATATCTGTGATTGACACAGCACGTTGGCCAATCAGGGACCGACTGGTGGAAAGCTCCGTCTCTACACTGCGTGACTCTTACCACGGCGGAGCTTCTAGCAGCAAAGATATTCAGTAGCTGTAGCAGTAGCAGCCTAGAAACAGCAACAAGGGAAGTTCTTACTACATCCATTACAGCAATTAAACAAGAGCAAGAGTCGACACTTGTTGAGTTTCTTGAAGGAAAAGACGTTTTCGCTGTTGTTCCAACTGGATTTGGCAAAAGTTTGTAGCAACTTGGAGCAACTTGCTGATTGGCTGAATGGGTTGTCTGTCAACGCTACTACTCCCACCCACCCCAAACGCTCACAGTGGGGATGAGGCCAGACTCTCCCTCTGAAATGAAATGAATTGCATTTCCGGGGTAGGCTGGTTTACGAGGCTAGTAACTCTGTGGTGTCCTAGTAGTTGAGGGTTGTGTGAGACAGAGCCTGTATTTATGATTTATACACACACTAATGCTCAGTGTTGACGTTTTTAGAATATTGCAGTTAATACGTTTCATAGTTTCTGATAATAAAGGACAGGACAGGAAGTTAAGTATGCATGCAGTTTAATAGACACCTTTATATTGCAAAACAAGCCTTGTTATTGACTAGTACACATTACACATTACTGATGCAACGTCCACAGCTGTGGGCATGTGGTCTACAGTCCACTAAATGTACTTCTGTTGTGGTTCTGTGACTTACCATTAACCAGTTCCTCCACTTTTGCTCTAGTTCATTTTTCGTTGCTTCCAGCTCTGCTGTAGTTGCTGTCACCTTGTTTTCAGTTGTTGTCAGTCTGAAGCTGATCTCTGAAATGTCATAGAGGCTAAGGATGAAGATTAATGCAATTTGTTCTTAGAAACACCCAGTTTTGCCCCCATAACTTCGCTTCACCTTGTTACTGATCTCTGAAATATAGAGGATAAAGTTCTTTGAAATAACACTGTTTAAAGTATTTCACAACTTCTTCATTCTAATACTTTTCTGGCTGGTTATTGTGTGTTCCTGTTGGTTTGACTACAATCCAACATTCCTCTGTTGCAGGACTCAGCGTTCTTCTTGTGAATTAAAATAGTTACAATTTTTTACAATTTCTGGAATCTAAACAACAAAGTACCAAATAAAACCTTTACACAGTACTGTACCTGATTTCTCCTTCTCAAGAACGGCCACTTTATCTTTCTGGGTTTGAAGTTCAGCCTTGGTAAACTTCAGTTCCACCTTCTGCTCCACCACCATGTCTCTCAGAGCTCTGAGCTCAGCCCAGATCTCAGCGCTAACATTGTCAGCGTCTCCACTTTCTGCCTGAGCCCATGTCCCAGACAGACAGAGGAGCAACACCACCAGCACAGGACCCCCCATTGGAAAACCTCTAGAAAGCCCTGCTAGGAAAATCAACTCAACAAGATCTAGTGTGGATGTAGCTACTCCCACTGATCACAGGAGCCCACTCTGATGATCACAGGAGTAGACTGACACTCTGATGCTACTGACCATCCAGTTTTTTTTTCCAAATTATTTATTTTATAACAAGTATTCCTCAGTTTAGTATCCACTGAGTGTATTATACACATTAAAGAAATGAGTGCGGAAGAAGCGACGCAAGACACGGCACAAGGCGTCGTGGAAGACATTGTTGATAAGAAGGGCCAGAAAAGTTCGGTGGTGTGGAGGTACTTCGGGTTTTTGAAGTCCGACGCTAAGCAGAAAAGTGTACACTGCAAATTATGCCGGGCACATGTCCCGACAAAGGCAGGTAATACTACAAATCTCTTTCATCACCTCAAGCAGCGCCACCCGATTGAGCACGGAGAATGCAAACGTTTACAGACACAGCCCGAAACAAGTGGCTCTATTCCCCCTGCAACAGCGCCTGTGCAGCGGCAACAGAGGACCATAGAGTCTGCTTTTTCCAGCGCCACGCCATATGATAAAAACTCGAAGAGACACCGCGACGTTACTAATGCAGTAGCGTACTGTATTGCTAAAGACATGCTACCAATAAGCACTGTGGAAAACAAGGGGTTCAAGCAGATGCTAAACGTTATGGACCCTCGTTACAAACTGCCGGGACGTAAACATTTCTCCCAGACCGCACTCCCACATATGTACAATGAGTGTAGAGAGCGAGTCGTGAAAGAATTGGATAAAGTTACGCACTTTGCTACGACGTCAGATTTGTGGTCAAGTCGCACATCTGAGCCATACATGAGCCTCACTGTCCACTTCATTGACGAAGACTGGAATCTAGTGAACAAATGCCTTCAAACGGTGTACTTTCCAGAAGACCACACAGGTGAAATAATTGCTGCAGGACTGTCAGAAGCACTTGAATCCTGGGGTTTGAATGAAGACAAACAAGTCTGCATTACAACAGACAGTGGGGCAAATATAGTCAAGGCCACATCCCTCAACAACTGGACTCGTCTGCAGTGCTTTGGACATCGACTTCACTCAGCTGTTGGTAAGCCCCCCTCCCCTGCTGTATTTATCCCTGCCTTTGCTGAAATAATTTGTATCCCTGGTGTTTTTAAAATGTATGTACAATGTTGCAATATGCAAACTATCACAATCTTGACAGGGTGATTACAGATTGGCATGTTAAATTAGCAATTAATTTACTGTACTGTTGGATGATTTCACATTACTTATTTGTCTGGCTTGCCAACACTGAAAAAATTGTGCTCTACTTAAGTAATCTTTTTTTGTTTGATTAATTAAAGAATAATTAATTTTAAACAGGAGACAGAAACAGGAACAATATATACTGTAAAGTAACAACCTCAACAGTTTAATTTATGCTGTTACTGTTTACCTTTTTTCCTCAGAGAGAGCAGGAAAAGACAAGAGGGTGGAGCGAGCTGTGGGTGTGTGTAAGAAAGTGGTGGCTTCCTTCACTTTCTCGTGGAAGAAGAAGAGAGACTTGGCTGCTGCTCAGGAAGAGTTTCATCTACCCCAACACAAGCTGGTGACAGAGTCCCCCACCAGGTGGGGCTCCCGTCAGAAAATGATTGAGAGAGTGTTAGAGCAACACAAAGCCATCTCACAGGTATTGGGTGCAGATAAGAAGACCAGGCATTTGGTTCCCTCCTGGCAAGACCTAGAGGTGCTGGAGGCTATGCATGGGGCCCTGAATCCTCTACTGGAGTTCACCAATGCACTCTCTCGTGAATGTTATGTGAGTGTGTCCTACCTTAAACCAATGCTGCATCTCTTCAAAACAGAGATTCTGAAAACCTCTGACAAAGAATCACCACTCACAAAGGACATGAAGATGACAGTCATGGCATACCTGGAGGAAAAGTATGCTGACCAGAAAACAGATGACCTGCTTGACATTGCAACCTTGGTGGATCCACGCTTTAAGGTACAGTACATCAAGCCAGAGAAGGTTGATGTCATCAAAATGAGAGCAGTGTCTGAGATGTTGGAGGGAAACCAGGACCAGTCCACTTCAGCCAGAACCGAGGGACCAGGAGAGGACGGGGCAGGAGCTGCAGCTGCAGTGTTACCCACCCAGAAGAAACAAAGAAAATCCTTGGGCAGTTTCTTTAAGAAATCATGTCCCACCACCAGCACAGGACTTACTGACAAAGAGGCAGTAGAAAAGGAGCTCGACAACTATTTGCTCACACCAGATGCGGACAGTGAAATGGACCCACTGCAGTGGTGGAAAATCCATGAGAAAAACTTCCCAAGAGTGAGCTGCCTGGCCAAGCGCTACTTGTGTATCCCAGCGACCAGCACCCCCTCTGAGAGGGTATTCAGCACATGGGGTAATATAGTGACCTGCAAAAGGGCAAACCAGAAGCAGTGGATAGACTTGTCTTCCTCACCCGCAATCTGTAGGCTTATGTCTGTCCGACCCAAAACATTGACAGCACTGAGCAGTGGGGCCCAATGTGTATTTTATTTATGTTGTGTTTGAAAAGCTGCCTGAAATTACACTGAGTGTGTAACAGTTTTTTTGTTGCTATTTTTGCTATTTATTGTTAGTTCTTTAAAAAAAAACAATTTAATTTAAAACAGTCTCTATGAAGGAGAAATTTTGATTTTGATACTTCTGATACTTATTCATGTGATATTCACAAAGTCATGTCTGTTTTGTTTACATTCTCTTGTTAAACTTGAAAGCTTTAAGATTTCCTTTTTTTGTTTTTTGTTTGGAGAGATTTTAATTTAAAATACCTGTTCTGTGTTTATCTGTTCAAAATTATTATCTGTTATATATTATCTGTTCTCATCATGTTCAACTTTGACTGAAAATAAATATTTAATTAAAAATTAATCTTCTGATATCATCATATCTCAACTAAGAGTAACAGGAAAAATTCACAAAATAGTGATTTGTTACATATCGCAATATATATCGATATCGACTGATATAAAAAATAATATCGTGATATGACTTTTTCCCATATCGCCCAGCCCTACCCTACCCTAAAGGTTAAGGGATAGGTCAAGGACTTGGCCTAACTGTGTGTTCACACCAAAAGCTTCCAAAGCGTCAAAGACGCCGGAAGTCAATTCATTTTCAATGAGAGCCCGGCGACACCGAGCTTCCAAAGCGTCTACAGGCGTTGCCGCGCTTCCAAAGCGTCCAAAGCTTCCAGAGCGTCCAAAGCGTCAACAGACTAGAAGTTGAGCCCTGGTCAACTTTATGGTAATTAGCTATGACGCGGCTAAGCGGCAACCAATCAGATAGAGGTGCCCTTGACTGAGCGGGTCCCAAGAGAACAATGCATCCGACAGTGGTTCCTAGAGCACAATCATTCCGTCATGGATGCCGAAAAACTCATAACGTCTGTCCGGGCTCACCCCATATTGTTTAATGTTACCATGTTCGGATACAGGGACATAAATAAAAAAAACGACGCCTGGGATCTCGTGGCGGAGGTGGTCGGTTGGTCTGGTGAGTTTAAAAAATGTGTATTAATGACAGAAAAATAGCGTAGTAAAGTGCAGGAACTTTGTGACAAGACCATAGGACAAGACGTAGCATGCACGCCTCTCTAGCGTCATCAGAATGGGATAACACACTGCACAGCAAAGCATTTTATCAACATGATATAAAAATTAACTGAAATTTAATAAAGCTAAGGATCTTGATGTGTGCAGTGATGTGCATTTTGGGCGCATTGTGTACAATTTTCGCGCTTTAAATTCCCGCCGCAAAAGTCGTCCATGGGCTGAAAGTCGATGTCTCGATATGCACAGAACCAGCTTTTCAATCCGTTTCAAAAGTTTCTATAGCTAGGCTACCAGAAAGATCAGGGGCGGACTGCCTCATGTGTGCTCTGGAGAATCACAGACCCGGCCGGCAGCTGCCGTTTGTAATTGTTTGCGGGCAGAGCTGGTCTTTGTTATTAAAAACATTCATAGCTAACCTATTCTTGCAGCTCATATGAAGATTACAGATCGATTGATAGACGAATTTCAGTCTTGAGTCTGGGTATAATTACACTAAATTTAGCTTAAATTTAGCTTATTCAGTTACAATAGTTTAACATTAGAAGGCTATGTGTGATCTTTTATTCTGTATTGGTTCATGTTCACAATACAACGCTTTGTGTTCTCTGTCCATTAGCTGAAGAGTGCAGGAGAAAATGGAAGGGTCTGAGGGACCAGTACAGGAAGGAGAGGAAGAGGGAAAAAGACAGAAGGAGAAGTGGGTCAGGTGGAGGCGGGGGGCGTCCATGGCGTTACAACGCCTTGATGGAGTTCTTGGACCCCTTCATGGAGGAGCGCCCATCCACCTCCAACTTTACAGTAAATGAGGCTGATGAGGAGGAGACAGAGACAGAGGCAGAGACAGAGGCAGCGACAGAGACAGAGGCAGAGACAGAGGCAGAGACAGAAGTGTATGAGAAGCCTTTTTAACATTTAACAGCAGCTGCGAATATTCTCATTTGTCTAGGTCATAGTTATCCCAAGGAAACTGAATGATAGTTTTGAATAATTACAATGTAATTACAACTTACTTAAATGAAGTTGTTTATATCTGTTAAGTTAATTTCAAAATTTCTAAAGTGACTGAGGGACCATCCAGAGAGCAGGAGCAGGCGTCAGGGACGAAGAGGAAGAGGCAGGATGGTTCCTCTGATTTTGAGCAGCGAATGTTGAGGGTCATGGAGGCCATCAGTAACCGGGCCACCCCCAGACCAATCACTACACCTCCAGAAGCAGAAGATTCAGATGCACTGTTTTTTAAGATGCTCCTGCAAGACTTTAAAAACCTGTCTTTAAGAACACGAGAGGAGCTGAAGCTTGATTTCCATCGCCTTGTCTTTGAGGCAAAGATGAGGGAGGACCCTTGGGGGCAGGAAGGGAGCACTCAGCTGACCTCACTGTAGAGCACACAACCACACACACACATCACACTGGGTGCGGGGTGGAGATGACAACACTGTGAGGGGTTTGTACTGTCGCAGTGCTGTCATCTGCACCCTGCTGTCCCTGCTCACACTCTGCTCACACTGTTTGTTCATTTGTTCATGTTAATGCTAATTTCTTGAAGAAAAAAAAAAAAACACTTTGGAAACAAAAAAACTAATTGTAGTTAAAAAAAAAAAAAAAGTATCTTATTTAGAAAAAATATTGTAATTAATTTTAGGCTAGTTAAAAACAGACTTCGTTTGAAAATATTAACATTTGTCGTTTAAAAAAGTGTTATTGATTGATTGAAGTTCAAATCCTGAAAAAATGTTCAATAAAGTTTCTATAATGATTGTTAAGGAATTGTGTGTGTGTGTGTGTGTGGACGAGCAGGTAAACTGGGGGATTTAAATAACCCGCCCAATCAGGGCGAGGAGAGCAGGTGACTGATCAGCTGATCAGAGTGGGCGCGGCCTGAGTTGTCTGCCTGAACTAGCTTCGCATCATATATATAGCTAGTATATACCGTAGATGACCAAATAATCGCCCGCGTGCAAATAGCCGCCTGTGCTCTAACAGCCGCCGGGGTCCGAGCTCATTTGGCATAATAAACGCCTGTTCAATTTAACGCCCGGGCGATTAAGTTTTTACTATAGTCTTGCACAGAAAAAAAAGTTTTTTTCAACAGCGACTCCTACCTCTGTCAGTCAGCCCCTCCTCTCGCTCTCTCTCTCGCATGCAGGCGGACACACACAGACACACACACACACACACACACAAACACAGGTGCGCTAGCGGGACAGGTTGTGCTGGACGACACAGGATAAATACGCTAGTACAGTGTTGAAATTACCGCGACCCCCCCCCCGCTCCCCCCCAGCTACCGTTCATCACACTGCTGATCAGCTCCCTGTGTCGCGGTAACACAGACAAACTGTCTTTGTCCAGTGGTCGATGGTGTAATCCCTGTTCTTTGCATGATGGTCTGGTGCTGCTCATTGCAAAAATAAATTGTAGCCTGTTGCAAATAGCCACCTGGTTCTTATAGACGCCTGGGGTCCAAGTCCATTTAGCATATTAAACGCCCGGGCTAATAAATGGTCATCTACGGTAGTTGTAATGGCCTATATAAATCAGGAAAAATCGGGGTGATGTCAGTCTATGTGCTTAGTTACTTATTGTTGATAGCTCAGGAAAATACTGCTTTTAAATATTCATTTAGTGGCTCTTAAAAGAGCCGTTTTGAAGAATGGCGTCAGACGAATGCAGGCTGCCAGGTCACCGCTCCCTCGTTGGCGAAGTAGGACACAAATGCCTCCCTGACGCGGATGGCCTCCCGGGTTGCATTGTTGCTTCCTACTCGGGTCACCGATTGTAGAGCGGCAGCAGCATCCCTCTCTGCATCCGCCGCCTGGTGTGGTGGCATCGCCGTCCTGGTGCTGTTGCCAGTCCGCCTCAGGAAGTTGTGCAAGACACAGGTTGCTTTGACACAGGCGTCCACATTAGCAGGGCTGACCCCAATGACTCCGCTGTACATACGCCACTGGGATGAAAGAATACCAAAAGTATTCTCCACAATCAGCCTTGCGTGGGACAACCTGTAGTTGAACAACCTGTGACTGCCGGACTGCCTGCCTGGGAAAGGACGCATGACGTCGTGCCGGAGTGGGAACGCCTCGTCTGCAACAAACACAAAGGGCTGCGGTCCCAGACGCTCAGCCCCCGGGAGAACAGCGTCTTCTGGTAGGCCAAGGGCTCCGTGCTGTAGCTTCTGCCCGAAGATGGAGTTTGCCATCACGCCGCCGTCACTGGTCCTCCCGTAACTCCCCACATCCACCACTCGGAAGCAGTAATCTGCGTCCACCACTGCCAGGAGAACGATGGAGTACGTCTTCTTGTAGTTGAAGTACAGGGAGCCCGAGTTGTCTGGAGCCTTGATGACGACGTGCTTCCCATCGATGGAGCCGACGCAATTCGGGAAATCCCATCGGTCACGAAACCTGGCAGCTCCTCTCCTCCAATCTTCGGTGGTGGGCACTGGCATGTACTCCGGCATCAAGACATCCCAGATGACCACGGTGACGCTGGCTACGATGTGGCTGACGG
This sequence comes from Decapterus maruadsi, assembly GCA_030347415.2. Taxonomy (NCBI): domain Eukaryota; kingdom Metazoa; phylum Chordata; class Actinopteri; order Carangiformes; family Carangidae; genus Decapterus; species Decapterus maruadsi. The sequence continues at coordinate 260,729 of CM064897.1, read as the reverse complement.
TGCTCACACCCACACGGTAGCTGCTGGCAACAGTGCGGTAGGAGTCACCGGTGGCCAGGAAGCGGAGGCATATCGCCAAGCGCTCAGATGGAGAGATGGGACGGCGATAGTTGGTTCTCTGAGCGGTGATCAGCAGCCCAACCTTCGACAGCAAGCTGTCAAACTGCTGGACGTCTACCCTGAAGTAACGCTGGAACCGTTCTCCATCCAGCCGCAGCTCCTGCACCAGCCGATGAAATTCACCGAGCTCCTCGCGGCACCAAAGAATGTCATGCACCCAAAGCCGGCGAGTCCTACGGCGTCTTCGGGCGCACAGGCAAGCAGCGGCACACAGCACAGCGATGTCTTCCAAATCCATGATGAGTTGATATGATTTTGATGGTTAAACGCACCTATTTATAGTAATCGCGGAGTGTGTTGATGATACATTTAAGCGGGAATTTGCTCTCTGCCTGAAGAGTATCAAATTACTCGTTTTCCCCCCTAAATTACAGAAGAACAACACCAGCAAGATAGATATGTTTTGCGGCTGCAGAGGCTGAGTCTGCATGTCTGTAGCTACCAATAAATCAAGGTGAATAATTAGGAAATTGATTTTAAAAGCCGATTAAAAATTAAATGGCTTCTTTCTGAGTTACTTTCCTTGAAATTAATCTCCTTAAATCCAATGTAACATGTCTCGATGGCCCACTTGCTCAAGAGTAGGCTGATGTTTTTTGCCTCAGCCAGTCACTTCACTTCCCTGCCACTTCTTTCTGTAATAAGTTTTTTGATGCACGCAAACTCCACGTTGTCCAGTGTAGGCTATATGATTTGGGACAATTTGGACAAAATTATGCATTGGTTCTCAAATTAGCTGTCAATCTTCAGGGGGTGTCATTAAATGAAAGTCAAAAATGTACACAAACAGGAAAGCTGACGGCAAAAAGAAGGGAAAGAAGCAGAGCCGGTCGCCCGCATCATCCACCTCTCTCCCTCTCTCTCTTTCTGACTGAAGTAGAATTTTTTAAATTATTATTCAAAAGACAACATTTCGAGCGACTAGATCTTTGTCGTATTTGACTCCGTACAGCAACAATATAATAATAATAATAGTAATAATAATGATATTAATATGCCTAATAATAAGACACCCAGCTTTCATTCACAAACCAACGCGGGAGAGCTCCAATAAAAACACAAATTTTGAACACCTGTTAAGTAATTTTTTTTTGTTCATTTTCGTTTCCTTTGGATTTTTTGTGTATTATATAGCCGTTTTGGTCTATGTTTGTGAGTCCTTTGTCCCGTGGATTATAGTTTTAAAGTTGGCAATTGGTCGGAGTGTGTGATTGAAAACCACGGTCTGTTTCCCGTTCAAGGCCTCTCCTCCTTCGGATGCCCAGACTTTGTGTGTATTAATTATGCTTTCACTAAAACTCACATCTTCACAAATGTTTTTAAACATGAAAAATTGAGGGCACTAGCCGCTGAGAGGCTGGGGAATCTGTCTGACACACAATATCCAAAGAAATACATCACTCGCTGCTTGATGTTGCTGCGCGCACACAGACACACAAACAGGACGTGGTTGACTCTAAATTCATGGTGGTCTGAGATGAAAACTGGACTGTCAGCATAACCACATGCATCACCACATCAATATGTCCTTGAACCCATCACACAGTCAGCTGCAGCACTGCCCCGCAGTCACTCGCGTATCAGCGCAATCTTGTTTACATAGTTAATCAGGAGAATAATGAGAATTAGAATAAAAAAATGTTTGTTTCGAAGACTTGGGGGCAATTTTGGCCCCTTGATCATGTTTTTTTTTTTTTTTTTTTTTTTTTTTTTGGGGGCGGGGGGGGGGTTGGCAAAAAGGCCTGCTGTGCGTCATGTCGCCCCCCCCTTCTATACTGAGCTGGCGCCGGGACTGCTACTCAAGTTGAGCAACAGCAAGCAGCAGCCTACTATGCTGGAAGTCCGCTTGCGGCTCCTTTAAATGACCAGCACGACTGAACTGTGACGTCAGTCACGTGATGAGCGGCCAAAGCGTCTGGCCGCTGCTTGTCGCTTTGGAAGCTTGCCGCTTTGGAAGCTGTCTTTTCTGCCCTCGAGCGTTTTTGACGCTTTGGAAGCTTTTGGTGTGAACGCACAGTAAGGCTCCTCTCAGTCCAGAGAAGAGGGAGTCAGAAAGATAGATAAAGTAAGAGTTCTGGCCAGTCAGGAGAACTTCTCAGGGAACTCCTCACATTGGCACAGAGAGACGTTCCAGCATTTGGCATTTTTGTACACTGTTCTTCTACTTGTTAATAAACTTCCGTTTTGAATGCAGGTGAAGACGTGTCGGCGGTGATCCCTTCTTTTCATCAACACACATCGTATTTTTAAAAAAAGTCAGCGAGAGAGAAGCCCGGCCCGGGTCGGGCTCGGACTTAAGATCTTACCTCTACTCTGTGCGTCTGGCATGTGTCTTGGAGTTCTTTGAGTGTTAGGAGAGCTACTCTGCCCTACTAAGCCAGACCGCAGTCACTACGCGAACAGTGAAACTGAGAAAAATGGCTTTAAAGTTTTTTGATTTCCAAATGTGTTGTAGGTAGATTAGTGAAAATACACAGATTTGACAGGTTTTCATTAAGTAATATTTATGCAATTAAATATATGATCATTCAAAAATTTTATATGTGACCCCTAAAAAGCAGATACTGCGCTCTGCTACCAGATTTCCGGAGTGGCCGGGGTGGAGAGCCGTCCCCGTGCCGGTGCTAACTTAACCTGTCGAAGCTAACGGGGGGCGGGGGAGGGGGGGTTGGAGTTCTTGGAGTGTCAGGAGAGTAGAGATGCGCGGATAGGCAATTATTTCATCCGCAACCGCATCACAAAAGTCGTCATCCACCCGCGATCCACCCGAATCAAAGTTTTTTCAAAACCACACCCGCCCGCCATCCGCCCACTGTAGGCCAATATCTATCATATAGCCTATGAATGAGCGGGGTCGGACCGCTTCTCTCTCTCTCTCCACCAATAACGGGAAAAGAGCGCCATGCGGGGATGAACGGAACGAGCCAAAAGCTCATCGATATAAAGTCGATACGTTTCATTCATCCATGTTTTGACAGACACAAACAGCCAGTGATGATGAGTTGCGCCGCACCGACAGTCATGTGGCTCAGCCAGCCAGGTGATGCACAGCGTGGCGACATGTGCAGGCTGCTGCAGCAGTGCACATCAAAGGGACACCGCCGAAAATTAAAGGATAACTTTCGTTTTTTACAACCTGGACCTTATTTCTAGCATCAAATACGATCATTTACTCACCCTGACAAGTTTGGTGTCATTTGGAGTCGTTTTGACGAAATTAGCCCCAATCAAGTGGTGCATATCCGTATAATGCGAGTACACAGGGCACCCAATGCAGCCTCTAAATAACACATTACCGTAATTTCCGGACTATAAGCCGCTACTTTTTTCTCACGCTTTGAACCGTGCGGCTTATACAACGATGCGGCTAATTTATAGATTTTTTTCTGGCTAATGCCCTTTGGGGGCGCTCTAGCAGGAAGCGCAAGTGAGACTGATGTGTGGGGAAAGATTATGCGCCGAAGAAGACACAATAGTTTAGCGTTTTGGTGCAGTGTTTTCTTTTCTAACCAGGCATGTTACTGTCGTGTTGGTGCTGTGTTGACGCCGTGCTGGTGCCGTACTGCCGATTTTCAGACACAGTTAGAAAAAAGCAGGATTTCCCCCGTGGCTCTGCTACGTGGCTCATTTTTACCGTAGCCTAATTAAAAAGCTCCAGAGTAATTGTGATGGTTAACTCGCTACGTGACTTGTTACGAGTGAGAACGGAGGCTCTCTGCCTTCATCTGGCGTCTCACGGCTGAAAACCAACCTTGCAACATCAGAGTAATATCTACCTGGCTGCTGCCCCGGCGTCCCAGCTTCCAGCTCTCGTCTCTGGTTACATGCTGCCATTCCGACATACCGCCACTCCGACATACCGCCATTCAGACATTCTATTATTCAGACATGTCACCATTACGACATCCCACTATTCCGACATAAAAACATCCTGCCATTCCGACAGTTTCGTCCCGCCATTCCGACAAGGCGTTTCCATAACGTGTGTGTGTTTCATGTTTTAAGAGATGTGTACGGATGTGAAGCGATACAGCGCCGTTACGCACAACGCACCTCTCTGGTCCGGTGCGCTCTTCTCCTCTCCTTTCCTCCCTCTCACTTCCTCTCCTCTCCTCTCCTCTCCTCTCCTCTCCTCTCCTCTCCAGTACGTGCCTGCTCAGCTCTGGGAGCAGGACTGAGAGAGCGTCCGTCTTTGATCCCTCTGGTCAGGGCGTTTAGATCCGCGTGTGGCCTGAGTGTCCCCCCCCCCCCGAGATCTGTGCCATGTGTGAATGTTTAGCTGTAAACTACTGTTGTTGACTATATATCACATCTGTACACATGTTGTAGTGATCCACTGGGTTTTACCTGGCCATAGAGCAGGGGGGTTCAAATGACAGTGTTGCTCCCCAGGGTTTGTTTTCCATTGTGTATGAGGCCCGGGAAATGATCAATTATATTTGTTGTTTGCGCACGGGTACGGGCGGACCCGTAATGAATGAATGAATGTTTTTTTCTGCTGTCATGGTGTGCGTAATGCGCACAGGTGTAGTAATGGGACCGAGGGTTTAAACGGGAAAGTGACGTGGTGAGATGAGGGAGTGAGAAACACAGTCGGCGCTGGGACGGCGGCGCAGTGGATTGACTTTTCCTTGTGGATTAACCTGTGGAAGATTGTAAACAGTGTTGGGTATAGTTACTTTTGAAAGTAGTTAGTTAAGTTACAACGTTACCATCAATTAAAAGTAATCAGTTACGTTACTGCGTTACCTATGAATAAAAGTAACGCGTTAGAGTACTCCTGCGTTACCAAAAATGAAAAGCCTTTTGCAGCGCCTCGTATGCCACGTAGCATTTTTTTTTATCACAGACCTGATCAAAATTCAGGAGTTGCCGTGAATCCCTCTCAGCGGCTTCACTGCTCGATCTGTCTGTCGGTTTGAACGGAGGACTCACGTGTGGAGAGGAGGGAGGCTGGCGAGACGTGAACTTCCTACCATGTGTGTAATAAAAGTTAAAAATGCGGTTAAATGTACTGGTATCACACTGCTGCTACGGCAGCCATGGAGTAGCGATCCGGGACCGGGGGAGAACTGAGCTGCTGCTCGCCGAGAGGGAGCTGCTGAAAGCGGGGAAGCACAGAGAGCTGGGCTGCTTGTTGCTGCTGGAGAAGCAGCAACAAGCAGCCGTGGAGCTGGTCCATGTGAATGGGTCCGCAAGTTGGAAGTGGATTTTTTGCTTTAAGGTTAATACCAACGCGAGTGTGCATGTTATGTTCTTGTCCTTTTAGCTGGCGAATTGAAACACACACACACAGGCAACGTAGGTCAGCAGCAGCAGGGCACAGACGCATCACAGCGCTGCGCCTCGGCTGACACATACTCTACACTGCACAGTACTCTACTGTCCGACAAAGAGCTGGCTGCAGTCGGGATATTCCTTTCCTTATCCGGTGAAAAGTAACGGATTACTTTTTTTTAAAAATAACTACGTTACTGATTACGCAACTCACGAAACTAACGCGTTACGTTACACGTTACTCGAAAAAAGTAATTAAAGTACTTGTTACCCCCAACACTGATTGTAAAGGCCTGTTTGGACACCACCCGGCCAGGCCCGTTTCAGCCAAGCGGGACGAGGGAGAGGATTGGTTTGGTCTCCTCAGCGGAGCCGCGGCGTCTCTCCCGTGTGGACACTGGACAGTAGGACAAGCTCTCTCTCTCACTCGCCCTCACCACGCGCCAATACGCACACACACACACACACACACACACACACACCTGCATGAACATTGACTCTGCGACCGCGCACCCCCATACACACACACACACACGCGCCTGCACAGACAGACTGTGCGCTCGTGCACGCGCATTCTCTCTCTCTCTCACACACACACACACACACACTCATTTCCTCTCCTCTCCTCTCAGTACGTGGCTGCTCAGCTCTGGGAGCAGGACTGAGAGAGCGTCCGTCTTTGATCCCTCTGGTCAGGGCGTTTAGATCCGCGTGTGGCCTGAGTGTCCCCCCTGAGATCTGTGCCATAGCGCGCACCTCCATGTGTGAATGTTTAGCTGTAAACTACTGTTGTTGACTATATATCACATCTGTAGGCTACATCTGTGGACTGTGGCGCCGTCAAAATACTGAAGATGAGAGTCAATACTGTATGTAGGCTACTCTGCTATGTGCGTAAAGACGCATGAGCTCCACTCAGCTGCTGTGACAGCTCACAGACACTTGTCTGGGGGGGGGGGGGGCTTTTAAAAGATTTGTCGGAATGGCAACACGTTTAAAAAAGAAAGAAATACCGCCATTCCGACCTTAGGAGACAAAAATTGTCGGAATGATGGGACGTTTAATTAAAGGGTTAAGTGTTGCCATTCCGACAATTAGGGCCTAATGTCGGAGTGGCAGCATGTCGGAATGGCGATTGCCCCCCCTCGTCTCTGCACACCGCAACATAAACGCGCTCCGTACCCGTAATATTTTGTACACAAACACACGCGCTGTAACATCGTTATGTAATGTAGTGCACCGCTCAATTCAGCCTATTGATTTTTCACCGGCTTCATTGTCAACAAATGCACATGGCTAGGAGCGTAAAACAGGGGAAAAGCGAGCGGACTTCCATACATCTCCGGTGCACTGTCTTCCTGTGTAAACATCTCATGTTACAACATGAAAAACCTGCGGCCTATACAAAATCTATTTTCTTTTCAAATTTAGCTGGCGCGGCTTATATTCAGGTGCGCTCAATAGTCCGGAATTTACGGTATCCGCCGCAAAATTTGTTCATTTCGCCAATATTTTGTGATGATACACTAGTGTTATTGCCCTCCGAGCCCGTGGTGGCATGTTATCAACATCCTGCTCCTCCAGGTTGACCTACTAACCTCTGATCTGGATGATGTCATCTCCGACCGGTGCCTGGCTCGTTCTGATAATAATCATTCCGCTTCGGCATTTGGGTCCTTTTTAGCTCAACTAGCCAGAGCTGTAGTGAGGATCCAGGCTGTGGAGAGGAAGCCTGTGGAAGCTGAACTTCATCCAGCTGCTCATTTTGTTCTGACGAGTCAGAAACACGCAGAAACGGACCATAGCAAGTCGGAGGGGAATAACACTAGTGTATCATCACAAAATATTGGCGAAATGAACGAGTTTTGCGGCGGATAATGTGTTATTTAGAGGCTGCATTGGGTGCCCCGTGTTCTCGCATTATACGGATATACGCGCCGCTCGATTGGGGCTAATTTCGTCAAAACGACTCCAAATGACACCAAACTTGTCAGGGTGAGTAAATGATCGTATTTGATGCTAGAAATAAGGTCCAGGTTGTAAAAAACTAAAGTTATCCTTTAAGTGACAGGTGTCAAAGTCAAGGCCCGCGGGCCAGATGTGGCCCGCCACGTCATTTTACGTGGCCCGCGTGTGCTTAATTATGTCCAATTATCTTTGGCCCGCATGATAATATTTATGGTCTGCCGGTATGTTGCACGTAGTACCACTAAAACTACAAATCCCACAATGCACTGCAAGTGCACGTCTGATCAGAGGCCCGCGAGCGTGAGTCCTGGTCCCACTTGTTCATCAGCACCAGCAACCTGATCCTCTGTTGTCAATTGAGCGGGCGATCGACGACGTCATTTTTTTCTTGCTGTTATGAAACGGCGCGAGTGCAGCTGAACAGCAGAGTTCCTCTGACAGCTCCTCTGTGGAGCTGCAGGTCAACACTGGGGAACGCTGGAGAACACACTACCGGACTTTTTCTCTTCCCCCCTACTTTTTTTCAGGGGGGCAATCGCCATTCCGACATGCTGCCACTCCGACATTAGGCCCTAATTGTCGGAATGGCAACACTTAACCCTTTAATTAAACGTCCCATCATTCCGACAATTTTCGTCTCCTAAGGTCGGAATGGCGGTATTTTTTTCTTTTTTAAACGTGTTGCCATTCCGACAAATCTTTTAAAAGCCCCCCCCCCCAGACAAGTGTCTGTGAGCTGTCACAGCAGCTGAGTGGAGCTCATGCGTCTTTACGCACATAGCAGAGTAGCCTACATACAGTATTGACTCTCATCTTCAGTATTTTGACGGCGCCACAGTCCACAGATGTAGCCTACAGATGTGATATATAGTCAACAACAGTAGTTTACAGCTAAATGGGGGCTGTATGGGGGGTGCGCGGTCGCAGAGTCAATGTTCATGCAGGTGTGTGTGTGTGTGTGTGCGTATTGGCGCGTGGTGAGGGCGAGTGAGAGAGAGAGCTTGTCCTACTGTCCAGTGTCCACACGGGAGAGACGCCTCGGCTCCGTTGAAGAGACCAAACCAATCCTCTCCCTCGTCCCGCTTGGCTGAAACGGGCCTGGCCGGGTGGTGTCCAAACGGGCCTTTACAATCCACAAGTTAATCCACAAGGAAAAGTAAATCTACTGCGCCGCCGTCCCAGCGCCGACTGTGTTTCTCACTCCCTCATCTCACCACGTCACTTCCCCGTTTAAACCCTCGGTCCCATTACTACACCTGTGCGCATTACGCACACCATGACAGCAGAAAAAAACATTCATTCATTCATTACGGGTCCGCCCGTACCCGTGCGCAAACAACAAATATAATTGATCATTTCCCTGGCCTCATACACAATGGAAAACAAACCCTGGGGAGCAACACTGTCATTTTAACCCCCCTGCTCTATGGCCAGGTAAAACCCAGTGGATCACTACAACATGTGTACAGACAACAGTAGTTTACAGCTAAACATTCACACATGGAGGTGCGCACTATGGCACAGATCTCAGGGGGGCACTCAGGCCACACGGATCTAAACGCCCTGACCAGAGGGATCAAAGACGGACGCTCTCTCAGTCCTGCTCCCAGAGCTGAGCAGCCACGTACTGGAGAGGAGAGGAGAGGAGAGGAGAGGAGAGGAGAGGAGAGGAGAGGAGAGGAGAAGAGCGCACCGGACCAGAGAGGTGCGTTGTGCGTAACGGCGCTGTATCGCTTCACATCCGTACACATCTCTTAAAACATGAAACACACACACGTTATGGAAACGCCTTGTCGGAATGGCGGGACGAAACTGTCGGAATGGCAGGATGTTTTTATGTCGGAATAGTGGGATGTCGTAATGGTGACATGTCTGAATAGTAGAATGTCTGAATGGCGGTATGTCGGAGTGGCGGTATGTCGGAATGGCAGCATGTAACCTTTTTTTCAGTAGCGCCGTTGTTACAGGTGATGCACACACAGACGTCCCTTTGCGTTTGTCGTCTGACCGTCTGTCACTGGACTGCACTGCATAACCGGGTCCATGGCATTGGTCCGACCACCCATTGGTCCGACAATCGGAGTAATGAGAGTTCGAACTAATGGGAGGTCCTCATTAGTTTGAACTGGACTAGAATTAGACCAACTCTCCATTCCCAACATTCACCATGCATTTATATCATTATTCATATAGGCTCCACCTGTCTGTCAATAAGACACACGTGGAAGAAGAGGTGCAGTTTACACCAACGAGGAGCTGTCATTACGCATGACTTTTACGCACTGCTGCACGGATCATGTGCATAATTAACTGCAAAACAAGCACTTCATGACATATAACGCTCATTCTGCTTCTGGCCTGTCTAGCCTCTACCTGGCGTTTTTACTAAACTTAACCAACTCCTTTGGAGGTCGGACCAATGGGTATTTTGTCGGTGTAACGGGAGGTCGGACCATTGGGAGGTCGGACCAATGGGCAGTTCCCGCATAACCATGGGTGTATTATATTATTATCTACCATGTGCATATGTCACAAATGTCTAACTTCCTGCTGAGAAACGAATGACTGATATGACTGAAGGCACGATGTAAGTCTGCACGTATCGTCAAGCCCCCATAAATTAAGTTTTTAAAAAAAGAATGGATATTAATCAGTCAAAGTTCTTGACATTGGTTAATGGTTAATCATGTGCATCCCTAATTAGAAATGACTATGGAAAGCTGCAGATAGAGCCATTAGAAATGAATGCAACATTTTTTTTTTTAAATTTAGGCCTATTTAATGATTATTGTTGTTTCATATGCAATAACCTACAAGCTTTATTAGTTTTAGGTTGAATATGTGCAAAAAGGTCATTTCAATAAGTTCTCAATAAACAACCATATGGCCCTCGGCTTGTGCCATTTTTTCAAATCTGGCCCTCGGTGTATTTGAGTTTGACACCCCTGCTTTAAGTGAATAGGCTGCACGTAGTTTTGAAATTGTTTCTGCACATGTTTTCATCCATAAAATTACCAAAAATGAACACTATAAGCGGATTTCCTCACAAAATGAATAAGGTGTTCTATCTCTCATGCACAGACCCCAGTGGGCAATTAACTGCAGTGTCTGATGTAAATGTGACTGTTTCAAATAGTGCTGCTCATTTTTCGTATGTGGGTAACAATATTTAACTATGTATATATCTTTCCTAATTGGTTCAACCGCCACCCGCCTGAATCTAACTAAAATATATTTTTCGTCATGTCACCCGCCCGACCCGCGGTTTATCCGCGGACTCCGTGGTTGTGTCCGCAATCCGCGCATCTCTACAGGAGAGCTACTGCAGGAACCGGTTTTTCAGTTCAAAGCAAACAGCTGTGAAGTTTAGTATCCACAAACACACTGGTCAGAGATGAAGATGTTAATCTGTCGCAAATGTGTTCCATTGTGTCCAGCTGTCGTCAAGCACACCTATTGGTCATTGATAATGTCTATTAAGATCATTACTTTCAATAGAGCCGAGTAGGTGGAATATAGTCAAATAATTTTCATTCTAGTTTTAGAGGCTGTATTTAAAAAATATAGGCTTTAAATATATAAAATAAAGTTATTACTTTACATCGCGTTCATAAGATGTGTAGTGCTTACTATTACTGAGCTGTTTTGGTCCATGTCTGTAAGCCTTTTTTCCCTGGATTATATTTTCTAAATTTACAACATTAATATAATATTGTTTTCGTTTCATTTCTTTAAGGAAAAATCTGGATCAGCGGTACCACGACTGTTCTGCTCTTACTGTTCGGCCTGAACACAGCTAAGCAGACAGATAAACTCGTAGACGAATGACAGGTGTATTGTCTTCATTAAGACGTTTACCCTCACAAGACCACAGAGTGAAACTGCAAGAAAAATAATAAAATACAGTTTTTAGGTAATTTCCCCTTTAAGATGTCAGAGAAATCCACAAATAAAGTTCACTTGCTTATTCGTTGTATAAAGTTAAATAAAAATGCAAGCAATAAAACACATGCTACTTTTTATGCAGCTAATCATGTCAGTAATGCGAACTCAATCAACTGTAATAAATTCAAATGTTTCCATACCGCAAACAGCACTAATACAGCTTGAAAATATGTTCTAACACTGTAAATACTCACAGACAATGCCTTCTGAAAACAACAAAGAAGGAGGGATGCAGTCACAGGCACACTTCAGCCACCATTTTCTTTTTTCTGTCTCTACCTCTCACTTCCTGTTAACTGCTAGCTTCTTCTACACATCAAAACATGAACACAAAAATACAACAGTGCCTCCTGCTGGCGGGAGGCGGAACACTCCCCGCCTGACATTAAGATGTCACAATCACATTTTCTTTCCACAGTCTTTGTCCTTCGTGTCTGGTAGGAGAAGCACGGTTTCCGTTATGGGTCTCAAGAACGTTTTGCACGCTCCTCCAGAGGCGATTTTGACTTCAACTTTCCTCACCTTCCCATCAGGACTGGGAAAGGTTTTAACCACCACACCCATGGGCCAGTGGTTTCGCTTGACCTGGCTGTCCTTAAGCAACACAAGGTCCCCTTCTTCGAGATTAGGCCTTTCTGACTGCCATTTCCTCCGACCTTGCAGGGTGGAGAGGTATTGGTTCTTCCAACGATGCCAAAACACATTGGAGAGATGTTGCACCTGCCTCCACTGGCGTTTGTACAGGTCACTTTCATTGAAATCACCAGAGGGAGTGGATGGAACGCCAACCTTTTGGGTAAGGAGGGTAGCTGGTGTCAGGATTAATGGAGAGCTTGGATCGGTGGATACTGGGACCAGCGGTCGTGAGTTGACAATGGCCGTGACTTCTGCCAGGAAAGTGGTTAACACCTCATGGGTCAGTTGCTTTGGTGTAATGCCCGCAAGCATCGAGTCAAGTATACGCCTTGTCACCCCGATCATGCGTTCCCAACTGCCCCCCATGTGTGAGGCGTGAGGTGGGTTAAACACCCAAGTGCATTCGTTGTCACTCAAGAACTTCTGTATGGCCTCATTGTTGCAGTGTCTCGAGTCAATACCAAGCTCTTTGCACGCGCCCAAGAAATTGGTCCCGCAGTCGGACCTCAACTGTTTGACTGGGCCGCGGATGGAGAGGAACCGCCGCAGCGCATTGATGAAACTTGACGACTCCATTGTTTCAATCACCTCAATGTGTATGGCTCTGGTGCTCATACAACTGAAAATGACCGCCCACCGTTTACTGTTGGCGGCGCCTCCTCGAGTTCGACGGGTAGTGACCGTCCAGGGCCCGAATACGTCTACCCCGACGTAAGAGAATGGGGGGTCCATGCTTAGACGATCCAAGGGCAGGTCCGCCATCTTTTGTGTCTCCGTTCTCCAACGGAGCTTTCGGCAGGTAACACAGTTACGAATGATGGCACTAACACACTGCTTTCCACCGATGACCCATAGACCTGCTGACCTCACTGCGCCCTCCGTGAAATGGCGTCCTTGATGTTGAACTTGCTGGTGATAATGGCGCACAAGGAGGTTCGTTACATGGTGGCGACGAGGGATGATGAGTGGGTTTCTTTCATCACTCTGGAGATCAGCTAGCGCCAAACGACCCCCAACTCTGAGGCAACCTGCATCATCCAGGTAAGGACACAACTTACTGAGCTGGCTTTGTTTAGGGATCTCTTTCCCTTCTTGGATGCATGCAAAGACTTCAGGGAAAGCCTTGTACTGAAGACTGCGTATGATAACGCTCTTAGCCTTAGCAAGATCTTCTGGGCGGGAATCTTGGCATGTGTGCCAACCTTGACAACTGCCCTTGTTGTTCTCTCGCTTGAAGGTGCAGGCTACGTGGATCAGTCTTGACATGGTTCTTGAAAGTGATCTCCAGGATGAGAAAGACTCATAACGTCTTGGATCCAAGGGAGACTCTACGACCCGAGTGGCGCAGGAAATCACCAAAGGACGGACCTCGGGGTCGGAATCGGGATCGACAAGACTGAAGGATGTCTCTGCATTAACCTCATCCTTGTCTGGCTTCAACAGGAAGTCTGGCCCCTTAAGCCATGTGCTCGACGTCAAGGTGTTTGCAGAGATTGATCTCGAAGCCTGGTCGGCTGGATTCATGTCTGTGGGAACGTAGTTCCATTGTTCTGGTGAAGATGACTTCCTGATCCTTTGAACACGGTTACTCACATAGATGTAGAATCTTCTCGACTCATTGCGAATATATCCAAGGATGACCTTGCTGTCGGAGAAGAATCTCACAGAATGGAACTGAACATCCATCTCTTCCATGAGCACATCTGCAATTTCCACAGCCAGAACCGCTGCACATAGTTCAAGCCTGGGAATTGTCACCTCTGGTTGAGGTGCAAGCTTTGCCTTGCCGAACACGAATCCAAGTTCACTCTTGCCATCCGCATTTGTGACTTTAATGTAGGCCACGGCCCCAATGGCTTGAGTGGAGGCGTCACTGAAGATGCACAACTCCCTGTTTGTGGAACTGCTGAGAGAGATGGAAGTGTACATCCTCGGGATTCTGACCTGTTCTAGATCTTTGAGTGAATTCTTCCACTCACACCACTCTTTGAGCTTCCCTTCAGGAAGTGGGTCATCCCACTCCCAAGCCTCTGTGGTAAGCTCTCTCAACAAAGCCCTGCCTCGGATACTCACAGGAGCCGCAAACCCAAGCGGGTCATACAGGCTATTTATCGTTGATAACACCCCTCTGCGAGTGTAGGGCTTCTCCGTGGAAGACACCTGAAAGGTGAACTCGTCTGTGGCAACGTCCCAGCTTATGCCCAGGCTTCGTTGCATAGGTGGGAAGTCTGTGCCCAAGTCAAGGTCCTTTAGGCCTTTTGCAAGGTCCTCCTTGGGAAAGGCCTTCATCACGTTGATGCTGTTGGACGCAAACTTGTGCAATGTCAAATTTGATGCGGCCAGAGTGTCTTGTGCTCTCCGGAGAGCAGCAATAGCCTCATCATGAGATGGAAATGAGATGAGACCATCGTCGACATAGAAATGTCGTTCCACAAAGTGTCTTGTCCAACCACCATCGTCCTCTTGATCAACAGATGCCCTCCTGAGCCCATAGATTGCCACTGCAGGCGATGGGCTGTTGCCAAACACGTGCACTCTCATACGGTACTCCACTATGGGTTCGTCCATGTTGTTGTTTCGGTGCCAAAGGAAGCGCAAGAAGTTCCTGTGATCCTCTCGTACCAAGAAACAATGGAACATCTGCTTAATATCGGCAGTGATTGCCACTCGCTCCTTGCGGAACCGCATTAGCACGCCAAGCAGGCTATTGTTGAGATTAGGACCTGTAAGAAGGACATCATTCAGGGACAGTCCATGGTGACGTGCGCTGGAGTCAAAGACCACCCTTATCTGGTCTGGCTTATAAGGGTGGTAAACCCCAAAGAAGGGTAAGTACCAGCACTCCTCTTGTTCGTCCAGCGGCGGTGCTAGTTCTGCATGTCCATTGTCAAATATGTTTTGCATAAAGTCCACAAACTGTTTCCTCATTTCAGGTCGCTTCTCCAACGTGCGGCAAACTGAAGTGAGGCGTTGGATGGCTTGCCGTTTGTTGTTGGGAAGGCGGGGTCTTGGAGAACGGAATGGCAGTGGGGCCACCCAACTGTTTGTGTGCTCTTGGTAGACTTCCTTCTCCATTATCTGGAGGAAGGTTCGCTCCTCAATTGAGTAAGCAGGTTTTTCATCTGCACTTGTTTGTTCGAAAACTGAGTCTCCCATGGCGTCGGCTTCCTCTAGCCTGATCCTTTGTGCAGAATTGGGGAAGTCAGTCTTGTTGTGGCGTTGGCCAAAGTTTTCCTTTACCTGAATGCTGTTCTGGCATGGGTAGAGGTAGCTTGGTCGACCGTTGTCCAAGATATTTGTCTTGAAAACGTTCGCATGTGCAGGTTTGTGTACCCCATCAAGACAAATGTCACCCACAATAACCCACCCCAGAGGTAACCTCTGCGCGAATGGAGCGTTGGGAGGCCCGTTCCGCTGATCAAGTGCCTTGTGGGCCTGAATGACGTCTCTCCCTAGCAGCAGCAGTATATCTGCCTGGGGGTCAAGCGCTGGGATCTCTGCAGCAATGTCGCTGAGGTGAGAGTGGTAGAGCGCTGCCTCCGGGGTTGGGATTTCGTTTCGATTGTCGGGGAGCATGTCACATTCAAGCAGTGTAGGCAAAGGTAGACTGCACCGGCCGTCGGGTGATTCCACAACAAAGTGGCTTGCTCTTCTTCCAGTTACCTCCGAAACTCCTGCACAGGTCTTCAGAATATATGGAGAAGAGCTGTGGGTGATGGCAAAGGTGTCGAAGAATGAAGATCTGGCCAAAGATTTGTTGCTTTGATCATCCAGAACTGCATAAGTTCTAAGTTTCTGGTCATGATGACCTTGTGGGTAGACATAAACAAGGCAAATCTTGGCGCATGACCGCCCACCTGTCTTATCCCCACACACCTGTGTGCATATGGAGGTGGCAGTGGGCGAAGCTGACTCTCCCTCCCCGCCGTGATCAGTGATGGGATCTGCAGCAGTGTGTATTTTCCAGGGTGCTGGACCGGCGTGGAGAGCCGTGATGTGTGAGTCACTTCCACATTCTACACAGTGGATTTCTACCTTACAGTTCTTAGCCTGGTGGTTGGAAGAAGCACAGCAGCGGAAACATATCTGACTCTGCTTCAGGTAGGCTTTGCGCTCTTCCAAAGATTTCTCTCGAAATGCTCTACATTTTTTGAGTGCATGAGGTTTTTTATGGATGGGACACTCTTTGTTAGGGTCCTCGACTCTTGTTTCTGCACTTTGCTTTCGTTCCCAATTAACCACTTCCATTCTGTTGACGGAGATGGGCGTTCTTGTTCTGTCGCGCCTTCCCTGATAACTGTCCACCTTGGATGTTGCAATAGTTTGTGGAGCAGAAGACCTAAAGCTGGGATCATTTCTCATGTTGGCTTCATCCCTAATGAAGGCGGTGAAGACAGAGAAAGGTGGAAATGACACAAAGTGCTCTTGTTTGTACCTCGTCCCATGTGACATCCATTTTTCCTGCAGCCCAAACGGAAGCTTGTCAACTATAGGATGGATTCCGCGTGCAGTATCAAGGTAAAGTAGCCCTGGTATGTATCCTTCGCTCTTGGCAGAGTCTATTTCTAGGAGAAGGTCACCAAGGTCACGTAGTAGATAGGGATCCTTATTTGTGATTCTGGGGAAGCGTTCTAGCCTTTCAAAGAGAGCCTTTTCCAAGGCTTCAGGAGAGCCATAACACTCTTGCAACCTGTCCCACACTTTAGCAAGTCCAAGGGACGGATGGTTGATGTGCGCTGCCCGGAGGCGTTTTGCATGTTGAGAGGATTCATCACCTAACCACTTGGTCAGTAAGTTGAGCTCTTCACTGGCCGTAAGTGCAACCCTTGTGTGACGTTTTCAAAGGAGGATTTCCACGCCCAATAATCACCTGGCTTGTCACTAAACCTTGTAAGTCCTCCTGTGAGCAACTCACGTCTGGCTAGAAATCTGGAGAGGTCAGATATGTATGTGTTATCTTGTGAGACAGTCTGAGGTTTGGCGCTTGGTTGTGATCCACTTACTTTGATGCCCGGGGGTGATTGAGCGACAACTGGGTTTCCCTGGGGTAGCGGGGCATAAGCTGGAGCACCTAAGTCAGGCATGTCAACCTCCAGCTTGGGTTGGAAATATATTGGAGGCTCTGACAACCAAGGAGGTTTTGAATCTCGTTCTGGAGTTATTTTAAACTTTCTATAATTCTGATCTTTCACATAGTCACTGGTATGTTCTGATTTGTGCGACGTTTGACTGAGGCTTCCTACCTCCATATCACTTGCCGCAGCCTCATAGACATTGGCTTCAGCGAGTGCTGCTTCTGCGTCACGTTCCTGGTGAAGCGCATCCAATGTAGCCTCCAGACGTGTCTCCTCCACTTTGAGCTGTGCTTGTTTAACTCTCATCTCAATTTCTTTTCGAGCAAAGGCTGCTTTTGCTCGTGCTGCCTCTGCTTTGGCCCGTGCATTAACTGCGGCGGCGCTGGCCGTTGACTTATTAGAGCCCTTTGATGATTTTGATGATTGGGTCCGGACTGACGCGGCATCCTCATTGTCTGGCTGAGACATGTTAAAGTTCTGAGTGTGGCGGACGACGTGCGTGTCCCTTGTAATTTTGTTGCTGTAGATGAAGTGTCTTTTCACTGTTCTGCTCTTACTGTTCGGCCTGAACACAGCTAAGCAGACAGATAAACTCGTAGACGAATGACAGGTGTATTGTCTTCATTAAGACGTTTACCCTCACAAGACCACAGAGTGAAACTGCAAGAAAAATAATAAAATACAGTTTTTAGGTAATTTCCCCTTTAAGATGTCAGAGAAATCCACAAATAAAGTTCACTTGCTTATTCGTTGTATAAAGTTAAATAAAAATGCAAGCAATAAAACACATGCTACTTTTTATGCAGCTAATCATGTCAGTAATGCGAACTCAATCAACTGTAATAAATTCAAATGTTTCCATACCGCAAACAGCACTAATACAGCTTGAAAATATGTTCTAACACTGTAAATACTCACAGACAATGCCTTCTGAAAACAACAAAGAAGGAGGGATGCAGTCACAGGCACACTTCAGCCACCATTTTCTTTTTTCTGTCTCTACCTCTCACTTCCTGTTAACTGCTAGCTTCTTCTACACATCAAAACATGAACACAAAAATACAACAGTGCCTCCTGCTGGCGGGAGGCGGAACAACGACGCTGGTTAATAACTCGGTAATTCAACCCCAGCTTGTCTAGTGAATCTGTGAACGCGCACGTATAAAGGGCAGATTCAAGGCAGCAGACAAATCACAAACAGAGCACCGACGCGTCAGAGAGAAGAGAGGTGAGCGCACCGGAGCGCACACCTCATTTCTCCTGTGAGGAAGAAGAGGAAAAAAAGAAGCCTCTGATCCGACCTGACCCAGTTATACGTTTGGTGCTGATTAAACTTGTGAATGAATGCTGCTCTGGTTCTTTCAGATTCTTCCCTCATATTCAGATTATTTTTAAACAGCTCTCCTTTCACACACATAGTTCACAGGTTTCAGTTCACAGAATTGTGCGCGGGGCTGGAGTGGGGGTAGATCCAGTGGTTTAGTCTGCCTGATATACGCCCTATAGGCCCTACTCGCTAGATTTCATTTACCTGTTTCCATTGTCAATACTAAGCAAATATTTATAGCAGCAAAAGGAAATGCTGATGTGTATTAATGCTCCGCTCGTGAGTCCAGTCGCATGGGGTCCAGGCTGCTGGCACGGACGAAGCGGATGTGATTGAACGGCAGCATTGAGTGGTCCCTCGCTCCATTCACTCTCTAGCTCTCTCGACCACAGCTGGAGGTGAAGTAGCCTGTGGCCTGAGAACAGCGCCACTCTCCATTGCAGCTACGTTGTGGTCAAACGTGGAATTATTCCAAAATCTTTTGAGCTGCTCAGTACGATGCTTCCACCTAGAATGAAATTTGGGAACTGTTATTGGACCAACCTGCTGTCAATCTTGTGTTCTGATTGCCGATTCACACAAGTCGCTGTTGTTGCAGTGGGATTGTGGTCTATGTTGTCCATGGCTGATGTTGTGAACAGAACTGTTGGACAGACCACCCCATCCTCCATGTACTTGCTGACTGTTGCAGATATCTCTAGCACCCTGTCGTATGAAATGCTGATGCCATGCTTGTTAAGCATTTCCACCAACTTTCTCTTTCTGGTCTTTGTGTAGGTGGACATCCCCATATACACAGGGAATGGGGTCTCTCTGTCTTTGGAGTGTCTGTGAGTTGCAGCTCCTTCTTTGTACCTTGCATAGCAGTTGTACTGAAGCAGCTGAGCAATTGCTAGATCTGTCTTTGATGTGCCAAGTGTCAATTGAGATTTGATGTCCGCTCCGTGTTCAAGCATGGCCGCAAACTGAAGAAGAGTGAGTGGAATGGACTCCTGAATGCACCCCTCATGGAAGGTTCCATCAAACCACCTCACCCCTTCTAGAGACTATTTATTCATTTATTTATTGTAACTTCAACTTGCTACCTGCTGCTTTTAATTTCCCCTTATCTGGATACACTCAGAGCTTTATAGGAACAACCTGAGTCATTGTTTTCCTGTCTGTGAGATACACAGAAATGTCAGTAAAGCAGAAGTCACGATATCACTGGATATTTTACATAAGAATTCACCATACTTCTCTAATCATTACCTGAACATCCTCCCTCTTTTACTTTGGTTTGCTCCATCTTCTGCCTGGTCATCACTTGAGCTACTGATCTGGTCGCTGCTGCTGCTGCTGCTGCCGTCCTGACCCTTGTCCTCTGTATAGAATCCATCCTCCTCATTATCATCACTGGTATCCTCTGATGAATGGGATGGATCATCAGGTGGCAACATAATAGATGCCACCTCTCTCTTTCTTGTAGGCCTGCCATAGAAAGAGCTTGTAGAAATTCCCTGAAAACATATGTATACTGGTGAATTAACCAGTAATAGCCTACACATTTAAGAGTAAACTGAAGTGTAATCAATATCAGAATTAGTTAGAAGCTGTAAAATGATGGTAAAAATTAAACACAAGTAAATATCCTGCATTTTCTGCTTCTCTGATCAAAACAGTGTCCCTAGCAATGGTGTGTTACACTTAGCAACAGGCTAGCAACTAGCTGAAGGAATTGTTGCCTATCTTGATCAATAGACAGGTTTCCAGCCTACGTCATGTGATAATCCTTCGATCCAGTGATTGATTATAAAACGCTTTGTTGAAAACGGGATGAGGCTCAGCAACACAGCTGAGAAGAGACCAGACATGCAGATGTGCTAAATTATAAAATGTATGAATCGATAAAAGTAGTATTTTGATCAACATTATGTTTCACATTAATTATTTCACTCGTACGCTGTGTAATAGGTTCAGTAATGTTCAGTAAGTTATTGATTAAATGCTCTGACACTAGTGAAACTATCTATTGCACCTACCAAACACATGCACTGAGTGGAGCTGACGACCGGTCCAAGATGGCGGCCCCACCGCTCGTCAGCGCCAATAGGCCGTAGCGTTCGATGCGGCGTCTACTCCTTATATGTCTATGGGCACGCACACACAACAAGAAGCTCAGGGAGGGAGGGGGAGGGCGAACGGCAGGGACAGAGGGGGGTGTGCGTGCAGAAGGTTTTGGATTGGTTGCTCCCTCTCGGGTCTGTTGACAGTGATTGGTGGAAATTTTCTCAGCGCTGTAGTTGCCAGACAGCACGGATTGTTTTCGTTCTTTTTCATTAAGTCATAACGTATTAATTCCTCTGGCAACAGAGGGACCGTTTCACCCAGTGTAACAGAACGTGCTTTTGAACAGGATCGTAGACCCTACCTTTAATTTTTTTGTATGCCTTCCTCCTCTGACTGCAAGCCTGCTGTTTCGTTGTCAAGGTACTCTTTCATCTATTGCCTTGCCTGAGAATAGTCATCTGTTTGGACAAAACACATCGACACGAAAATAATTACTAAAGCTTTGAGAAGTGTTAAACATAGTATAACTACTTAAGATATTTTAAAGGTGCTCACTAAATAAAAATGTTTTGAAACTGAAACTGAAAATAAATTGTAAAATATAATTTAGTTACCTTTGGCAAATAAAATGCGGACACCAAAGGTTTTCCACCGAGGACCTGCTCCTCAATGTTTTTTATGGCCTTGTTTATCTTTTGGTCTGAGGGATAATTTAGCCAATAGGACCTTCCATCCTTGACCCAACCACTGGGAACTACATTTACAGTGTTCTCCCAAGTAAATAAGACGGCATAGAACTTCTGAGGATTCAAAAGATGGAAAAAACAACAACAACAAAAGTGAAACAAACAAACAGCAATGTCAGATAGAGAGGTCTAATCCTGTGTATGAAACGGGAATGACAACAAACTTCTCCTTGTAGGGTAGTGCAACACACTTCTGAGTGTTGCAATGAGGCTGAGATACACAGACTATGTTCAGAGCACTTGAGTCAAAGGGATAAGTGAAAAATGGCTGCCCGTCAGTAAATTTCTTGTATGCCACATACACATCATCTCTGCACACATTTCCCTGTATAACAAAGGTATTGTTGTTTGGCTCTGTCTTCAAAGTGAATTTGTCTGTCCTCATCACCCCATCTTGTTTTATAACCTTGGGGCCAATGTGGACAGGGCCTAGGGGGTGTTCTTTTTGAAAATGTGGCATTTACAGGCTCAAATGATGGTTCTTCAGATAGGCTACGAATTATCTGGGAAAGAGGACTTGATGGTTTGCGAACCAACTTTTTCAGTTTACCTAAATACTTTTCAGTAACACTTTACTTGAAGGTACCGTCATAAGAGTGACATGACTGTCATAAACATGTCATAAACATTATGTCAATGTCATTAAAGGCTGTATCAGCGATCCTGTGCGACATGACGTCACCTTTGTTTACAGTTGAAACGTTCTCAAAACAGAACAGCGCTGTCTCTCACCCCTCCCCTACCCGATTGAAACGTGAACGCGCATTTCTTGCGGAACCCGTGAAGGATGGCTCACTCAGCTAGGTAAGTCCATTTCTCATTTTAATACTATATATAATGTTCATTATGCTAATCTAAAAAATATAAAAAAGGCTATCACAGTTCGTAGAAGCTAACGGTAGGCTACCGAGCTGACAACTGAAAACTGACAGCTGTCAACAACGGACAGCTGACTAAGTAATTTATGACAACAACGGTCAGCTGACAAAGTAATGACAACAACGGACAGCTGACAGCTCGCTCTTCTGTTAGTTTTCTCCAACACTTTGGTCTAACCAGTATGTCATGAGCTTAATGAACAAACGGTGTCACTAACGGCGCTACTTTTTTCAGTAACGATAAGTCAAACAAGTTACTTTTTAACCGTTTAACAAGTTAGCCTTTATAACAGGGGTATTCAACTAAAACGCAAAGAGGTCCAGTCAGAAAAATTTTATTCAGGCAAAGGTCCGGAACATCATGTCCTTGCATTAGTGTGTATCAACATCTGCGTGTAAATAACAGAGAAATAAACATTTTATAAAACATTAACATTTTGACAATATTTGTCAGTGCAGAGATACAGTATCCCTCTCAAGTGCTGCATTTAAAAAAAAAAAGAAAAAAATAAATAAAATGGCTCTAAATTTCAATCTTCACATTGAGCTCTTAACTTAAGAGAAATAAAGTGTAGCAACAGCTTTTATCATTTTTCTTTAACTGTCTCACACCTTGACAGAACAATGTCAACCACTTTAACAATACAAATCCTAACAATTAAACACTTCAGTTTCTTTGTCTTTCCCTCTTATATTTCACTTCCCTTCTTTCTGTTTCTCAGTGAGAGAACTGAGCTGTAGCTTTTCCTGCCAGGATTTTAAATCTGGGCTTAAATGGTGTCAGGGCCATTCTCATGCACATCTGGAGGTGTTCATTGGTAAGCCTGGACCTATATTTTGTCTTAATTATGTTCATTGTGGAGAAAGCCGCTTCACAACTGTATGTGGAGCCAAACATGGTCATGATGTACAGGGCTACTTTCCTCAGACCTGGGAAAGCTGACTCAGAAACCATTTGGAACCAGAAAGTGGCAGGGTCAGCTCCTCTGAACTGCTCTTTCAGGGCAACATCTGCCTGGAGGTCAACCAGTTCCATTTGAAGAGGTGCAGCATTTGCCCATTTGAAGAGCTGTGTGGCTTCCTTTGAGAACCCCCTGACATCTGTGATGAGAAATGGGTTCTGAATGAAGATGGTGAGCTGCTGTCCAAAGCAGAAGCTGTCAAAACGTTTGCTGAAGTTAACAATCAGCTTATCAACAAAGTCAACAAAAGCAGACACGTCTCTCTGTCCCTGAACCTGGTCCTGCACTGCTGGGAAGTGGGCACAGTCTCCCTGCAGGTCTTCACTGAACAACTCAAGTTTCCTCTGAAAGGAGCGCACAGCTGTTATCAGGTCACAAATAGAATTGTTCTTGCCCTGTAGCTTCTTATTCAGTTCATTCAGATGTGAAGTGATATCAACCAAAAATGCCACATTATCCATCTTTTTCTCATCTTTTAAAAAGAGAGAAAACTGTGTTGCCTTCTGACTCTTCAGCCCTTCCAAGAAATCTGCTACCTCCCTTCTGATGGACCAAAACCGCTCCAGAACTCTGCCTTTGCTGAGCCATCTCACATTATTGTGCAGCAAAAGATCATCAGCATTTGCTTCAACCTCTCTGAGGAATTCCCTGAGCATGCGATGCTGATAGGAGGAGGATGCCCTGAGAAAATTTATCATTTTCATGATTGTGTTCATCACCTCAGCATGCTCATCTGACAGGGTGGAACAGAGGACAGACTGGTGGATTATGCAGTGGTATGCAATGAGCTCAGGATTGTCTTCTCTCAGTCTTGCTACAGCTCCTCTCTCTCTCCCCGTCATGGCAGGGGCTCCATCTGTAGTTATGAAAACCACTTGTTTTGGCTCTATTCCTCGCTCTCTCAACATCTCCTTAATGGCATTGTAGATGTCCTCTCCTCGTGTACTGGTCTGAAGGGAAGTAACACCTAACAGGTCCTCACAGAATGTTTTCTGCTCTTTGCTGAAGAACCTGACATAAACTAACAACTGAGCATTGTCAGACACATCAGTGGACTCATCTACAGCCAAGCCTACACATGGTGCCTCATGGATGGCTTCATTCAGCTGGGCTAGTACATCCTGTGTTAATACTTCACTTTTCTTTGTGGCTGATGATGCTGACATAGGTATTTGCTTTATTTTGTTACACAGCTCTTCTTTTTGTTTTCCGTCATATAAGGTTTCAGCCACTGCACTCATGCACTCTTTGACAACCCCCCCATCAGTAAATGGTTTTTTGTGTTGACCTAAAATCCAAGCAACTCTGAGGGAACATTCATGGGCACGTTGTTGGGCAGTGAATGAATGTGTTAAGATCCTGGTGGACTGGTCGTAGCCTACTGGGCTCTGAGATTGTTTATTTTCTGCGACCTCAGGTCAGACTTAGGAGGAAATGCTCTGTCGAAATCTTTGTGTTTAGTATCATAGTGGCGCTTCACATTGCCACTTTTAATTAGCGCTACAGTCTCCGAGCAAATCAGACACAGCGGTTTTGTGCTGCCTGAGGGGAGAATGAACAGGAACGAGTCCGTCCATTCCGGATTAAAAGCTCTGTTTTCTGCATCAACTTTTCTTTTCTTAGACAGGGCCATTTGTGTGTGTGTGTGTGTGTGTGTGTGTGGGTTTTTTTTTTTTTTCCGTCGTCCCCGACTCTGACCGTCTTCGTCTCTCTCCTCCCGTCTCACTCCCTGTCTGCGCGGCTGTTTCTCTCCCTGATCCCGACTCACTTATCTCATCGTCTTCGTCTCTCTCCCCCGTCTCTCTCCCTGTCTCAGCGGCTGTTTCTCTCCCTGGTCCAGACTCTTCCAACCGTGTGTTAATCGTCTTTGTTCCTCTCCCTGTCTCCAAATCACTCCTCCGATCGTCTTCTCTCTGTGTATTGCTTTCTTTATCGTTCTTTCTGTCTCTCTATTGTCCTGTCATCTGTCATTCGCCTCTTTTTTTTTGACTTTGCCGCTGTCAACGGCCGGTAATGCCGAGAGTTGATTGGCTGAGAAGCATCACGTGGGATGACTTAACTTGTACACGATTGGTCAATTCATTTCCCGTTTACAACGGCATCGGTAGTAGAAAAAAAAAAAGCTGCGCTTGTTAAAACTATCCCGTAAAATGCATCTGCCATAAAATAGATTATAGCTCCGGGTCCGTACAGGGTTATCTCTGGGTCCGGACTCGGACCGCGGTCCGCCAGTTAGTGACCTATGCTTTATAACATTGTAGCCGTTATTCGACTCACTGCGGCTTCAATGCTTTATTCTCTCGGTGTCAATTATTTAACTGGCGGTTCCTGCTACATCCAGCGGCCCTGCTCCGTCTTTCTTTCTTTTTTTGTGTGTGTCATTGTGTAAGCCACTGGAATAATTTGAATTTCCCTCCTTGGGATGAATAGTCTACTCTACTCTACCATGCTTTAGCCTACTATTTATCTGTTCTGTTCTATCATCCACACACTCATATATACACACACACACACACACACACACACACACACACAGATATATAATATATAAATAAAAATAATGATATTAAGTATTATATAAGTAATATAAGTATTATTAACATCCTTGGCAATATGCCACCCCCTGGAGGCTTCATTGACACCCCGCAAACCAATCACAGTGGTCCAAGACGTGTAAACTTTGATTTGTGTTTATCATCCAGCATCATCCAAGCCAAATGGATCAAAATGAAGCAATTAGATCCTGGAAGAACCTGCTTGATAACCCTTGGAACACATTACTTCCCATTGCTACAGTATATAGAACTGAACCATACAATGGTCCATTTTGGGGGGGGGTGTAACCTGCTTTTCTGGCCTTCTAGCCTGGTTGTGTGTCACACACACACACACACACACACACACACACACACACACACACACACACACACACACATATATATACACAGTATATATATATATACACACACACACACACACACACACACACATACTGTATAGAAAGAGAGAGAGTGAGAATATAAGTAGACATAACACTTTCTACTGTTTACAATTGACAGTTATGGAAATGATGGTCGAGGGAGAGGCAGACGTCAGGCACGTGGTGTAGCGGCTTCTCTCCCATTGGAGAACGAAGATTTGGAGCGCACGTACTTGCTGCGGGCACAAAGGGTTGCAGCAGAGCAAGTATGTTACCTAACCCAAGTTATTACACTTCCTGTTACCTCAATAAAAATGAACCAAACCTGTCTAGCACACATAACCAATGTGAGTAGTAGCACTACTCTAGCTCAGTCCTACATCTTGTGTGACTTACAAAGGCAGTACTAATTACTGTTTTCTTATTTTAGGAGAGAATGCAGTCCCTCTCTCTTGAGGACTGCCGCCTGCTGCTCCAGCGCTGTCTGGCCAGGGACCCCAGCATGGTCTTCGACTTGCTCATGGCCACACCCCCTCCAGCCCCTCCAGTGTCAGCCATGCCATGGTGTGTTTGCGGAAACTGTCGGGAGATGCCCACTGATGTGGAGAGGAAGTGCTGCAGGCAGCTTCCACATTCCTGCATTGCGCACCTTCCCCATATGGACCTTTATATTTTAAAAGAGGGGGTGCTGAGACTTGCCAGAAGGATCTGGAATGACATTAGGGCCACACAAGATAGTCCAGATCCTGGGGAGAGCAACCGTCAATACCGCTATGCAGCCTACAGGCAGTATGTTGTGTGGCAGTATGGGGCCCTTGGCCAGGGGCACCGAGTGGTTATCCCCAGCTGCTGCGTTTGGAGGGTCAGGGACAAGTATCCTGACCCTCACGGCCAGTACACTGGGTACCTACCCAGTCGCCTGTAAATATATATTTGTAAATAGCTAAAAAGTAATTGTTGTACTTTTTCTGTTACCTTGTCGTCATATTTATAAACACAGTTTTTTCAAGTTCTATTTGAATCTTCACTTCTTTAAATAGCACACGTGTAAGTGTGTGTGTGTTCAATCACAAACTGCAAATCTTACATGAACAAAGTAAAGGTTTCTTTTTTTAAACTAAGAAAGTTAATGTGCCTGTGTGCTACAACCTAGGCTCAGGAACTACAACATTCCAGTAGTTGTTACTGTAGAAAATGGCTACCCTACCCAGCATTTTCTCAAATCATCAAATACATAGATGCACAGAGGAGCTGTTGCAAGCAATACACAATTTATTTTACAATAATGATATAATTACTAAATATATATAATCAGGGACGTGATTCACCAAGGACAAAATAGCAGGAAATTATACAGACCCATAACGCGACATGGCAACAGTACAGCCATTAGCCTACACACTCTTATTAAAAATATCAAACAGAAAACAATTAATTTAAGGAGAAAAAACCTCAAAACAGTATGTCCGGTAACCCGTCCGGTCGCGCTGGTTCGAGCTGGT
Source organism: Decapterus maruadsi (assembly GCA_030347415.2). Classification (NCBI taxonomy): domain Eukaryota; kingdom Metazoa; phylum Chordata; class Actinopteri; order Carangiformes; family Carangidae; genus Decapterus; species Decapterus maruadsi. The sequence goes on along the minus strand of CM064897.1, from coordinate 233,324 downwards.
TTTGTGCCGAGATTATGACTCGGCGAGGCTGGGCTTTTCTTTTTCTTTTTTTTTTTAAAGGGTTCGGACAGAGAATTAATGCTCGTCGTAAATGTGAACACACTGTCGTCAGTGTGTCACGTGCAGCATCACGCCGCTCTAACAAACACTACCGCGGCACACAAAAAAAAAAGAGAGAGACGCTGCTACGTCTTTTTGTTAGCCTACGTTACCACATCACATCCCTGATACATAAATAATAAATAAGACAGCAAGCTCGATGCTCCTGGTGTAGAGGCTAGAGCAGGAGCACTCACTCTTGTGGCCCAGGGTGACCTGTGAGAACAACAACAACAAAAAGTTTTTAAATCATGGTTACCCACTTCGGTTGCTCTAACCACAAGCAAATGACAGTGTGATGTGTGGCTTATATAACAGGTACAAATACAAAAGTATTATAAAATGGTCGAAACAGCTAAGATAAGTGAAACCTCACCTACTCCTCTGCTGCGCTCAGTCCTCAAAAGCTCTTCCGTTGAGGGTGCCGGTACACCAGAGATGGGTCCAAGTGTTCTTGTGTCTCCAGGCCTGTACTTTCTCTGGAGGGGCACCCCGCCAACAGCTGTGAGCTTCTTCTGCAGTATGTGGCCTTGAAGTTCAGGGATGTAATCATACATTTTTTGTGTCTTCAGGGTGTACAGCCGCCATCTGCGCGATCTTTTGTTGTACAGCTTGGTGAATCTGTAATAAAGAAGGCGGGGTTGGAGGACATACTAATCTTTGAAAGAGATCCATGAAGTCATAAAGCACAGATTTGAAATGACACTAAGCTAAGACCTCTCTGGTGTTACACCAGTTAAAGCAGCATTGCAGATTTTCAGCTCAGTGCTTCCACCATCTGGTTGAGAAGCACCATCGTCTGAGGGGGGAAACGAAACTTATCAGCCAGCGCATCTAGCATTTATTGCCATTAATAAATGACAGAATTTACCACATGTTTGCATGGAGACTGTGTGGCAGGTGGTTGGGGGAAGGAGGGAGAGGGGGGGTGGCGGCGGTGGCGACTGGAGGAGAACCGTATGTTTCGCATTTACCGAACTCATCTCTCCCTTGACGCAGAGGGGAGAAGGGGCAGTGTTTCATACCCGTGCAGGGAAGTTACATAGTGCGGTTTCAGCCAACGCAACCCCGCTCAGATTGCGGCGGCAGCACCATTCATCCTATTAACCATTTGTCTATCATTGCAATGAGTCTGCAAACATTATTTTAAGGCCGAAAAACTCTGCAAAACTCTGCAATGTTACTTTAATAATCACTTGCTGCAATGGCCTTTGTGAGCCGTCAACATGCATAGTGTACTTACTGGAGAGAGCCGTTCTTTTTTGTCCTGGGCGCCCTATGAACGTGATGGTTGTAGTCAAGGGCGGCCAGATGAATCCGTGCACTGTAAACAGCGTGAGTGAAACTGAACCTCTTGCTGGCATACATTAATATATGATTGTGAAACGACTCAAGGTCACCTGTCGATCTGGTAAAAGAAAAATAAATTTGAGAAATTTTCTGGTAAAATAAATTTTTCCAGGTTGGATACAAGGAAACAATTAGACATCAAAACCTAAGTATGCAGTGCGGACCAGTCTTGTTACTTTTGGAAAATATTTTTATCATCATAAACACAACAGCTTATGTACCTGAAACGCAAGTACTTTGTAATGTCCTTGAGCCAGCGGGCATCCAGAACCAGCTCCCTCAGTCTTTGGTGGGCAACTGAATTGGACTCAATCCACTCTTTGTCCCTTTGGTCATCGAGTGGACCATGGTGGCAGCTGCCAAGTGCCCATGAGTGGACCCCAGTAACATGGTGGAGCAGGCCAACCCACATATCCTGAAATATAAATAAAGGCAGAACTACTTATGTGGTATCTGAACAAGCTGTGCAGTATATGTCCGAAAATACTACATGGCATTGTGACAGACAGTCAAGTTTTTGGCTACATTTACATTCACATAAACCTTCATTCACATGCCACTTTTTTGCCAAGTTCATACCAACCATTTAGCCAGTTGTTATACTTACAAAGAATTCGTCATAATTTTCAGCAGTCCTGCAGCAATGCCAGAAATGATTGCAAATGTCCCTGGACCACTGATTGATTATGGAACATCCCTTCTGCTGGGCTAACTGTAAAGAAAGACATAACAAATTGGCTTGCAGTCATTTGGCAGGCGCTTTTGGGAGACATCAGTAGAACTAAGACACAGCTATATACTATAACTATAACTAATTCATTACTTCCTCAGGCTAGAAGAACTATAAGATATTACACAAATATGAGAAAGGAGCAGCTGGGATAGTGGACTTAGGCTACATGGACTGACAATGGTAGTGGATCCATCAAAACACCAAGATGATTTCATCATCAAGGCTGTGTTATATAAATATTGAGACTGACCACATCCTAAAACATTGCAGGACAGAGAAAGGACTATCTCACCGTTGTCAGTCTCCTGGAGAGGTTTTTTGAGCCATGCCACACATCAAGGGAGTGGTGGATGCCCTTATCCTTGAACCTGCCTGTCTTTGGATCTGCAATGTAGGAATGATTTGAAAGACACTCACACTTACCCTTATTCAAGTGATTGTAAAAGGTGATCATTACTACTTACTGAAAAGTGCAGAAATCTGAGGACTGGCATCAGTGCAGATCTCGGTTAGTGTGATCTCCTGGCAGAGACGATCACAAGCTCGGACAAATCCTTCCTTCTCCATAGCCACTGAGTTTCGGTTGGTCTCCCTCTTGTCAATATTTTCAATGGCTATGATCTTTTTGGTTTGATTTTCCATAACAGAGTAAGTGCAGTACTGGGCACAAAATCCTGGGCTATCCATTCGACCATCACCTGTTGAAATATATGATGTAATATAAGTTAAGTTCTAGTTGACTGTGCAGCTACAAAAACTCTGAAAATGAGGAATTAACTGTTACCATTATTGTTATTATTATTGATTGTAATTTCAAAGCAGGACTTACCCAGGCCCACAACACTTGGCTCTGACTGAAGCTCGCTGATAATTTTCTCCCTGTGTGTCTCCCAGAACTCTTTGATGGAGTCAATGCAGTAGTGGTCCTGAATACGGTGAAAAGTTGTCCTGTTCACCATTTTCATGTTCATAAATTTGAATAGTAAGGCCATTTTGGTGTAATTGTTTCCTGACAACAAAATATTTGTTGACAGAAGGAAGTCTCCAGCATGCATCCCATATTTTAATGTAGGCTGGGAGGACCACCTCCACACAGTGTGACCGTGTGAACATATCTGAAACACAAAATATCACTATTGAGTGACTTTTACATCTATGTCCAAGTAAACACATCCATAAACAACATCATAACCATACCCATTCAACTACCGCAGCTGTGCCCTTCGCTTGGATGACCTCCTCAAATGGCTTAGGTGCACCACAAAGGCGACTGGTGTGGTGATCTGTCTTTGTGCATGCACAGACTGGTATCTGTAAGTGCTGGACGAGTTGTTGTAAGCTGCTGTGGTAGATTATTGAAGCTGGGACTCCAATTACATCTTCACAAACAACTGCACTTATTTGTGGAACATCTGAGGACTCTTGCTCCTCCACTTCCTCCATGCCATCACAGTCATACAGGGTGTCTTCCAACCTTCTCTCTGGGAGATCATCCATGTTTATGTTTGACTCCAGGGCAGCACCAGTCCTACTCACAGAAAACCATAAGAGAAAGCATAATGTGAAACTTGCGGCAAATTAAAAAAAATACTGAAGTGATGCCTGAAATATTGCTTCTCACGTACCTCAAACAAATACGTGGCCTGTACTCACTGTCGGCACTGTCATCCGATTCGTCCTCGTGCAAATGATAATAACTAGGGTCTGAGTCCTCCCACTCGATGCTACATGGCGAAGTGGAAAGAAGTAATCTGTGACATGCCTTGGATAGCGAAAGGTCACACAAGACAATACATAACAACAACTACAAAATTACTTACGAGGCATTTCTAAGATCGTTGAAAGCATCCACGTTGACTGTGGCGGCAGTAACCTGGTTTTCGTTGGCTTCCAACTGTCCAAATGCAGACAAAGTTCTACTGTCAAGTCCCTCAGCTTCATGGCTTGAAAAAATAGAAATAAAACTAATTGAATAACATAGTCATGGAGAAAATACAGTAATAAAGTCTGATGAATTTAAGTGCAATGTACTGGTAGGCTAAAACATAACAGATTACATAAGGCCAAAAGAGGTAGACAATGATGCACAGTACAATAAAATTGCAGTCAAAAAATAAGCTTATTTATTGATCAATGAATACTGGTACACACACCTGCCTTCTTCCACCGCAGTCAACGTCCTTTCCAGGTCTTCAACTCCTTGAATTGCAAAATCATCTCTAGAAATGACCCAAAAAAAGAAGAAAAGAAAATTGGTCACTTACATATGAAATTTTATACATTTACACTTAGAACAAAAAAAATACAATGACAGAGATAGCCTCACCCTCCAGACTGGGAATCGATGCTAGACAGCTGGGGGGGGGGCAGTCTTCGTCTGATTGGCGTGGAGGTGGGCATGTACTTTTGATAGCTGAGGCGCAAAGATATTGTGATGAAAAACAAACAAATATACAAAGAAAACCAATCAAACAAAATCACAACCAGCTGTTCTAGGCATCTGATACAATAGCCTATAGCATATACATAATGAAATGAACGTATTTCTGCAACCTTTGTCACTACCTGCCACTATGAGCCCTCGTTTTCGTTTACATCAATCCCTGTGTATCCCTAACATGTAGGTGGCAACGTAGCGAGAAACTCAGGCCCACGTTAGCCAATCACAATCCCGACAGTCCTAGTTGTAAACATACCGTATAACGTTACATATACAAAACCTTCCTGACCGGAGTTTAGCTCACATGTTTCACGTCATTATATCGCCGTCTACGCTACTACGTAGACGGCGTCTATAAAGTCTATAAAACCAATTACTGAACAAAAAAATATCATTTCTGAGACATGTTTTTGTCAATAACGTTAGTCATAGTTGTCGTTCATTGGCTGTCCGTTAGCTGCTAACGGCTACCGTCAACTGCTATATTCCATAACAGTTAAGCGGTCAATGAAAAAACATTTCTTTCCCAGCGGATAGTTAACTTACAACATGGTTGAGCCAACTGCAGTTGTTTCATATCGAGTCTAACAACGGGTCTTTCTTTTTTTTACAAAAAGACGTCCTTATGTTACCATTGCTGCTACTGTTAGCTGTAACGTTAGCTGCCAGCTGACCCTGCCAGCTGCCTAAAAATCCCGTTTTTCTCAGCTTACATCCAAACAGAGTTTTCTCCACACTGACCGGAGTTTTTTTTTTTAATGATTATTCTCCGTTTGCGTCTAAACGAAGGGTGCAAACGGAAATATCTCGATTTTCACAATAAACTCCTACATTTAAACAGGGCTCAACATTGCTTAAGAATTAGCATTTCTAGTGCTTTATTTCTTAATATTTTTCCAGGTCCCCCCAGTTGGGAGACCTTAGGGTTGTCATGCGATTATACATTCTTCGACCGTGAAATTTGTATTTACAGGAATACAACAACTGACAGAATTAGCAAACTCACTAGCGTTAACTTGCTAGCTGCCAGTTAGCAACGGTCGCTAACGGCTAACGTTATCGCTCTACTGTTGCATTTTGACCGACATTGATTACTTCTGAAAGATAGCCTTATAAAACTGTAACGCTAGATGAACTTTACTTGATTTTTCTCGGGATGACAATTTACTATTCATATCCAACTGACTTAGCACTAGCACTCCACTAGCACTCACCTGTCCATCAGAAACAAGGCGACCTGTGCGTCCGTGATGAAACCGTTCAACTCCTTCAACTCTCTCCATCGATGGTATGCCTCGCCGATGTTTACCCTCGTTTTGGCATAGTCACGATCCCGTTCCCTCTTTCTAGCCATGTACTGCTCCGTGCGTCTCTTTTTATTTTTAGCCTCTGCCATATTGAGTAGGTAACTAGTGTTGACTGTCAATATTGTCGGTTTGGTCTGCTCAGTATCTGCTTGTCGTGCACGAGCACGTAACTGGCGCAGAATCCACTCCTGCCCTCTGATTGGTTGGAACACGTTTGTTGTGGTTTGGGGGGGACGGGTAGGTTCATACAGTTTGTATATTTTTCTGTGAGCCCACATGGCCACTAGGTGGCCTACAGAGAACAGAGTTTGTTTCTGCTCACTAATATGACCAGCTATTAACAGTTTGTGATGGAAGATATCCTGTAAGTGAAAATTTGTGTTTTTGCACAGAATCGCTGATACAGCCTTTAAAGGTGAATTTCAGCTCCCAGGTTTCCTAAAAGAACAATCACAGGTACAGTAACTCTCCTGCCTGTTGCTGAACTTCTTCTCTTCTCCACATTCAGTGTGTGTGTCAGCGTCGCCCCCTGCTGGTCGTTAGACACACCTACACCTGTTTCCTCCATGTTTTTATTTCAACTCCTCAGAAGAGAGACTCTGCTTTGTGCACTTGTTGGTCCAGTATGGGATCTTGATGGAACAGGTGTCACACTGATGTTTCCTGAGCAGATTTGACCTCTGACCTCTGTCCTCCTCCACAGATCCAGAAGTCTGCAGAGAAACCCAACCCCAGGTAGGAGCAGAGGGGGGAGGTACGACTGGACATAACAAGAACACATAAACATAAACAATAACATAAACATGGAGGATGGACATGTGGAACAACTGAACAACACAACCATGTGTTATTGCAGTAAAACCTGAGGCCTGAGCCACAGACAGTTCAACAAATCCAGGTTAACTCTAGTTTATCTGGATTAACTCAGCCAAACATTGACCCTCCTCATCACCTGTACTGTGATGCTGGTTGTCACTTGGCTCAGGAGACTCTGGGTTTGGCTCATTGTGTCAAAACTCTACACATCCTCTCTTTTTTTCTGCAACAAAGTTTTTGTTGTTCTTTTTTAAAAGCTTTTTTTTTGTGGCAAATCTCCACATCTCAGAGATTTTACTTAGACATGTACATCAGGAATTTGGACATGTTGGCCGTAATGCTGTCGAAGCTGAGAGAGAGGAACTGGATAGCTGGTGTGGGTTCAGCCATCAGGAGAGTGATGTCAAGGTGCATCACCTGTCGCTGCCTTAATGCTCTGCCAGTTCACCAGCAGATGGCAGACTTGCCTCATGAAAGAATTGTTCCAGATGAACCTCCATTCACTCGTGTTGGAGTTGACTGCTTCGGACCTTTCAAGGTTAAGGGTAGAAAGAGAAAGAGAGAGAGAGACTCACCTTGTTGGATTTTGGCTGTTTGACTTTGACTGGTGAGACTGTGGACTTTTGAGTCATAGAGATATGATTCAAGAAGAAAGAAGATTTGAACATAGGATTATTGATGGACATTCATTGTTGAGCTTTATTGTTGTTGAAAGTCCTTTTGTATGTTTATGTCACCTACTTGGTATGTGAGTAATTATTTAGATCAACTCAATAATTAGGGGCTGGTGTGCAGGAGTCTGTCCCCTGTTCAGTGTTGCCCAAATGCAAAACTTGAATAGGTCTGTGCTGTTTTCACATTTAAAGCACCAAATGCACTGAAACCTATTTTCATACCCACACCAGCCTCACTTTCAACGCGCACCGAGAGCCGGACTTAACAAACCAAGCTTTGTAGTCATGTGTTCAATGCTGTGTTTAAACGTATTTGCTATGGATGGTTAGATGAGTGCACTGATTGCACGTCAGTCTCCAATCTCCAGATTTATATAGTTGGTTGTGATTTGAAAGTACGAGTTTGGTGTCAATTAGTCTTTCATTCATTTTAATTATTGTATTTTATTTATTGTCTATTCGTTTCTGCATTGCCCTGATAGCACGCCAGTCTCCTATACCATTTATTCATTGTTCAAGTGCCCAGTTATTGATTTATTTTAATTATTGGCTATTTATTGTCAATTACTTCCTGCATTATGAACAACTTTGCCTCTCCTTTTTAGGCTATAGGCTGATTGTCTTGGCTTGTAATTGTATTGCGCAACAAGCGCGAGTTAGGAACCCCCCCGAATATTGATGGGTATTTCGCACACTGCACCACACACACAGTAATTTAATATAATCTCAATGTGATACTTCAGTCATGTGTTTGTTGTGTAACTGTGACAATAGACAGTTCACAGTGACAAACACCTGGTGGCCATTTTGTCCATTTCTAATCTGCTATAGAGCAACGCGCTGACATCAGAGCTTTGTGTCATGTAGGTACAGTAAATAGGTTCAGGTGAAATACTGCTGCATGGGACGTCAGCGCCACCTACTGTCATAAATCTGTACCTTCATCACAGAGCAAAGGAGGGACGGCACAGGATTATGGGGAGAGCATTTGCTTTGAAGTAAAGAGTGAGAATCTGTAAAGAATAAGAAAACACATGTAGAAATCCAAAGAGAAACAAATAAAACACTTAACAATTTCTTTTCAATAAGCCAGGCTGCCGATCAAAAGCAAGTTATGAATGGAAATATGTTGCTGTGAATCATGGTCTCATGCTCTCTAACCACTTTCCTACCAGACAAAACACTGTTAGTTTCCACTTTCGATCCATGAGTTCAAGATAAAGCACAAGCTGTAGCTTCTCATAGACATGGAGCAGTGGGCTGTCTCCTCCACAGCATCACACCAACACTTAGTAACTTCTTCTGAATCATTGAATTGGACACAAAATAAGGATTTTGCAGAAGAAATACATTGATTTTTATGTAAAGAGAAAAAAATAGAGGAAGAAGATAATAACTTTCTGGCATGACTATGGCAAATATGAACAGATTACTTTTACAACAGTTTACAACATGTGGATACAGAATTAAAGCTGGATACATATATTTTTCATGGGACCTTCACCACTGTGTGAGATCCAGTAGTTAAAGCTCTGCCTCTGGAGGAAGGATGAAACAGAGCTGAACTCAGTGAGTATTTGCTTTTATTTCTGCTGTTCTCACATTAATATTAAAAACCCATGAGCAGTTACATGTAATAATACATATTTAAAAAATCATAATAAAACTATACACTGTATCTATATGTATGTAAAGTACATGGACCCACCATTACCCTTCAAACCCTGAGAGATCAGATAACATTAATAAAGAAAAACAGAGTAATACAGAGAAATAAATCACACAATATATATTTTCACATTCAAACAGTTTTGTTCATGTTCCAGACAATAGCTGTGATAAAGAGTCAGAGGCTCCAACACAGGAAGTCACATGTGATCAGATTCAGATGGACAGGACAGTTGGGAGAGAGACAGGAAATGGGAGGCAGAGAGGGGGTTGACACGCAGGATAGGAATCGAACCGTGTCGCCTGCAGTGAGGACTACAGCCTCAATACATGGGGCGGGTTCTCCACCAACTCAGCTAAACACAACCTGAGTCAGGAACTTTCTAGCTCCAGTGACCTTGTTTTGTTTAAGTATCATCACAGTTTAAAACTTACAGTTCACTTGTTTCTACAGAACTTCACTTGGCACTAATTTCCCTGCTCAACAACATGTCGTCAGGTTCTTCAACATATGAACCAACTGGAATGGTGATAATATAGTGATATAATGTGTAGAAGAACTCTAACAGAAGGACGTATTAATATATATAAAAAATATGAGAAGTCTTGGACCAGTTTTTCAGCAGCTGGAGAGACTGGGACAGAGACAAGAATCAGTTCTTCTTCCAGATAATTTCAGTCTTTCCTCTGGACGTTTATTCAAAGTTCGATCTCTCATCAACCTTCATCACTGAGAGTCTCAGGGCCAGTTTCACTGTCTCTGTCTTTTCTTAAAGCTTTAAAACAAACTGGAAGGAATAGTCAATATGTAATAACGGACGCTTCCATTGTTAAAGGAAGAGGAAGAAGATAACAAGAATCATTGAGAAGAGTTTAGAAAATCAACTGATTTAATCCATGAGTGAGAGACAGAGACAGACATGTAGAGACTGATCTGTCTGTCCAACAGTGAGAAGGTTTCTGTGACAGGAGGAGACTCTGCTTCACTCAACACAGAGACACTGAGGAACCACAACTGGACCAGAGTCCAAACCCAGGATAGAGAGGTTGAGTGAAGGTGGTGTTGAAGGTGTAGATGTGGATCAGTGAGTCAGAGGAGACTCTGTAGAAGGACAGAGAGCCAGCAGGACAGTCCACATACACTGCTACTCTGTTAGAGACAGAGGAGGAGGAGGAGGAGGAGGAGGAGGAGGAGGAGGAGGAGGAGGAGATACGTGTCTCTCTGTTATTGTGCCATACGCAGTAACCACCATCAGAGCAGCTCAGACTCCAGGACTGATCGTTCAGTCCAAACAAACAGTCTCTACTGTCTCCTTTCCTTCTGATTCCTCTGTAACTCACTGATATAAAAACCCATCCTCTCCACTCCACCTCCCAGTAGCAGCGACCAGTCAGACCAGTTGAACACAGCAGCTGAGGCCAGTAGTCAAATCTGTCTGGATGATCAGGATATGACTGATGCTCCTCCACACGTGTCGCCTTCCTGTTGTCGTCAGACAGTTTGATCTCTCTGTTCACTGTGTGTGTGTCGATTGTGAGTGGACAGGAATCTGATGGAGAGAACAAGACACAGCTGTGATCAGTTATTGACAGTTTGATGAAGACTCATGACGTCAGTGATGGACAGTGTGAAGATGGATGAATGTGCTGCTCAAAGTAAAAACACACTTACACCTCCATGGACCTGGTGTCAAGAATCGGCCTCCAGCAGGCTCCACCCTGAAAGGAGGAGGGGGGTCAGAGCAGCACATTCTCTGTCAGCATGCACACATGGACATTACATGGCTCTCACACACACACTGTTTTATCACTGTGTTCACGTGGAGGCTGGTATGTATGGATGAAGACTGAGCACAGAGAAGAAGGAGCTGGAGTCTTTTGCCCAATTCCAATTCTATTTTTCATCCCTACCCCTAGCCCTTAACCCTTGCCCTTGAAACGGAGCTACAAGGGGTAGGGGTAGAAAGTCAACCCACACGAATTGGGACACCACTTCAACAGTCACATACGTCATCAGTAGTCTCTGCTGGCTTTCACATGAGCAGACGTGACAAGCTTTTGCCACAAATCCTGTATTCAAAACCACGGTAACATAATAAAAATTTTTATTAAGACTGATCGGTTCATTGTAAAACCTTTATTTATTGATGTAAATGTGGTGATTTCTGTACGTAAGCTACAGAGCCCCAGGCAGCGCTGCTCATGTGTCCAAAACACACACGAAGCTTCAATTTTAATTCAAACAAATTAATGCGACTGCCACAATAGTGGTAAGAGTAAGTTAATTAGCGATGGTCTGTTCTACCGGTGTTACTGTACGTCAGGAGGGTGGCCGGCTGACAAGCCCTCCGGACGGAGTGGTGTCTCCGTGATGAGCTGCTGATCTGCTCCACAGGTGGAGGCTCCACCACGGAGCTTCACTTCTCCGAAAAATGTCATAACAGCCGTCATTTGGATAAACCGACCGCACATTAGGGATCTAAATAGCTACTTTCTCGCATGAAAACATATTAAAACTTAACAAAATGACGTTATAACAGCGCTACACTGAGAAATAAAACAGCTGCCGGTTGCCGCAAGATGCATTCTGGGAAACTTCACAGCCCTCGGTCACAGCCCTCGATTTGTAGTGTGCCCCTGAAAAATCTCTGTTTCGAGGGCCAGATAGCCCTACCACTTCCCCTAACCTTTGTCTGAATGAGCATTGGGACAGCACTACCACTTCACGTGAACGCACAAAACGAAGGGTTAGGACCGAGGGCTAGGCTAAGGGGAGAATTGGAATTCCAACTCAGTCACATCATATGGAACAAAGCAGCCGTCCTCAGGACCAGTCCTGAGCTCCATCAAACCTGTCCACACATTTTGACTGGACTTGAAGTCAGAGTCCAGAGGAAGCAGAGAAACTGTAGAGCAGAGAGAACCAGGCTCAGCTCAGAGCACATGGACTCAGACAGGAAGTGAAGCTCCAGCTGCTGGAGACTTTCATTAAGGAGACACTTTGTGGCTTCATCTGATCTGGAGTCAGACGTGTTGGAGCAGCACACACACAGTCTGAAAACAGCTGTTTGATCACACACACATTCAGCCACAAACACTGATTATTACACTGTTCACTACACTCACTCTCTTCTGATTGACAGCTCCAGGCCTCTGGACAGTGAGGACATCTGGATGTCACACTGTGATTTACTGTCTCCTCAACACAACAACAGATCTCATCAGGACAAGATCAGGATCTCAGAGATGAAAGCTGCACAGCTAATTTTTGAAACACTTCAGTAAAACCTGTTTTTGGACACATCAGACTATGACAGAGAACGTCAGTGGAGTTCGAGCTTCACTGTGGCCTAGACCATCTCTAGGTGCAATGTGAGTGATCAGATCTGATGTCATCAATACATCAATCACTTGAGATATGTTAATACCAGGTGTGAACGGGGCCATAGAAGATGTTCCAGCTCCTCCTCCTCTACCAGACAGTGTGTGTGGCTGCAGCAGCCTCTCCATATCTGAGAGAGTCCAGTCTCCAGTCTGGATCCTCCAGTCCAGCAGACAGCAGCTTCACTCCTGAGGCTCCTGGATGGTTGTAGCTCAGGTCCAGCTCTCTCAGATGGGAGGGGTTGGAGCTCAGAGCTGAGGCCAGAGAAGCACAGCCTTCCTCTGTGACCAGACATCCTGACAGACTGAACACACACAACAACACACAGGAACCCTCTGTCAACACCTGCTGCTGTGTTCAAGTGTCATCAGATAAACAGCTGGATGGATCCTCACCTGAGAGTCTCCAGTCTACAGTGTGGACTCTCCAGTCCAGCAGACAGCAGCTTCACTCCTGAGTCCTGCAGGTTGTTGTTACTCAGGTCCAGGTGTCTCAGACTAGAGGACTGGGAGCTGAGGACTGAGGACAGAGCTTCACAGCTTCTCTCTGAGAGGTTACAGCTGCTCAGTCTGAGGAGATGATCACGAGGAATTAAAGAGAGGAAATGAATTAATTTTCTGTCCTGTTGAAAACACAAAAGTGTCTTTCTGTTTTAATGAATAAATCCAACTATCTTAGGCTGAGAGATACTTTATTGATCCCAAGGGAAATTGAAGTATCCAGTAGTGCAGAAATACAAATAATATAAGAGCATAAAAAAGCAATATAACACAGCTGCCCAGTCAGGTAGCCTAATGTGGTTACAGCTCCTCCATATCAGTGCTTATAGAAAGATGATCATGTGTCTGTCCGATCAGTTCTGTCTTGACCTTAAGGTTGTGGGTTTGATTCTCATGTTGACAGAGATGGTAAAACCAGCAGTTGCCCTTTCAAAATTTCCCCAGAGGAAATTTTCTAGTTAGGTTTTAGTATTGCTATTTATTTACTGTCTCTTTTTCATTTATTTATGCATATTATTGAGCACCCCCCCAACTCAAGCTTTTCACAATGTGAAAAAAAAAGATCTGAGTGATAAATAAACTTGACTTGACTGTACACTTACAGAGCTTTGTTGGAGGCTTTGACCACTGGCAGCAGCCTCAGAAGAGCCTCCTCTGAAGCAGAGTATTTCTTCAGGTCAAACTCATCCAGATCTTCTCCTGATGACAGTAAGATGAAGACCAGAGCCGACCATTGAGCAGGAGACAGTTCATCTGTGGAGAGACGTCCTGATCTCAGGGACTGTTGGATGTCCTCCACTAGAGAACCATCATTCAGTTCATTCAGGCAGTGGAACAGGTTGATGCTTTTCTCTGCAGAGCCAGTAATTTCAATCTTCTTCTTGATGTACTGGACTGTTTCCTGATTGGACTGTGAGTCACTTCCTGTTTGAGTCATCAGACCTCGTAGGAGAGTCTGATTGGTCTCCAGTGAAAGACCCAGGAGGAAGCGGAGGAACAAGTCCAGGTGTCCATTTGGACTCTGTAAGGCCTTGTCAACAGCGCTCTGGTAGAAAGACTTTGGTTCAGGTTTTTCTCCCAACAGTGGAGACCACCTGGATGTTGTTTGTTGTTGTGACATCAGGTTGAGTCTAGAGTTGATGAAGGTCAGATGGACATGAAGAGCAGCCAGAAACTCCTGAACACTCAGATGGACGAAGCAGAACACCTTGTCCTGGTACAGGCCTCTCTCCTCTTTAAAGATCTGTGTGAACACTCCTGAGTACACTGAGGCTGCTCTGATATCGATGCCACACGCTCTGAGATCTGATTCATAGAAGATCAGGTTTCCTTTCTGCAGCTGCTCAAAAGCCAGTTTTCCCAGAGATTTAATCATCTTCCTGCTCTCTGGACTCCAGTGTGGATCTGTCTCAGCTCCTCCATCATACTTGACCTTCTTCACTTTGGACTGAACCACCAGGAAGTGGATGTACATCTCAGTCAGGGTCTTGGGCAGCTCTCCTCCCTCTCTGGTCTTCAACAGCTCCTCCAGAACTGTAGCAGTGATCCAGCAGAAGACTGGGATGTGGCACATGATGTGGAGGCTTCGTGAGGTCTTGATGTGGGAGATGATCTCTCTGGCCTGCTGCTCATCTCTGAACCTCTTCCTGAAGTACTCCTCCTTCTGTGGGTCAGTAAACCCTCTGACCTCTGTCACCATGTCAACACACTGAGGAGGGATCTGATTGGCTGCTGCAGGTCTTGTGGTTATCCAGAGGCGAGCAGAGGGAAGCAGGTTCCCCCTGATGAGGTTGGTCAGCAGCACGTTGACTGAGGTGGACTCTGTCACATCAGTCAGGATCTCAGTGTTGTGGAAGTCCAGAGGAAGTCGACACTCGTCCAGACCGTCAAAGATGAAGACGACCTGGAACTGATCAAAGCTGCAGATTCCTGCTGCTTTGGTTTCAGAGAAGAAGTGATGAACAAGTTCCACCAAGCTGAACTTTTTCTCTTTCAGCACATTCAGCTCTCTGAAGGTGAAGGGAAATGTGAAGTGTATGTCCTGGTTGTCTTTGTCTTCAGCCCAGTCCAGAGTGAACTTCTGTGTTAAGACTGTTTTCCCAATGCCAGCCACTCCCTTTGTCATCACTGCTCTGATTGGTCGGTCTCTTCCAGGTGGGGCTTTAAAGATGTCTTCTTGTCTGATGGTTGTTTCTGGTCTGTCTGGTTTCCTGGACGCTGTTTCAATCTGTCTGACCTCATGTTCATCATTGACCCCTCCAGCCCCTCCCTCAGTGATGTAGAGCTCTGTGTAGATCTGGTTCAGAAGGGTTGGGTTTCCTGCTTTAGAGATCCCCTCAAACACACACTGGAACTTCTTCTTCAGGGCAGATTTGAGTTTACGTCCACAAACCGCTTCAAAATATTCTGAATGAAAACACAAAATCAGAAAGAAAACATAACATTTTAATTCCTCTAAATAATGAATATATGAACATGTTTCCCTCCATGTGTCGATGTCAGTGAACGTCTCATTTGTCCATCATGTTGAATCTTTAGAGAAATCCTCTTACTGCTCTGCAGACGCTCAGCCAGCTCCTCCTGCTTCATCCTCCTCAGGAAGTTCACTGTGATCTTCACTAATGCCTCTCTGCTGCTCCTCCTTTGCTCTTTATCCTCATCATCCATCACCTCCTCATCCTCCCTCTGACTCCCTGAGCATTCTGGGTAATCTGGACTCAGAGCCTTGTGGATCTTCTTCAGCTCATACTTGACAAAAGTGAGCATGTTGTCCTCCAGCAGCTGGAACAGAAACTCTATGAGTGACAGCATCAAACTAAAAGCATGGAGCCAAACATCAGATCCATGTTGGACAGACTGACAATCCACTGGTGTCAAAGTGCAGCATGGAGATGATGGTGAACACAACAGATGTAACAGCAGCTGTTGGACATGTCCTCACCATAAATATGGAGTCCAGGTGTGTTTGATGCTGCTGGGCAGACTGACCACTGGACTGAACCTCTGAGCTCTCCTGCTCCACTCTGTGGAGGAATCAGTGTCAAGTCAACATCAGGACAGAGACATAATACAAGATGGACTTTATATGTCCCCTGAGGACGTGTACAAGTATGTATGTGTATATGTTTGTATCTGTATGTATAAATAAAGAATGATAGAGCACATGAGTTTTAATCTCCTGATCATTCCTTTGGTAAAATTAGTTAATTTGTTGTTGAAAATGGCATTTTTTGTGCTCCTTAACATGTCCACATTTCCACACCCTTTTCACCATATTTCAATGACAAATCACTAAAGGAAAAAAAGGGTCTCCCACACACTGTCCAATCACTTGCAAAAGACTTTTTTTTTAAAAAAAACAGATGGGAGGGAGGGAGCAGGGGTATTTCCTTATCCCCACACTGCCTATCTGCTAACATTTCTTACTTAAGCCTTTGTGTTCCTTTCGGAACATAGGCCATTGATGAATTGTTTCCACCCTCGTCTGCTAACATTTCAGTCCACATTAAAAAAAAAGAGATTCCAAATCTCTGCTTTAAAAAGGTCCTGTGGACCGAAACGTTGTCTGTTTTATTCAAGGGCATATTCACACCAGGCTCGTTTGGTCCGCTTGAAACTGACTTTTCCTCTGGTGCAGACTTTTTAGGGAGGTGTGAATACAAACCAGCGGCCTCTGATGCGGATCAAACAAGTGGACCGAGACCACCTCTGCAGGTGGGACTCAGTCCACTTGTTTGATCCGCACCAGAGTCCCAAACGAACCCTTGTACGATTCATGTACGGTGGGAATGCAAACCGAACCTTTACCGGACCAAATGCAAAATCCAAGCGCCTTTTTGGATTCAACAGGCTTCCGTTGTTGTCAGAAAATGTGGAAATTATTGAGCCGTGGGTCAACATGGAGCACAGATAGACACGCTGCTTCCTTGACATTTAGGCCTATCAGATGCCTGAGAGGATGCGCCCAGTGATTTTTTTTTTTTTTTTTTGCCTGTATGCAACTCATACCATGCCACCATAAATTACAACTTCGTAAAGTCTTGCCATATCATTCAAAAAGTACTGTACCCTGCAGTTCTCTCCCACTCCTCACAGGCTCCACACTGCCAAGCTACCGGCAACACAGCGCCTCTGTCTGCACATCCAAAGTAAAAAGTCCGCTGTCTGACGTTTAATAGCGGCGGGGCGGGTTGTGAAAAAAGATGCGGTGGTGCGGGGCGGGCTGGGGCGGGTTAAAATACTTGATAGATGCGGGACCCGCAGGTTGGAAAAAACTCCGGCCCGCGCATCACTAGTATACAGTCATCCTGTTCTTCTCAATCAATTGTGCTGTGTAGATGATGGCCTTTCAACTTTTCTGGAATAACAAAAATCCCTATGCAGCAATAAGAAGACAGATTACATCCAGTGTTTCTCATTAATAAAGGAGACTGTGGCCTGCCACATGTGCTCATGAATAAATAAATAAAAATAGAAACATAGCAACATGACAGTAGGCTACAATGTGACTTCCATTCTCCCGGTTTTTCCGAGTTTTTTTTATCCCTCCGACAATCCCACCCCACTCAAAGGAATAATAATTTTTAAACTGCGTTTCACCCCCTCTCATCTCCGTCAGTCATTCCACCTGCCGCCTGTCTCGCGTGCGGTCGCACCGCATACACACACGCGCACTGTGTGTACACAGACACGGGTGCATGGACAGTTCGCGCTTTAACATTAAATGCGCTATATGGCACTATAAGTCAGATAGTCCGACCACCGACTCTGGCGTGCTAACAGCTAACAGCTACCAGCTGTGCTACAGCAGCTGACCGAGACTCTTGGTGCCGCGGCTCGGGCCGCTCGGTGCGTTCCTCTCAGTCAGCTGGTGAAGCAGCGGTTTGATGAGCATAATGTCCGTGACGTGTCCCACGACGAAGTTGTGACACTAGGTGACTATAAGTTTATACATGGGGGGAAACCCTGGAAACAGGTTGGGAGTGTCATTTTTTCTAGCTCGCCAAGTGGCAAGACAGATAAAATTCTGTCTCGCCACAGAGCAATCTGGGTCGCGAGTGGCGAGTGCTAATTTCAAGCCCTGCTCGTATCCTATAAAAATCCTATAAAAATATTCACAACTTATGTGTGAATAGTTTTAGATTTTTTTCAAAAGAATCATCTGCAAAGTGCTATCACGTTACACATTGTGCTGCACAGGGTTGGGAGGGTTACTTTAAAAATGTATTCCAGTACAATTACAAATTACCTGTTAAAAAATGTAATCAGTAACGTATTCTAAGTACCCCAAAATTAAAGTAATGTAACTGATTACTTTTAGTTACTTTTGGATTACTTTAATACCAAACATATGCAAATTAAGTCACGCAGCCATCACGCTTCAATTCACGATGACCATAGATGTATTATACATCCATAGACCGTTAATATAATGCATCCATGCCATAGACTAGATCACTCTGGAAACAGGAAATGAAACGCACCGAGCATCCGGTAATTTTCAAAATAAAACACAATGGAGGGGAGGGTAGCTTATCACAGTTTATCACGCAAGAAAGTCACAACAAACAGGTTTTGCACAATGGTTTGCACTTTGCACAGATTAAAATTTGTGCAACACCTTCACATCACAATCCACGCCATCTAGAAGCCCACACAGATCAGCTGTTATTAAAACCCAACTCATCCTGATATTAATCCACACTCAAACCGAAGCAACAGTAATGTGAACTGTACTCAACAAGCTATTATTAAGAGGTTTACAGACATGCTGCGCAGTGTGTGTGTGTGTGTGTTTGCGTGTGTTAGAAAGAGAGGGGGAGAGAGAAAGTAGGTAAAAGCTGCTAACTGTTAGCTGACTGTGCTACCGTGGCTCAGGCGTCGGTCTCGTCAGGTAAAAGCTGCCGTTTATTCCTCAAATGAACGTTGTTCTCTGGTACAGTTATCCATCACTGCTGTTGAATTAGCCGCTAAACTGCTGGACGATTCACGAAAGCAACGTAAACGTATGTGCCGCTCACAATCAGTAGAGTTACGTAATAAGGCAGCATAGTGTGCGTAGCCTCCGCCACACACACATCGGTTACACCCCGCCTTTCCGAAGCCCCGCCTTTCCGACAATAGACTTCCATTCGTCGTAATAGCGGGGTTTTCTTTTTTTCCAAAGACACCGCTATTTCGAAAAGGCTACTGACATAAAGACCTAACGTTCATTCTGCTTCTAGCCTGTCTAGCCTCCACCTGATCTTTTTACTAAACTTAACCAACTCCTTTCTTCATTGCCTAAGCCCAACCAAAGCATCTCCCTCAGTCAGCTGTCAGCACGAGCGGAGGCTGTCGGAACAGCGGTGTTTCGGAACGGGGGGCGACCGCCATTCCGAAGGACCGCCATTCCGACGGTCTGCCAGTCCGAAAATTCCCGAAGGTCCGTCATTACGAACTGCCCGAGGGGCCGCAGTTCCGAATGTGTTTTATTTTGAAAATTGACCGGATTCTCTCGTGGTTTGACTTCCTGCCCGGCTTGACACGACGCGCCGCGGGGACCGCGTCCCCCTCCCCCTCCGCCTCCAAAGTTTCACCCAGGTGCGACCGTGCGAGTGATGATGCAGCCGCGGCGCTCCTGCTGAAAATAAATGTCCTTGCTCTGTGCTTTGGTTAGGTTTAGGCAATGTAGAAAGGAGTTGGTTAAGGTTAGTAAAAAGATTAGGTAGAGGCTAGTCTCGCTCGCCAGACCCTCCTCCAGAGAAGAGGCCAATAAAATCACCGTTAATATGTGTCTCCCCTGGGAGTCGAACCCTGATCCACCGCAACAAAAACGGGAACTCTAACCACTGTACTACCGCCACATATACTAGTTTGGACACCCTGTGCTTTAAACCATTCAACATTTTTTAAGGTTCGGAATGGCACCCTTTTTTTCAGGTTCGTAATGGCACCCTTTTCCCATAAATAATTAAGGGTCGGCATTCCGACAAATTAAAGTAAACGTTCGGAGTGGCGGCCCTTCGGAATGGCACCCTGGAACCTTTCGGAACAGCGGGGTGTCGAAGTGGAGGTGCGTCGGAATAGAGAGCTGTCCCCACACACATCGTACGGGCAGAAGAGGCAGGAGCTCCGTCTGTGATCACCT
Source organism: Decapterus maruadsi (assembly GCA_030347415.2). NCBI lineage: Eukaryota > Metazoa > Chordata > Actinopteri > Carangiformes > Carangidae > Decapterus > Decapterus maruadsi. Next base: position 213,226 of record CM064897.1, on the reverse strand, counting down.
CTGAAATACAGAGTGGCTTCTTCGGCCGCTCTACAGCCCGTGGTTGATTTTAAAAATGTGAAGTAATCAGATAAGTAATCTCCGTTTTTGTCAAATGTATCTGTAATCTGATTACAGGTTTTTTTTTCTGTAACTGTAACGGACTACAGTTACCTTTTTTGTACCCTGATTACGTAATGCCGTTACGTGTATTCCGTTACTCCCCAAGCCTGGTGCTGCACATCTTCAGGGGCGCATGGCGTCTGTCAGATTGTTTGTTTACAGGATTTTTCCTGCATTATAAATTTTGAGGCGGCTGCCGCGCTGGAATGAATCTTGGTTGAAACTCTGTGTGCGGTATGGAAGCTCAGTGGCGCAGTTTTCAACTCGGTTCAACCACTCGACTGCACCGTTTACCCTGCGCGGCCAGTGCGTCCGAGAGGGAAAGAGAAAGGAGACGGACTGATGACAGCATGTCTTGCTGCAAAATTAAAAAAAAAAAAAAAAAAAAAGGCTGATGCCGAAGGCAAACGCGAGCCGCCGGGCGGATCGTGGCCCACCGCCTGTAAAACCCATACAAACTGCCATGTGCGCTCACAGCAACACCGCCAAAAACAACGCCGTAGCGGTGCGTTTTCAGTGCGACGTGCCCGTTTCCTGCTTCTCCCGTCGGTGTTGTGTCAGACCCCCGGTCTGGAAACTTTTTCACGCAGAGCTCTGCCCCGTTTGGAAGGAGCAGGAAGCCCATATGCGGGAAGAGGTCGCCTCCGAGATGTAGAATGTCAGTATAGAAGAGAAAAACCCATTTCAGGACAACTGTCTTGTATCACCAGAACAGAACAGACATATCCTGTGGTATTTAGCGTCCTGCCATATTTAATTGAGGGGGACAATGCCTGACAGTGCAGCTGTCAAGACGCTTTTGACACCTTGGCCTCAAATAAAGAAGAACAAAACAAATAGGGAAACTTCCATTTATTCCATCTTGTTCTCTTTGAAATGCAGGTCTTAAATTAATTTGCCTGGGGGATACAAGTCCACTATGTTAAATGTGTTGAAAATTGACAATAGATATGAAAATGCACTTTGTTGATTTCATTTAATTGACATAGGGGTAGTCTATAAGATACCATTTGGACTTTATAAGGTTCGGACCTTTCACTTGGATGAAAGTTTAGTAACTGGACCTCGATGAATTTTAGTTGAATACCCCTGCCCTAAACCTAACCTTAACGCTGTAGAATGGGAAGTCGGAGAAATGAGCCGTCGGACTTTGGGGCAGTCGGACTGACGTATGCTCCCCCATCTTTAGGACATTTAAAGGTGTACAGAAAAGAAAACTGAATTTGAGCCCACTCTGGGTCATACAATTAATGTAAAAACTCATCTATCAGACGATGTAGGCCAAACTTTCTGCAAAATTCTATTTTTGAGTAAATCCGGGATGAAAGTGTTGTATTTTTTTTCCGCATTGGACAATGCAGGCGCCCGGATTAAACGTCAGCCTGTACACAATTCAAAAGCCACTGATATTGGATCTGTCATCCGTCATTCAAACGTCTAAACACGCACACACACACGGAGCTCGGACTCGCCCCAAGCTTTGAATACCCCGCCCGCTCGATAACGACCAATCAAATCCGTGTTCCTCACTCGGGTAAAGTCGTGTTGCAGCTCGTGACAAGTCGGCACGACAAACGGGACAAACGGCCATTTCTGTACAGCTTTAATAGAGGTTCATATTCCAAATAAACAACAAACCTTGTTTCTTTCTATTCCTTTCTTGTGTGTTTTGTTCTATAGATGAGTTGAAGTTTCTATCTTTACCTGAGTTTTGCTCATTCTCTCTTAGTATTTATGGATGTTTGTTCGTCTGCTCCTGTAAATAGCAGCTGCTGAGATTCTGCTTCAGCTCCTGTAACTGATGTGATCCTCTGTCTCTGCTCTCTGTGTCTGACGTCACTCTGAACTCACTAGAAACCACTGATCAGCCCCTCGTCCTGCTGTACACCCTAGCTCAGATTTGATAGAGAATCGTTGAAATTTGACTCCACAGGAAGAATGTTAAAAAGCTTTGAAATGTAGTTTTGTCTTACATCTGATCAGCTGATCCACGTCCTCCTTTAAAGTTAATGGGTATGTCCTTTGAGTAGTCGCTCTTTAAAGACAGACAGCTGGGTTTAGGAGAGTCTGGTCTCTGCTGCTGGATCCTGAAACAACAACACAACTGATAAATCTGCATGTTGGAGAAAAACTGAGGAAAAGCCTTCTGCTCGGCCACACCACGCCTCTGGAACAGCCTTTTTTTTTTTTAGTATATTTTTTTGGCTTTTTTATGCCTTTATTGTATAGGACAGTAGAGAGTGTGACAGGAAATGGGAGGCAGAGACGGGGGATTAACATGCAGTATAGGGCCATCCAACGCGGGATCCGGGGCCACCTGCAGCGAGGACTATAGCCTCTACATATGGGGCGGGTGCTCTACCAACTGAGCTAAACACCGGCCCACAACAACTGATTTTTAAAGAGAAAAGTCTTTCTGACTGTTTTAAATTCTGACCTTTGACCTGTGGTCTGGCTCTGACGTCCCCCACACAGAGTGGTTTTAGAGGGAGGGGCTCCCTCCTCTCTGTCCTCACACTGATCCATGCTGCTGAGGTCACATCCACATCAGCTCACACACACTTTGTAGCTTCACCTGCAGAGGAAACACACATCATTCTGCTACAGCTGATTATTGAACACACAACAACTGGGCCGAGACTTATCTCACCTGACAGCTCCACTATCACAACATTCAGTCATTTCACCCACACTGGGAATTCAAAGAGCGAAAAACACTCTCCAGCTGCCACTGACACTTGTCTCTGTCAATCCATTCATCGTCTACTGCTCAAGTTCCTCTCAGTCTGAGGCCATGTCCTCAAATGTCTCATTTTATCACAGCAACAAAGAAAAAAAATATTCAGTATACAGTCAAATTAAACTGAGAAATAAAGGAAATCTTTTTGATGCTGAACACTTTAACAGGCAAGTTAACAAAGTTGTGATACCATATCTGATCCGTGACTCAATCGACGGTGCCCTATAAAACAACATGACCTATTTGTTAACAGCCTGAGACTACATCCTCCTCCTGGTTAATGAGCACAGGTCAAAGATCTTTGGCTTTCTGACGTTTAACAATAAGTTGTGTTCCTCACACCATTTAAAAACATCAGCTAATTCTGATCTGTAGATTGATATGTCTGAATCCTACGGTGGCCCTGAAGTGCAAAACACAACGGCAAATCAGACAACAACAGCAAAACAGAAAACACAACACGAAAAAAGAAAACACAACGGCAAAAAAGAAAACCACACAAAAAGAGAAAACGCAACAACATTAAGAGAAAACGCAACAACATTAAGAGAAAACACAACAACATTAAGAGAAAATACAACGAAATTAAGAGAAAACGCAACAACATTAAGAGAAAACACAACAACATAAAGAGAAAACACAACGAAATTAAGAGAAAACACAACGAAATTAAGAGAAAACACAACAACATTAAGAGAAAACACAACAACATTAAGAGAAAACGCAACAACATTAAGAGAAAACACAACAACATTAAGAGAAAACACAACGAAATGAAGAGAAAACACAACAACATTAAGAGAAAACACAACATTAAGAGAAAACGCAACAACATTAAGACAAAACACAACAACATTAAGAGAAAACACAACGAAATTAAGAGAAAACACAACAACATTAAGAGAAAACACAACAACATTAAGAGAAAACACAACAACATTAGAGAGAAAACACAACAACATTAAGAGAAAACACAACGAAATTAAGAGAAAACACAACAACATTAAGAGAAAACACAACGAAATTAACCAAAACGGAAAAGGTAGGTACCATCGGGCGACATGTCTAGTCTCTGATTGGCCCTTTTTACAGTGACGTCAGACAACTTCCGGGTTGGAAGCCAGTTTAGTGTGTTAGCGAGCTGTTGAGCCTACAGCCAGGCTCGGCTGTACTGCAAACGTGGCTCTCGTTTAAGCCGGCTCCGGTTTGGTGCCGCTGTTTCACTATTTAACTTTTTTTCAGCTGCGTCAGCTTTACTTTGAAAGTCCAGTGGATCTGGATAAAACGGAGCGTTTGTACTGAGGAGAGATCAGCTGATCAGCGGCTGTTTACTTCTCCCGGAGCGTCTCTGCTGAGCTGTCTCTGCTGAGCTGTCTCCGCCTACAGATGTTCTCCTCAACCGTAGCCTAGACTATAGCGTAGCCTATATACTTTATTGTAGGCTGTACAGTCAGTCACTGAAATAAGTTGTCCGCTGGCAGCAGGACAGACAGATGATACCGGTGTGACAGTTGAGGTTCCTGTCACTATGGCTCCAGTTGATCATGTGCCCTGGCTACTTGGCCAAGGGGATGTCCCTTTGGCCGACTGGTTAGCGCGCATGACTCCGACCCGGGAGTCTGGGGTTCGAAGCCCGCCCGGGTCCCTCTTCACCTTGCCACACCGGCAAAGTTAATAATTTCACTTAATGTGTTTCACTTAATTATTAACTTTGCCGATTATCATCTGTTTGTCTGTCCTGCTGCCAGCAGTGACTGACTGTACAGCCTACAATAAAGTATATACGCTATAGTCTAGGCTGCGGTTGAGGAGAACATCTGTAGGCGGAGACAGCTCAGCAGAGACGCTCCGGGAGAAGTAAACAGCTGCTGATCAGCTGATCTCTCCTCAGTACAAACGCTCCGTTTTATCCAGATCCACTGGACTTTCAAAGTAAAGCTGACGCAGCTGAAAATTAGTTAAATAGTGAAACAGCGGCACCAAACCGGAGCCGGCTTAAACGAGAGCCACGTTTGCAGTACAGCCGTGCCTGGCTGTAGGCTCAACAGCTCGCTAACGCACTAAACTGGCTTCCAACCCGGAAGTTGTCTGACGTCACTGTAAAAAGGGCCAATCAGAGACTAGACATGTCGCCCGATGGTACCTACCTTTTCCGTTTTGGTTAATTTCGTTGTGTTTTCTCTTAATTTCGTTGTGTTTTCTCTTAATGTTGTTGTGTTTTCTCTTAATTTCGTTGTGTTTTCTCTTAATGTTGTTGTGTTTTCTCTTAATGTTGTTGTGTTTTCTCTTAATGTTGTTGTGTTTTCTCTTAATTTCGTTGTGTTTTCTCTTAATGTTGTTGTGTTTTGTCTTAATGTTGTTGCGTTTTCTCTTAATGTTGTTGTGTTTTCTCTTAATGTTGTTGCGTTTTCTCTTAATTTCGTTGTGTTTTCTCTTAATTTCGTTGTGTTTTCTCTTAATGTTGTGTTTTCTCTTAATTTCGTTGTGTTTTCTCTTAATGTTTTGTGTTTTCTCTTAATTTCGTTGTGTTTTCTCTTAATGTTGTTGTGTTTTCTCTTAATGTTGTTGTGTTTTCTCTTAATGTTGTTGTGTTTTCTCTTAATTTCGTTGTGTTTTCTCTTAATGTTGTTGTGTTTTGTCTTAATGTTGTTGCGTTTTCTCTTAATGTTGTTGTGTTTTCTCTTAATGTTGTTGTGTTTTCTCTTCATTTCGTTGTGTTTTCTCTTCATTTCGTTGTGTTTTCTCTTAATGTTGTTGTGTTTTCTCTTAATATTGTTGTGTTTTCTCTTAATGTTGTTGTGTTTTCTCTTCATGTTGTTGTGTTTTCTCTTAATGTTGTTGTGTTTTCTCTTAGCCTAATGTTGTTGTGTTTTCTCTTTTTGTGTGGTTTTCTCTTTTGCCGTTGTGTTTTCTTTTTTCGTGTTGTGTTTTCTGTTTTGCTGTTGTTGTCTGATTTGTCGTTGTGTTTTGCACTTCAGGGCCACCGTAGAATCCCGGGTCAGTAGACTTAACAAGGCTGTGTCATCATGTAATAACATGAATGCTGGCTTCGACAGTTATTTGTGTACAATGTAAATATAAAATCAGAACTTACACATCCTTGTTGGGCCCCTGTGTTTATTGCTTGATTGAGCAACTGTTGCAGCTCTAAAAGAATCTTCAACAAAATATTGATTTTTTTCCCCCCCAGTTGTCACTGAGTTGGAAAACTCAAGTGCATGAGCTGCAGTAAGTAGTAGCTACAACAAGTAAAAGTTGTTCCTCACAACTGTAGCTACTGCACTAAATGGACTGTGAAGATGCTGGACAGACATGGATCCACCACTGTCAAATCAATCATCACTAAAGTCCTAGGAAGCACAAAGAACCACTCTGTGTTCAACTACTGACCATCCTCTAACTCCGCTTCTGCTCTTCTACCGACAACAACCACACAACATGGAGGACGCGGCTCTGTCGGTTCAGACTTTCAAGTTACAGCTGTGACAGAGCTACAGTAACAGATACGACAACAACAACAACAACAACAACAACAACAACAACGGCAAGTTGACGGGCAGAGAACTCGGGTAACAACAGGTGTTAACGAGAAAAACATTAAAACTGTTCACCTTACCTTCACACGAGAATATAAACTGCGTCACTGTTGGTTCATAGTGAAGCTTGAAAAAAGTTGTCACCCGACGTGAGGACATGTACTTTACCTGTATATTATTAACCTTGGTGTAGTGCCCTTTGCTCTCTCTCTCTCTCTCTCTCTCTCTCTCTCTCTCTCTCTCTCTCTCTCTCTCTCTAACATGATACTTTCTAATTCAAGATACGCAATAAAACAACAAAACAGCTCCGGTTGAGTCTTGAAAAAAATTCAGGGTTTCATGATTGTTTTTCCCTCACTTTAACGGTAACCGCTACATTGAAGCTTTTATTTTGTTACTGCCTACGGGCGTTTTATTTTGAAGTTCTTCCGGTAGTCGTGGCTCCTTGTTTTGGAGCTTATTTTCGCGGGCAAAAAGACAAAAGGCAGTGATGAGATTTGACTCGATGATCTTTATTATTCCACAATTAAGTACTCACTGTGATGGGAATAAGGTATTTTACTGTAATTTATTTGCAACAAATGTAATTAGGTCAAGCTAGCTTACTGATATGCAGCTAGTGATCGTTAGCAGTGGATGTAAGTTACTGATATTCGTAATATCACAATAAACTCTCTCTGCTCTTGTGTTTATGGCAAATGTCATATGTCTAAAGTTAATAAGCATATTCAACTGTTTGTTAGCTCATGGATTCATTTGTAGGTAAAATGTATTTAAATTTATGTTAAATTCAGGATGGCAGCTTCTGGAAACATCAGTGTACTTCACCATGATCTGACTGGAGTTCTCCTTCATCCCACATCCTCCCATGTGTCACAGCTGATCTACAGTGATGGAGGCAGGCAGCGCAAAGGTCAGATACATTCACATCCACCAATACTGATACACAACTGTGAGTATTGCCCTATTAATAGAAAATCAGATAATCCATAATTGAAAAGTAAAGTCAAGAGCCAAATCTACTATCTGCAAATACAAACGGGGGGAAAAATGACTTCAGAATCAAAATACACTCACCTGATATTATCAATGTACCGCAGTGCCACCTAACAACCACAAGGGGTCAGGGCATGAACATGAATGAACACTGATAGGAAAGTGTTGTGTTCAGGTAGAAGGTCACATGACCAGGCTGGACTGCAGGCTCACTTCACTGTGTTTCAGAGTTCAGTGGTTTCTGGCTCTAGTCTGAGCAACATGACTGGGAACACAGTCAGTCCATTGTTGAAGAACCATAATAAACTACATGAGTATAGTAGTTACAGGAGAACCTTATGGGTTAAGGTAGGAGCCAGCCAATCGTCTTCAATCAAACACTACATACGACAACTAGTATCACATATCGCCGTGACGACAGGCGACAGGACAGGACAGAACTGCGACACACACGGCTACAACAAAGGATGTAAGGAGCCAACAGAGCAGCAGAGAGAGGTGAGTTCACTATTCACTACTGTTAATGATGCTCAGTAGAGTCAATGTCAGAGATTATAAGAGTTTTTATTACAACAACTATCAGAGCTGCTCGCCTGTTACATTCACTGAAAAAGCTTCTGACTGTCGGGGTGACCTCCATGTTATGTGGCCCACTGAATATGGCAGTAGTGGAACTCCCATCATGCCTCTGGGCTGAGCCGACGGCGTTCTGGATTTGATGCTGCATGTTCATGGATGCTATGCTAGTCACGGGATTAAATGGATGAGTAATGAGACTTTTACAGGAACCACATGGGGCTTTGAACCATGGGTTTTCATCAATGACAACACTGACAAACAACAAAAATAATGTTCAGTAAAGTCAGACGTGTTAAACCTACAGTCACTGATATTGTGGTTAATTTGTTTTAATCATAACCAGGAATCAGTGTTTAGTTGAAATTGTTTCTATTTTTACTAATATTGTATGTAACGGACTACAACTCGTTGGAAATTAATATGAAAGCCTTACTTTTTTATGTTGTAATGTATATTCTCACAGTACGTCTGCTGACAGTTCTATAGTTACATATATTTCCTTTACCATTGTGTAGACATCAGTCTGTTTTTTACTGTTCTTCACAGTTATATGCTACAGTCAGGATTAGAGGTAAGTATTATAAACTCTTTAATATTTATTCTAACATTGTAAATTGTAGTAGAATTAGTGTAAAAAAATCCTTCAGTGTGTCCAGATGTACGAAACATCTCAGAAATACAAGTCAGTAAAAATCAGTTTCTAAAATGTTGATTTTTTTTCCCCACAGTCCAGGTGCATGATGGGAAAACAGACTCTTGATTGAGCTGCTGGACGACCTCAGACTGAATGTCGAGCATCAACGACTTCAGATTAGTTGTGAAGTTTACAGATGATGAACATGAGCGTAGTGAAGGAGGCGGAGCTACAATCCTCAGGCTGGAGGAGATGAGTTTGATTGACAGGTTTGACTGTTTTTCAAAGGTGATTTCACATGTAGACGGATCGATGTAATTTATGATCAATAAGCATCAATGACAGTGAGGTGCTGCCCAGCGCCGTCACCATGGTGATCCAGATGATGAGTTCTAAACCTGGTCTCTGTTTTCCAGGTCTTTAAAGGTGAATTTCAGCTCCCAGGTTTCCTAAAAGAACAATCACAGGTACAGTAACTCTCCTGCCTGTTGCTGAACTTCTTCTCTTCTCCACATTCAGTGTGTGTGTCAGCGTCGCCCCCTGCTGGTCGTTAGACACACCTACACCTGTTTCCTCCATGTTTTTATTTCAACTCCTCAGAAGAGAGACTCTGCTTTGTGCACTTGTTGGTCCAGTATGGGATCTTGATGGAACAGGTGTCACACTAATGTTTCCTGAGCAGATTTGACCTCTGACCTCTGTCCTCCTCCACAGATCCAGAAGTCTGCAGAGAAACCCAACCCCAGGTAGGAGCAGAGGGGGGAGGTACGACTGGACATAACAAGAACACATAAACATAAACAATAACATAAACATGGAGGATGGACATGTGGAACAACTGAACAACACAACCATGTGTTATTGCAGTAAAACCTGAGGCCTGAGCCACAGACAGTTCAACAAATCCAGGTTAACTCTAGTTTATCTGGACTAACTCAGCCAAACATTGACCCTCCTCATCACCTGTACTGTGATGCTGGTTGTCACTTGGCTCAGGAGACTCTGGGTTTGGCTCATTGTGTCAAAACTCTACACATCCTCTCTTTTTTTCTGCAACAAAGTTTGTTTCCCTTCTTTTTTAACAAGTTTTTGGCAAGAGATTTTACTTAGACATGTACATCAGGGGCCGGTTGCACCAACTGGTCTTAATTAAGCCTGGTCGTAACTGCTAAGTTGGTCTTAACTAAGACCAGTCTTTAGAGCGGACTTTAGGCCAGTTGCACCAACTAGACTTAGGCCTGGTCTTAACTACGCCCGGTCTTAGCGAAGCGCGTTCATGTGAATGCCTACGTTGCGCGCGTTGCTAGGATACGTTGTAACAACCTTCGGCTGTCTTGCATCTTTGTAACTTATCACTGCGGAAACTATGGAGGAGAGAAAAAGGAAAGGAAATTTCACCGACACCGAGATAAGGAAGATAATTGAGCTCTATAGTCTCTATCGGGACACACTCACTGCAAAGCAGTCCAACATCATAACCAACAAGAAGAAACAGACGACTTGGTCCGCAATAACGGAGGAGATCAACAGTTCTTCTGACTCTGGCTGCCTTCGCTCAGAGGCTGATGTAAAAAAAAAATGGAAAGACCTTCTGAGCAAGGCCAAGAAGGATGCTTCGGCCAAAAAAACGCACCAAACCGGCGGAGGTCCTCCTCCCAAAACCTCTATTTACAGCGACATAATTGTTGATGTGTTTGGTGAAGATTCACCGGCATTTACTGGGCTGGCAGGAGTTGAGAGCGGCAGTTACAGCCAACCGCTGGAAGACGTCCACCCAGAAGCGACCACAGTGATGAGAGCAACACTGGAAACTTTGAAGGTGTGTGTGTTTTTTAGGCCTACATATTTATTTATTCATTTAGGCTATTAGTAATAGCTGAATAAATGTATTCTAAAATCTGCCAATAAACACTGCTTCTTGTTAGAGTGTATTAATAGCTAATAACGTTAGGATACATCTTAACAATGGTTGACCATTTACTTAGCCTATAAATCACTGATTACAGAGTCGACCAATGCCACACCAAGGTCCCAGGACAGCAGCGGAGGAGCACCGCCACGAAAAAGGAGAAGAGAGGATGATTTACAGCAGCTGCTGCTGGAGAAGGAGATCGTCAGGGTGGAGGCTGAGACAAAAAAGCTCATACTGGAGCAGGAGAAGTTGGAGCTGGAGAAGAAAAAGTTGAGGCTTGAAATTCAGTTGCTTCACCGGAAAGTGGACACACCATCCATTTTTGAGGGGGAGCGGTCTTATCATGTTTTAAATTAAATCAAAATTGGCTATTAATACTAATTTAAATAATAATCAGCCACAATCAATGTAAATAATACACTTATTTTTCAAGCGCCATCATTTTCTTTCTTTGTGCTTGGCCTACTGTGTATATATATATTTTTTTGTATTTATCTCATTTTGAATTGAATGATTGCCTAATAATAATCAACCACAGATTTTATTCAAACAATAAAATATTTATTCATTTACAATCATTCTTTCTTTATGTCTTTCTTTATATGCTTTTATGTTATTATTGTTATTTGGTTCAGCTCCAACGAGCAGGCATTTAGACGGGAATCGAACAGCAGTGAAAACAATTACAACGACAAGGAGCTGAATAAACAATAGGAGAGATCTGTATGAACTTATAAGGTGTTAACTATTTGTGCACGGACTAGCCGTCCACCGACGTCCTCGTGCACTGCAGGCACTGCGGCGTGCACCTCCTCCTCCTCCTGAACCGGCTGATGGTGTTGCCTGGGCAGGGGGATCCTCTTGGTGACGCAGATGTTGTGGAGGACAGTGCACGCCGCCACCACAGTGCAGACTCTTTCCGGCAGCATCCGCATCTCCCCGTGAAGGCAGTAAAACCTAAAGAAATATTATTAGCCTATATTAGTATTAATTTAGTCTCTCGTATGTAATCTGTCCAGTCTAGCTATTACACACACGCACGCACGTACCGCGCGCGCGCAATTATTTTCCAGAGATCATGGTAAAAATATTTAGACCTATGTATATATTGGGGAGGTTATCAACACCATGATATCAAAAGAAAACGAAATTCGTTTTATATAGTCAGTATAGGAGAAAATAGTGGACTTCAGTGTTGACGTCTTGATCAGCTGTTTTGTGAGGTGATCTGTCAATGTGTCAGCACTATGGACAGCGTCATTGGCCTGTCTCTCGCTCCTTCAGCCGATGAGGCTATCCATGGTGCTGACAGGTCTCTGCACAAAACAGAGCAAGACATACAGTATTAATAGGATTTTGATTACACTGTCCCCGAGAAGCATCCCGTTGACTCTTCCAGCCTCAAAATCCTGGTAAAGCAAACTCTCCCGGAGGATGCGTGCGTCGTGGGTGGATCCAGGCCATCTTGCCACCAGATTGATGATACGGTAACTGGCGTCACAAGCAATTTGCACGTTGATGGAATGATAACCTTTACGGTTCACATACAAATACTCATGATTGGATGGAGCCTGGATCTGGATGTGAGTCCCATCAATGCAGCCTAGGATTCCAGGGATGCCGGAGGTCTGGCGGAACCGTTGACAGCTCTTCAACAAGTTCATACAGATCTCTCCTACAGAATCGAAACCTCTCAATCAGCTCCTCGTCGTTGTAAATGTCAAGAGGATTGACTCTGTCCCTAATAACTCTTTCCCGTCTAAATGCCCGCTCGTTGTAAAGGCGATGAATTAGACGCGCCATCTCTCTCTCATTAACAGAAGATGTTGTTACTATAGAAACAGGAATCTTTTTCACTTTAAGCCTGCTCCCGACCAGGGTGTAATATTTACGCCCGGTCTTAGTTAAGACCAGGCTTAAGACCAGTTGGTGCAACTGGCCCCTGGCCAGTCAGGAGTACTTCTCAGGGAACTCCTCACATTGGCACAGAGAGACGTTTCAGCATTTGGCATTTTTGTACACTGTTCTTCTACTTGTTAATAAACTTCCTTTGTGAATGCAAGTGAAGACGTGTCGGCGGTGATCCCTTCTTTTCATCAACACATGGATATACCACACTACACATCGTATTTTTTAAAAAAGTCAGCGAGAGAGAAGCCCGGCCCGGGTCGGGCTCGGACTTAAGATCTTACCTCTACTCTGGGCGTCTGGCACATGTGTCTTGGAGTTCTTGGAGTGTTAGGAGAGCTACTCTGCCCTAAGACAGACCGCAGTCACTACGCGAACAGTGAAACTGAGAAAAATGGCTTTAAAGTTTTTTGATTTGCCTTCCAAATGTGTTGTAGGTAGATTAGTGAAAATACACAGATTTGACAGGTTTTCATTAAGTAATATTTATGCAATTAAATATATGATCAAAAATTTTATATTTGACCCCTTGTAACGCCGCATTATGTAATAATGCCGCATTATGTAATAATCCGAATTATGTAATAATGTAATAAATCTTCACGTCATTATGTAATAACGCCGCATTTTGTAATAAAAATCTTGAACGCAATATGTAATAAACTTTGCCGCATTTTGTAATAAGTTGTTACATTTTGCATCACTTATTACATATTGCAGGTGTTACACTTTTTTATTAAAAAAATGTAATAATTTGGTGCATTATGTAATAAACCACCAAAATGGATGTCTTAATTAGAAAAAAAGACATTAGGACCATCAGAATAACACTGACTTTAAGCATACCAGCATGCATGAATCATAAATATGACTTAATTTCTAAAACCAGTAGGACGGTCAAATCAAACTATCTATCTATCTACTGACCAGGTTCAGCACCCTGGGTGCTCAACCTGGGTGCTCCCTGAGGAGCACGCCACCAGATGCGCTTTTCTCCGTGCCGCTCGTCAGGCGCCTCGGCCCCTCAGATGTGTGTGTGTGTGTGTGTGTGGGTATGTGTATCATGTGTAGCCCGTATGTGTGTGTCGCCTGTGTGAATGTGTGTGTTAAATCTCGCTCGCGCTCTGTTAAGATGAATAAACAAATCGCGGAGCCTGGCACAGAGGTGCGCGCTCTGGCACATCTGGCACAATCTGTTAAAGGAAACTGGCTCCGCTCCGCGGCTGTTTCGCGTCCGACGTCTATGTTAAGCACATGTTTATTGATATTGTAGCGTCCGACCCAACCTAACTATACAACAACATAACACAAACTTTATCAGACAGCTCTCACTTCTTCCTCTGCTCCACCTCACTCACTCACTCACTCACCTACACATGCACACAGGACCCTCAAACTCACCTTTCAGTTGTGCATTATTATTAATAATGAGCGATGAGTATGTAAAATAAAAAAAATTATTCTAAAAAAACGTGTGGTTACGTGACTCTGTGTAAAATCATGACATCATAATACACATATGGCTAGAGGAGAGTTAAAAGACCATCATACTTTTTACTGGACCTCAATCGACCAAGGGAAAGTGGTATAATCTGATATTTTAGATCGGAGTTTTGAAAAAAGCGTCAAATCATCCAGCCCTCTCCCTCACGTATTTTACCCGGGCGGCGATGCACCATTCTTGGGGAGCGCTGTGGCAGGGCCCCCTCTCTGGTTCTCCGGGCCTGGAGCTTCTGGGACTGGTTCTCGTTTTACAGCTGCTGCTTGCAGATGATGATAATTTTTCAGTAATTTAAATGGATCAGCTGGGCAAATTTTGATGGGGACAGCTCTCCATTCCGACGCACCTCCACTTCGACACCCCGCTGTTCCGAAACACCCTGTTCCGAAACACCCTGTTCCGAAACACCGCTGTTCCGACAGCTCACGGGGGCGCGAGGCTGCTGCAGCTGCTGCTCGTGCTGACAGCTGACTGAGGGAGACGCTTTGGTTGGGCTTAGGCAATGAAGAAAGGAGTTGGTTAAGTTTAGTAAAAAGATCAGGTAGAGGCTAGACAGGCTAGAAGCAGAATGAACGTTAGGTCTTTATGTCATTAATATGAAGTATTTGCTTGTTTTGCAGTTTATTATGCACATGATCCGTTTGACTCCAAAAAGGAAATAAGGATCACTGCGCACTGAGGGTTTCCCCCAGTAGCCTTTTCGAAATAGCGGTGTCTTTAGAAAAAATAGAAAACCCCGCTATTACGATGAATGGAAGTCTATTGTCGGAAAGGCGGGGCTTCGGAAAGGCGGGGTGTAACCAATTTTGATACAATGTTAAATCTGGTGAAAATCAGAGGCGAAATCACTTCCAGCATCATCAGCCCGATGAAATCCCCTAGCTCGACCCCCCCCCCCAGCTCGCCCCAGCTGCGGCTCCGGGGGCGGTGATCCCAGCCGCCCCTGCCGCTGCTGGAGCAGAGCTGGACCCGGCCTGGAGCTCCAGTCGGACCGTGGTCCATGTCATCCCTCCACAGACGAACATGACCCGGGCGTATTATTGTCGGTGGGCAAAGGGGGAGGGAGAGACGCGGAGCGGTTACCATCCACGTGGGACCCGCGCTCTGCTCAGCGGGGAGGAGGAGCAGCGTGTATTATTGTTAATGTTTTTTCTAATTAAGACATCCATTTTGGTGGTTTATTACATAATGCACCAAATTATTACATTTTTTTCATAAAAAAGTTTAACACCCGCAATATGTAATAAGTGATGCAAAATGTAATAACTTATTACAAAATGCGGCAAAGTTTATTACATATTGCGTTCAAGATTTTTATTACAAAATGCGGCAGATTATTACAAAATGCGGCGTTATTACATAATGACGTGAAGATTTATTACATTATTAAATTTTGGTCCATGTCTGTAAGCCTTTTTTCCCTGGATTATATTTTCTAAATTTACAACATTAAAATAATATTGTTTTCGTTTCATTTCGTTAAGGAAAAATCTGGATCAGCGGTACCACGACGAATCTGTGAACGTGCACGTATAAAGGGCAGATTCAATGCAGCAGACAAATCACAAACAGAGCACCGACGCGTCAGAGAGAAGAGAGGTGAGCGCACCGGAGCGCACACCTCATTTCTCCTGTGAGGAAGAAGAGGAAAAAAATAAGCCGTGGTCCGACCTGACCCAATTATTTAGGTTACATGCTGCTATTCCGACATGCCGCTATTTCGACATTGACTTCTAATTGTCGGATTAGCGGCATTAACATTATTTTCAAGCGTCCCACTGTTCCGACATTTTTTTTTTTCATTGTCGGAGTAGCGGCACTTTACTATTTTTCAAACATCCCGCTTTTCCGACATTGATTACGTTTTTGTTTTTGTATCTGAGACACTGTTTCTCATACACAAATACATCGGCCTGTTAGAGAGAAGAAAAAACAAACTCTGGTGTGATGACAAGGATCAAACCCAGCACACACTGATCTGCAGCTGAGACTGATTCTGTCACCTGTTGACGATGTTTTGTTTTGTTTTGTTTTTTTCTTGCTGAAGGGTGTGTGTGCCGAGCGGACCCGTCTAGAGAGACACGCGTCTATAGGCTTATGGGACAGGCTTTTAGAACAAACCTTATGCCCAGCAAAAATGGAATATATATAGCCTAGTCTGACACCAATATAATAAAATGGTTGTTTGGCCACTGTTTAGAATCAGAATAGGCTACTGTAAGGAAAGAATCGGATCCAGAGCAGCATTCATTTAGGCTACAAGTTTAATCAGCACCAATTAAACTTCTTATAAATAGCCTAAACGTAAACATTCAATAACTGGGGTCAGGTCTCGGAGCGTTGCTGCGCTATGAGCAGACGTGGTGGCGCGCGTACATGTCATGTCATTGTCATATGAGTGTGTGCTGTTAATTAACGAGTGTTTATGGAGAATGAAAACGTAAAGTCCCATCGTCATGTAGTCGACGGTCCAGACCGAGTGTCACAGCACCACTGACAGCGGTGTGTGTGTGTGTGTGTGCACGTGTGAGAGAGAGAGAGAGAGAGAGAGAGAGAGAGAGAGAGAGAGAGAGAGAGAGAGAGACGGTGCGCCGTGTTTGTATGGGATAAAATACAGTCTCTCCTGACACCAATATAATAGGAAAACAAAGGACCTGTATGTAAAAATCCGATGCGATGTTCAGCAGCAGGAACAGCAACCACAAATTATAATCTATCATTTTATTGTCATTGCAACAATTTTTCAACTTTGGCCACCAGGCCCCAGACGCTGCAGCTGCTGCTTCTCCGCGGCTCATCCGCGGCGCTGTCCGTGGTGCTGAAGGTGACAGGTTAACTAGACAAACAAACTGCAACATAGTTCTGTTTGTTTATCATGTCAGTTTTGTGTGTGATTTAGTAGTTTAATTGTTGAGATTAAGAACATCACTCCCTGGTTACAGGCATGCTGAAAAGAAAAAAAGAGAGAGACGCGCCTGGGTATCGCAGCTGTAAAAAAAAAAAAAAAGAGAGAGAAAAAAAGGATGTGTCGGAATAGCGGTACCAAAAAGTGTCGGATTACCGGTATGTCTAGATAGAGAGACGTCGGAATAGTGGCATGTCTAAATAGAAACATGTCGGAATAGCGGGATGTCTGAATAGCGGGCGGACCCCGTTATTTATACGTTTGGTGCTGATTAAACTTGTGAATGAATGCTGCTCTGGTTCTTTCAGATTCTTTCCTCATATTCTGGTTATTTTTAAACAGTGGCCCGTGGTGACCCACAGTAGTTAATAGCTCCTTTCACACACATAATTCACAGGTTTCAGTTCACAGAATTGTGCGCGGGGCTGGGGGTGGGGGGTAGATCCAGTGGTTTAGTCTGCCTGATATACGCCCTATAGGCCCTACTCGCTAGATTTCATTTACCTGTTTCCATTGTAGCAAAAGGAAATGCACAATAGTAAACCCATATTAGGTTCTCAAATCAGCTGCCACTCTGCAGCGACGGCGTGTGCCATAAGCCGTTGGAGACAAATATGTAGCTACACAAGCAGTAAAGTTTATTATATTTATTATTTATTTGTTGGAGCCATATGTGATCATAATGATGATGAGAAAAGAAAACACATTAACTAAAAGATACAACCTAAACTGAGATTTGAACCCTCATGCGGTAGATTCTGCTCACTGAGGGAGGAGCGTTACCAGGAGAGCTATCTGTCAGCACACCATTGCCAGGACACAGGCTATGCTGCTGTCGTGTCTTCAACCTAAAAACTGATCTTCATACATTTTTTCATTTTGTTGTGGTACCGCTGATCCAGATTTTTCCTTAACGAAATGAAACGAAAACAATATTATATTAATGTTGTAAGTTTAGAAAATATAATCCAGGGAAAAAAGGCTTACAGACATGGACCAAAACAGCTCAATAATAGTAAGCACTAGGCTACACATCTTATGAACGCGATGTAAAGTAATAACTTTATTTTATATATTTAAAGCCTATATTTTTTAAATACAGCCTCTAAAACTAGAATGAAAATTATTTGACTATATTCCACCTACTCGGCTCTAGTGAAAGTCATGATCTTAATAGACATTATCAATGTGTGCTTGTAGCTGTGACGACAGCTGGACACAATGTAACACATTTGCGACACATTAGCATCCTCTTTATCTCTGACCAATGGGTGTTTGTGGATACTTCATTCATTGTCAGACAAAAGTCCTGCTCCACCCTCCCCCTCACAGTACTTCACAGCTGTTTGCTCTGAACAGAAAAACCGGTTCCTACAGTAGCTCTCCTAACACTCCAAGAACTCCAAGACACGCCAGACGCACAGAGCCATGCAGAGGCTAAAACACAGATTGAGACGTCTTCATGATATTTAGTTTTTTTTTATTTAGTTTATTTTCGTTTCGTTTGGATTTTTGTGCATATTACTGAGCCATTTTGGTCCATGTTTTTGATTTTCATGATTTCATGATTTTCATACACACACCAACGCTTTCAATAAAACACAAATGAAAAAATGTCAGTTTGCTATAGTTTTTTGTTTGTTTGCTCCATTTTCTCTCTAGCTCTCTCGACCACAGCTGGAGGTGAAGCAGCCTGTGGCCTGAGAACAGCGCCACTCTCCATTGCAGCTACGTTGTGGTCAAACATGGAATTATTCCAAAATCTTTTGAGCTGCTCAGTACGATGCTTCCACCTAGTGGCTACAATAAATGTGAGAATGAAATTTGGGAACTGTTATTGGACCAACCTGCTGTCAATCTTGTGTTCCGATTCACACAAGTCGCTGTTGTTGCAGTGGGATTGTGGTCTATGTTGTCCATGGCTGATGTGGTGAACAGAACTGTTGGACAGACCACCCCATCCTCCATGTACTTGCTGACTGTTGCATCTCCTAGCTGTGCAGATATCTCTAGCACTCTCTGTCTTTGGAGTGTCTGTGAGTTGCAGCTCCTTCTTTGTACCTTGCATAGCAGTTGTACTGAAGCAGCTGAGCAATTGCTAGATCTGTCTTTGATGTGCCAAGTGTCAATTGAGATTTGATGTCCGCTCCGTGTTCAAACATGGCCACAAACTGAAGAAGAGCGAGCGAGTGGAATGGACTCCTCAATGCACCCCTCATGGAAGGTCAAAGGCCATCAAACCACCTCACCCCTTCTAGAGACTATTTATTAATTTATTTTATATTTATCTTCTTTGTTTTTGTTTGTAACTTCAACTTGCTACCTGCTGCTTTTAATTTCCCCTTGTCGATAAATAAAGTTTTTTTTTTCTTGATTGATTTTGATTCTTTTGATTGATAAGTGATTTATTATCTGGATACACTCAGAGCTTGATGGGAACAACCTGAGTCATTGTTTCCTGTCTGTGAGATACACAGAAATCTCAGTAAAGCAGAAGTCACGATATCACTGGATATTTTACATAATTCACCATACTTCTCTAATCATTACCTGAACATCCTCCCTCTTTTACTTTGGTTTGCTCCATCTTCTGCCTGGTCATCACTTGAGCTACTGATCTGTTCGCTGCTGCTGCTGCCGTCCTGACCCTTGTCCTCTGTATAGAATCCATCCTCCTCATTATCATCACTGGTATCCTCTGATGAATGGGATGGATCATCAGGTGGCAACATAATAGATGCCACCTCTCTCTTTCTTGTAGGCCTGCCATAGAAAGAGCTTGTAGAAATTTCCTGAAAACATATGTATACTGGTGAATTAACCAGTAATAGCCTACACATTTAAGAGTAAACTTAAGTGTAATCAATATCAGAATTAGTTAGAAGCTGTAAAATGATGGTAAAAATTAAACACAGGTAAATATCCTGCATTTTCTGCTTCTCTGATCAAAACAGTGTCCCTAGCAATGGTGTGTTACACTTAGCAACAGGCTAGCAACTAGCTGAAGGAATTGTTGCCTATCTTGATCAATAGATGGGTTTCCAGCCTACGTCATGTGATAATCCTTCCATCCAGTGATTGATTATGAAACGCTTTGTTGAAAACGGGATGAGGCTCAGCAACAGAGCTGAGAAGAGACCAGACATGCAGATGTGCTAAATTATAAAATGTATGAATCGATAAAAGTAGTATTTTGATCAACATTATGTTTCACATTAATTATTTCACTCGTACGCTGCGTAATAGGTTCAGTAAGTTATTGATTAAATGCTCTGACACTAGTGAAACTATCTATTCAGGGTTCGTACGTTTTGAAAAAACCTGGAAAAGTCATGGAATTTGAAAATGTCATTTTTCAGGCCTGGAAAAGTCTTGGAAACATAAATTCACCCCAAAAGTTTTGGAAAAGTCATGGATTTTTTTTTTCCTGAAATGATAACATTTAGTAATAACGGTCTATCAAGTTGATTTTAAAAGTGATAAATATTTCATATCGAAAGGTGTCGCGCATTGATCAGCCTCGTTCTCGTCAGATCCCACGTGTCGTGCGTAGCAAGGTGCAGCTCGGATCGAGAGGCAACATGCTCCAACAGTTTAGCTCGCAAAGATGCCAGGAAGAAGAAACAATATTTGGCTGCACACAGAGAAGTACAGTATTTATGGCTGGAGAAGAAGGAAGACACAGGCAAAGCTAAATGTGTCGTATGCAGTAGACAACCCTGGCCTGCCTGCCTGCGCGTGTGAGCCCGGTGACGTGACTCAGTCACTCGCTGGAGGCAGATACGCCAAGTAGCGCCGGGTGTCTTGCCGCTGTTAACATCAGCATGAAAGGACCGCGTGTCCGCAGTCCGAGCGGACGTAGCGGAGCGCACTCGGGTTTTTTTTTTTTTCCGTGCATGTCCGCGGCGCACCGCTGCACGGACAACCCCCCCACCCCCCCTCCCCACCAGCAGAAGAAACGAGCCCGATATGAGATGTGTTTTGCCCCCCCCCCCCCCCCACCAGTTCCGAGTTCATACACTCCAGCCATTCTTGCCTTGTTGCCGTACAATGATAGGAACCTCAGTCAGTAGCTACTCAATGTGCTTTTTCTTAAGAAGAAGAAAAAAAAGGAAGAAAAATCTGAAACAAATGTTCACTTCAGTTCTTCTCAGAGTACACCAGAACGATTCATTTGTGTGTTTAAATCACAATTTTTTTTTTCTGGGGGGGAGCCCCCAGACCCCCCTACAGGGGTTTGCTGACTTATCTTTTTCGCCCCGTAGTTAGCAGGCATACAGTAGCCTATGCATCTTCAGGTATATGCACCCCCTACAGGGGCGTGACAGACAACATTTTTAGAACAAGGTTCCCTCATCATGTTTAATATACAAGGCAAGAAATTATGACAATTAATGCACACCTGGTGAGGGGACCCTGAGTGGGTGCTGCTGGGAGTTTTTTTTTAATTTTCGTTTGGGGGGGTGGCTGTGCATAAAGCCCATTGTCATTAGATCTATTTTTTGTCAATTCCACTGGTTTGTTTGTTTACATAGTTTTCATACATTTCATCCATACATCGATGTTTTAGAGGTCGTGTAATGTCATGGAAACTTGTTGCGAAGTCATGGGAAAGTCATGGAAAAGTCATGGAAATTTGTTGGTTAAAATGTGTATGAACCCTGTCTATTGCACCTACCAAACAAACACAGGCCGTAGCGTTCGATGCGGCGTCTACTCCTTATATGTCTATGGGCACGCACACACAACAAGAAGCTCAGGGAGGGAGGGGGAGGGCGAACGGCAGGGACAGAGGGGGGTGTGCGTGCAGAAGGTTTTGGATTGGTTGCTCCCTCTCGGGCCTGGGGACAGTGATTGGTGGAAATTTTCTCAGCGTTGTAGTTGCCAGACAGCATGGATTGTTTTCGTTCTTTTTCATAACGTCATAACGTATTAATTCCTCTGGCAACAGAGGGACCGTTTCACCCAGTGTAACAGAACGTGCTTTTCAATGGGATCCTAGACCCCAACTTTAATTTTTTTGTATGCCTTCCTCCTCTGACTGCAAGCCTGCTGTTTCGTTGTCAAGGTACTCTTTCATCTATTGCCTTGCCTGAGAATAGTCATCTGTTTGGACAAAACACATCGACACGAAAATAATTACTAAAGCTTTGAGAAGTGTTAAACATAGTATGACTACTTAAGATATTTTAAAGGTGCTCACTAAATAAAAATGTTTTGAAACTGAAAATAAATTGTAAAATATAATTTAGTTACCTTTGGCAAATAAAATGCGGACACCAAAGGTTTTCCACCCAGGACCTGGCTCCTCAATGTTTTTTATGGCCTTGTTTATCTTTTGGTCTGAGGGATAATTTGGCCAATAGGACCTTCCATCCTTGACCCAACCACTGGGAACTACATTTACAGTGTTCTCCCCAGTAAATAAGACGCCATAGAACTTCTGAGGATTCAAAAGATGGAAAAAACAACAACAACAAAAGTGAAACAAACAAACAGCAATATCAGAAAGAGAGGTCTAATCCTGTGTATGAAACGGGAATGACAACAAACTTCTCCTTGTAGGGTAGTGCAACACACTTCTGAGAGATCTCTGACACTTTTGAAAATTGAGTGTTGCAATGAGGCTGAGATACACAGACTATGTTCAGAACACTTGAGTCAAAGGGATAAGTGAAAAATGGCTGCCCATCAGTAAATTTCTTGCCACATACACATCTCTGCACACATTTCCCTGTATAACAAAGGTATTGTTGTTTGGCTCTGTCTTCAAAGTGAATTTGTCTGTCCTCATCACCCCATATTGTTTTATAGTCTTGGGGCCAATGTGGACAGGGCCTTGGGAGTGTTCTTTTTGAAAATTTGGCATTTACAGGCTCAAATGATGGTTCTTCAGATAGGCTACGAATTATCTGGGAAAGAGGACTTGATGGTTTGCGAACCAACTTTTTCAGTTTACCTAAATACTTTTCAGTAACACTTTACTTGAAGGTACCGTCATGAGAGTGACATGACTGTCAAACATGTCATAAACATTATGTCAATGTCATTAAACGTTTATGACTTACTGTATGACAACGTGGCATTATTCAAAGTGACATTACTAGCCCACTGAGCATTTTCCGGTCTAAAAGACGTCTAATAGACGTCTAAATGGTCCCTAGACGTCTAGGCTAAGATCGGTCTACCACTGGTATAAAAGCGAAAGTTTTTTAGACGTCTAAGTTTATACTAGCCGTCTAATAGACGTCTAAAAGACGACTACGTCTAAACATCTTGTCTAATCATAGACGTTTAAATAACCGCTAATATACGTCTGTTTATAGACGTCTAAATTTAGACGTTTGCCAGACGTCTATTTTTATACCAAATGTATACGTCTTGTCTAATCTTAGACGTTTAAATAACCGCTTTTATACGTCTATTTATAGACGTCTAAATTTAGACGTTTGCCAGATGTCTATTTTTATACCAAATGTATACGCCTCGTCTCACCTTAGACGTTTAAACAACTGCTAATGAACGTCTATTTATAGATGACTAATTTAAGACGTTTACTTTTATACCATATTTAAACCCCATTACAAAATCTAGCCGTCAATTAAACATATTATATGGATATTATAATAAATCTAGATATTTAAGTAATGTAATTACAATCTATCAAATTATTAACAAGAACCCTATATTAAAAAGGACATTAAAGTTGTCAAAAATGCATCATGACCAAATTTAACCTGTGATCCTTATACCTTGATGTAGTTGCAGTATGTTATGACAATCTATTCACATGTGTTTTTTTGGTCTTTTAAATATGTTTCAGTAACACTAATGTCATGCTTATTTTACCACTGGATATAAATATATCTCTTGATGGGAACATTAACCAAACTATCCTACTGTAATCTCAATCAACCTACATTTATAAAACAAATTCCAACCATCACAAACATATGAAAGTGCAATATAAATATTTTTAATTCTTTTACAAAATAGAAAATACAAAACATGGAGGGAGGGAACAAGTGGATCAAGAAGAAGGAAGAAGTAGTAAGGATGAAGGGAAGGAATGAAGGACGGAAGGAAGGAAGGAAGGAAGGAAGGAAGGAAAGAAAGAACCAAGGATGGAGGAAGTGAACAGATTGGGTCAATTTCAGAGTCAGAACAGAACAGGAGGGTTAAAAACATCATAAATTTTAAAAGAACACCCTTCAACTGTGAACAAAAAGACAAACAACAACTACACCGATGGCTTGTAGCCCCCTCCACCGCTGCGAGCTGGGGCCTGCTTGAAATGTAGCCCCACTACTGAGGCAATGCGGTCATCGGTGGCATCCTTGAAGGATTTTTGTACAGCTTCTGCAAACAAAGCAATAAAATAAATGAAGAGAAATTGCAGGTGTGGTTGCCTATTGTTTTACCTGATGTCACAGAGATACTATCCAATAACAAAAGGTACATGGTTTCAAAGGACTTGACTCAATGGGCATTGGTCACCACCCATTTGAGACTTGGGGCTCTAGTTTCATAAACCCTTTACAAGCACTTTACAAGTTCGGTGCACGGTGCAGCTCGGTACAGGCACTCCTCCCGTCCCTCTACTCCTACCGGCGCAAATGGCAAAGGAGAGGGTGCAAGCCCGTTCTTCACCAATCAAATGAGCTCCTCTCCTCACCTTTAACCCTCTGGAGTCATGGGTATAATTGGCCGTTTTTGACTACTTTTGATTTTACCTTTATATTTCACCTTAAAAACTGTTTACCTTGCCATGTTTGGTATCATTTTTTTCAGCACAGCCTCACCTGTGTGGATTTACAGTTATTTTTAAATTTTGACATACTATACTAACACAGTGGATCTAAAATCACACAGAAAACATAAAATCCGAGTAGAAAAAAGTTATATTTTTTATTGTGAAAACCACAAATATATTTAACCAACCATTTTTATAACTTATAATGCAAATATAAATTGTGAAATTCAAAACCTTTGTACAATTTTAACACACAACACACTAATTTACCACTATTTGCATTAAAATGCAGGCAATGCCTCAGGCGTTTTTTGTACAACTATTTACAAAACAATGTCTCACATGGCACACAAATTATTTGTGCCACTCAAAAAAACAGTTCCTGTCCACCACAAGACAGAGGGGCACATCACAGGCCTGACACTTCCAGGGTGTGTCACTCCTCCTGTTATCCACCTGAAGGCAGTGCATGCACTTCAGTCTGCCTTTGGTGGCTTTCTGGCCAGCGTCTGTGGCTGTGGTGATGGGCACAGGAATGTGATCAGCCCTCCAGCTCTGGGGAACACCTGCTTTGTCCATGCCACAAAGCTGGGACACCAGCTCCACCATGAAGTCCTTGTGTGTCATGGGCTGCACCTGCTTGGCATTGCTCATCTCACGGTGCAAGATGAAGGCATTGGTGGTTGCAATGTCCAGGAAGTGCAGCAACACGGTCCGGTACCAGCGAGCAGTTTTCCTGTGGGTGGAGTAGTACTGGATGAGCTGGTCTGACAGGTCGACCCCACCCATGCTCTTGTTGTAGGCCATGATGGGTGTGGGGCAGGGGATGTCTCCCATGTCTCTCCATCCTTCACTCTCCTCTTCACTGTCTCACCTGAAAATGCAGGATGGATGGTGGAGCACACAGACACCTCCCGTGTATCCATCCACTTCACAAAAACCAGTGGCCCCTCTCTGATCCATCTCACTGATCCTCTTCCACATTTTTTGGTGAGAGCATTTGCCCTCCCTCTGGGGCATCCTCTTCTGTTCTCCCTGTAGGTGCCACACGCTCCGAACTTCATGCTGGCCAGGTCCATGAACAGTTTGGGGCTGGTGTAGAAATTGTCCATGTAGATATGGTACCCAGTGCCGAGACAGGATGGCTGAATGAGGTCCATGACTACATCATAAGACAGCCCATGTTCACTTGCAGTTACAGCCTTCCCAGTGTAAATGCTGAACCTGCAGGTGTAGCCACTGCTTGACTCAGCCAAAGCAAAAAGTTTCATCCCCCATTTAGTAGGCTTATCTTTCATGTACTGCGTCATGCCGGTCTTTGCCTTGGTCGCCACCATCCTTTCATCCACTGACAGCTCCCTCCTCGGGTGGTAATAAGACTGGCAGGCAATGAGGATGTCATCATACAGGGGTCTGACTCTGAACAGTTTGTCATGGCCTGGTGTTCCCTTCTTCCTGTCGTTCTCTGCATCCTCCTTGGGATCACTGAGGTGGATGTTCCAGAATATGGACCTGAACCTGTCCCTGGTCATCACTTTGGCTGGAAGTGGCACAGACAAAATGTGATTCTGTCTCCAGTAGTCCTGGAGACTCGGCAGCGACACCAATGACATGTAGATCAGGAGACCAAAAAACTCATACAGGTCCTCCTTCTCTATGTCAGTCCACTTGTATTTTTTCCCTGACTCTTTGTTTTTTGCAGCGTTTTTGTTGGTGTTGCTGCAGATGGTGTTGACTGTGTCAGTGGCAAAAAACAAAAGAAAAAGGCAAGGGCGTCAGTTTACTTTGAAAAGTGGTGGGGACAGTTACCATGACCAATGCCCCCCCCCCCACACACACACACACACACCGTCACGACGTCAAGGCTCCATCTAATGATGGTAATAATCTGATAGAAAACCGGAAAAAACTGATTTGTGTTGCTACATACAAGCTCGGTGGGCGCGCACTTCATCCTGCGCAATAGCGCAGCCGGCACCGGTTTGGATGGAGCTGTGACAGTCGGCTGGTGCTTCTGTAACAATATAACCTGCCTATATAACTTTGTGTTGATCCAACCATGCTCCTCTACAGCTGAGGCTGTGAAGAACCTCCTCCTCCCGTGGCTGCTCTAGCGCTGTAGATATGTTTTTTTTTCATATTTCATTATTGATGGGTAGCCTATTTCGCACACTGCTGATGAGCAAATGAGATTTAATTCTCCGCGGGACTGCGGCAAAAAAGGAAGAAAGTAGCTGTGTTTAGAGAGATGTGACAGGTGTGTCACTATAAGCTGATCAGCTGTGGTCACTGAATTGTTAGACTACGAGTCATTTCAGTTTGCGCAACTGTGTTTTTTCCTTTTTTATTTTTATTTTTTAAATTAAAAAATAAAAACTTAAAGTAAAGGCCCCAGGCGTTTATTTGGGGCCTGTGTTTATTAATAGTGTTCAACCTGCTTCCTTCTGGGGGAAGGCTTCACTCCGTGGCGGCAGGCGGCGGAGGAACGATGTGTTTCTCGAGACATTACTGTAAATATGGCCAGGGCGGACTCGTGCTTGGTCTCGCTGACCTCTGTGGTCTTGGCCCGCACAGGTAGGTAGGCTACGGATCCGAGACCCCCGTCATGTTGGTCCTCCCTCCTGATCCGCCGCGAGTTGCAACAACCCAGCGGACGCCCAGTCTCTCCACTCCTCTCCCTCACTTCAGCACCTGTGTTGGCTCGCTCCACCATCCTTTTCTTTTTCTGATAATGCAACGTAGGCCTATAGCCTAACTACGCATATGAGTAATCAGAGTAGGTTGTTAATGCTACTTTTTAATAAGTCATTTAGGAGCGAGCCGAGCCAAGCTGACACTGTGCAGACAGGTGCTGGAGTGCGGATGAGAGGAGTGGACAGACCGGGGAGGAGCAACCAGCTGAGAGGCGTCTCGTCAGTCCTCCGCCGTCTTTAATGTCTCCAGACACCCGCTCTAGTTGCATAGAATATATTTTGGCAACCAGAAAAATAATGTTGACCCGGAGATTATTTGGGATGGACGTTTAATATAAAAAATATTTTGCTACACGGCGGCAATTTGGGACTCTTATTTGAAGTTTTATGCGCATTGAGTGAGTGAGTGAGCAAGCGCGAGAGAAAAGTGATGCGCCAGATGATTTCCAACCGGCAAAAACAGAAATGAGACGAAAAACACAGAATATGTCCAGGAGATGTTGTCCCGTCGTCACGACGTGAACGAGGGAGGATCAGATGGCTCAGGTTTAGTAATGAGGAAACGGTCACTGTCAGCTGCACATCTGTCAGCAGCTGGAAGGGGCCCGCGGAACCGAAGCGTAGGTAGACGGCACAAATGTTAACCGGTCTGCCTGTTCGCACATCTCGCGCTATGCCTCAGTTCGGCGTCTGTTTTATTTTTCACGCGAGCGTCTGTCAAGCTGGATAGATCATATCGCACCAGACAGGAAGTGGGGCACAGAAAAGGCGAGCGAATCCGGTCAATTTTGAAAATAAAATAGTTAAATGATGATTAATGAAGTTGCTTGTCCGTCTATAAATACTATGTGCATCTGCACAAGAGATACACGCACACAGAGGTAGAGACAGACCTGTGTGTGTGGAAAGCTGAATAAGCTATAGACGAGTGGAGTCGATGTTTTACCGGCGGGGAGAGCATGCAGCAGAAACAGCTCCCTGTGACCAGCAGCGCCTGAAGTTGCGCGCAGCGCCCGCTTCGTCCGGGCTCTGAGAACTACTTTAATCAAAGCTACATTGTTGCGAGTCGGCTCCGACAGAAGCTCTGCGCCGTGCACACTGTTTCAGCTGCCTATTTTTCATAGTTTATCAACGTTTTTCGTCATTCTTCATTAGGATAATGTTAGGCTGAGTTAATTTTGCGGTGGGGACAAAATTGTTCCTGACAAAAAGTGGTGGGGACATGTCCCCAGCGTCCCCAGCGTAAATGACGCCTATGGAAAAAGGTCTTTTGGACTGTGGGGGTAAAGTGTCTCTACCTGGACTCCTGGTGGTCTTTGAGGCTGGAACCTGCTTACTGCTGGCGCAGTGTCAGCATCCTCCTCTGTCTTCCAGGGCTCAGAGCTGCTGCGTGGCTCTGCTGCAGGCAGCGGGGGCGGGGACCGGGACCGGGATCGAGACTTGGTGGGCGTGCCGCGCCGGCCCGTCCTCTGGGCTGATCTCCGACTCCGTACAGACGCCGGAGGCTCCTCTTCCTCTCTCTCCTCCTCCAAAACAAACGAGGGATCATCCACATCGTCGTCAAAGTCCTCACTCTCCGGCTCAGAGTCGGACTCGGGTTCCGCGGCGTCTCCCTCCGCTCCGTCCAGCTCGAAGAAGAGCGCCGCCGCTCGCTCCACATTCATGAGCCGCTTCATTGTTTTGTCACACAAAACAAAAAAACGACTACACTACACACTAAACACACGACACTACACGCTACACTAAACCACTACAGACTAACTATGCTCTCAAAATACGCTAAATGTCACAAATAACTCCAATCTCAAAACTCACTATCGCTATCTCTGTCTCAATCTATCGCCGCCGTAACTCCCACAACTTTCCCTTTTTTCCCCAGCAACTAAATGCCGCGCTTTGCCATATTATTTTTTGATTGGTCGATGTGGTGCATTTTTCCACTAATAGGAGAGGGATTGTCATGGTTTTGGTTTTTTTTGTTTGTTTGTGTGTTTGTTTGGCAAGCTGCCAGCACTTTCGTTACAGCTCGCTTTTCCGGTCAATGCACCGAACGTGCATCGAACGTGATGAAAATAATTATTAAAAAGTATGGCGTAAATAATATATCATAAATCAGGTTTTATTTGGCCTATAAACACAATTTAAAAAGTGATACATAGTTTGTGGTCAGCACTTTCGACACAAGTTGAAACAGACTGGGATAAGCCCTGTGTTTTGCTGCTACGTCGTCATTAATCTGTCACGTGATTAAGACACAGGGGCGCGTCCAGGGACTCCAGAGGGTTAAATGCGCCGCGAGTGATGCGCACTGCAATTTTGTCATTTCGACATGGACGAGGGAGACAGTGATGCCAGACAGCCAAACAGGAGGAAACTGATGTTTTGGTCCGGGAGGTCCAGGCTCACAGTGGCTGAATACATGGCAACACGTACAGACCTCCACGGACTGAGCAGAAGTAGTCTGGGAGGAGGTTATTGTTAATCAGATTTGCCCTGCGTTGACCATGTGTGAAAAAATAAACCAACAAAAAACACACCCTTTTCCCACTAATAAAGACGCTAGTATCCTACATTTAAAGGAGCATTAACGCAAATCCACGGCCACTAGATGGAGCCAGTGGCGGAGCATATCAGATATAAACAAGTGCAATCAGTTGTCAGAGAGAGAGCAGCCTTGTTTGGTGATAAGAAGAACAAGTTCTCTAGTGTAGGACATGAGGAGAAAAAATATGCACCCCCCCCCCTCCCCCTCCCATGCGATTGGGGAAAGGAAAAAAAACTCCCTAGTCGGCACGGCAGCTCTACGTCGCGCACAACCACAACAGCTACAACTTCCTCCTACAAATGCACGGAGTACGTGCAGACCTCAGTCCATGAGTTTCATGTCTCAGACCAGATCATGTAAATCCAACTGCAGAAATATCTGGGGGACGGGAGCGCCGCCATAACCGTAGTAACTCACACACAGACGCATACACATGTCTGGAGAGGAGCAGCCTCTCTGTTTTCCAAAACTACGGAGTGGGAGACAGTGATGCCCGGATGTGTCAACACGTTAACTCTTTCACTGAGAGGACACGTGAAAGACACAGGGTCTTTGAGAGAAGCGTGGTCTGCCAAGGACGTGAAAACCGACTTTGCTTTTTTACTATTTACTGTTGAATGTCTTTTCCGATTCTGTGAAGATCAGACTTGTACTATCAACATAAAGTGCAGAAAAAACATTTGGATTAACAGGTAACAAAGAAAATCTGCATTTTCCCCCTCGGACAGCGGTGCGTTTTCTGATTTTCTTTGTAAATTTATTCACACAGGCCCCGGTGACCCATCTTTTGCATATTTCGGGGCTTATTCTTCTTCTTCTTATTTTAGCCATTACTGCTCCTGTGATACAAATGCACCGTTAGTAAACCCTGTAACCCCTGATCGCACAGTCTCACAGCGTTTAGAAAACATTTAGCGAGAAATCACAGAGAGCAAAAATCCCGCGGTCTAGTGGAGGGGATGAAACCAGAAGCAGCTGTGAACGGAAAGAGAGCTGAAGGTGGAGGGAGTGTCTGTTGTGATCTACAGAGACTGTCTGTTTTTGGGTCCGGGGCAGTCAGCCAGAGCTGGAGGCTGTCTGTGCTGTTTGTGTGTTGACAGACTGAGAGAGAGTTAGACTTGTTATTTTGCAGACCAGAGGAAGCTGGATCTGATCTGTGTTAAATCAGGCAGGTTGAGTTCCAAACACCTGCCAACTGCCTTTGATCTGACATCAGATAGCCTACACACACGGGACAATCTACATAGATACAGATATAGTTGCAGGGTTTTTATTGATTTAAAAGAAAGGAAAGTTTAACTCAATAAAAGAAAAAAAAGGCTGGAGCCTACTTGTGTCTGTAGCTAAATGTTGTGTCTTTTGTCATCAAAAGTCATTTGTCAGTGTCGATTTTGTTTGTTTTGTTTACAGAGAACAGCTGTACAGATGTTGATGATGTCGGGACTTAAAGCAAAATATAATGGAGCCAGTTGTCCTGGTTAAACTGAAAATTGGTTTGACAAAAAACCTCTTTTTTCAAATCTGAAAAAAATAAATTTTGGCTAAACCCACCTATATTCAACCGCCAATTTCAAAAACTGGAACAAGATAGAAACAAACTTTTTTTTGCTGGAAATTGAGAGACCTTCATCTTTCCTTTTAGGTTTTGAATGTGTATTTTAGGTAGGTACATGGTGGGAAAAACCGAAAATCGGTAAAAAAAGCTGCGAAGAGTATAAAATGCCTGGCAAGCTGGAGGACGCTGCTCTGAGAATGGCTGGCAGTCAAATTTTAATACTAAGGACAGCTGAAGAAAGAACTCGTGGAGAGTGTTCTACGATTTGACTGTAAGCAGCCTGACACTCTAATTTATTGCATTTTGGAATTGGAGTTTGGTTTTAATACCATTAGTGCAATTAAACGCAGCAAGCGCCTCCTCTGTTTGGATCATAACAAAGACAAATTCTGCATTTCCCAGGGACACTAGAACCGTTTTCATTTTCAGATTATTTATCCCCCGACCCATTTTTGAAAATTTCAGATTATTATTCTTCTTCTTATTTTATGCAAACTTTAAAAATAATGTTTAAACCCCTGTAACCCCTGTGCACAGAACATCAACAGTTAAAAAAATAGATAATGGGGATGAAACAAAGACTTAAACATGATTTCAAACATACTTTTCTTTTTTCAAGGCTAAAGCAAAACAAATGTATATTCACTCTCTGATGCTGTTTGTGGTTGGACAAAGATGTTAACTTGTTATTTTGCATCAAGTTTTATCTGTGTTAAATCAAAGGTTGAGTTCCATTAAAAGATAAGTGCCTTTGATCTGACATCAGATGTGAGGGACAAAAAATAGATAAAGATGTATTTTTGTTTGATTAAGATCATTGCATTGAATAGTGGCTGTTGTGATTTTTTATTGCATTAAAAGTCAACTGAATTGTATTAACAGAGACACCCATCTCTCACAAGTTGTCTTCAAACTGCAAACCTTTTGCTGCACTGCGCTGGAAAATGTGTGCACTTGTGTAAGTCTGTAAAGATAAATTAATTAAAGCCTGACTATAGCTGTATTATGGAATGAAACAATGAAATTAAAGCAAATGAAATGATATATTTGTGATTAAGATAATTCATTGAATAGTTATATCTTGAGCAATCATTGCATTAAAAGTGTTTGGACCAAAACCTGCCTGTGAGGTCTTCAGTCACTCTGCTCTGCTCTGAGCCTGAGGAGAAAACATTTATCGTATCCTGCAGTTTTTATCCAATGAGAGTAGACCTGGTTTGTGTGTGCAGCATTCAGGGACGCCGTGAATGTGGTGCTAGGGACGAGGACTGTTATGTGCTTTCAAGCTGAATGTGACTTTTCCCCCTGTTAAGTCTACCAGTTTGATCTGGTCCGAGTTCACCCATCTCTGCACACCTCTGTCAGGTAAAACAAACTGAAAAACATGAGTGGGTTGCCTGGCGCTGGACAAAGTCGTAAGTTGTGACTTAAGTCTGTAAAGATAAATTTAAAAAAGCCTGCCTGGAACAGATTATGGTTCCCTTTCAGAACACCAATTAAAGCAGAAGTAGTTTTTTTTGGATTTTAATTTACTGGAGTAGTTTTTTAATCAGAACTTTTACTTTTACATAGACATGTTTGGTCTGAAAAATATGTACTTTTACTCAGTTACATTTCTGTTTGCTCTGAGCCGAGGAGAAAACGTTATAAATTAAAATAGAAATATAATCAGTTTTTATCCAATGATCGAGAGAATGGTAGTGTCTTTGTAGTTCTCCAAAAACGCCGTTAATGTGGTGACGTAGGGAGGAGGACTGTTATGGTGCTTTCAAGGCAACTCGTCCCCGACTTCCCCCCACAATTTGAAGGTTTCACAGTTTGATCTGGTCGAGTTCTACGGGTCGGAGCGGCGAGTCCGTTAAAGATCCTCAACATGTAACAGGATAAAACTCACTTTTTACTTTTGATAAAACATTTAATGTGAGCTACTTTAATACTTTTACTCAAGTAATTTTCTTATCCGTGACTTTTACTTTTACCAAAGTAATTTTTATTTATGGTACTTCTACTTTTACTTAGTTACTTTTTTCGAGTACTTTATACACCTCTGCCTGGAACGCGGCATTAGCCAAAACGACCGGACCACTTACTTCTGCTTTAAGTTTCATAATTGTCAGTATACCTAGTACCTACCTAGTACAGTCCAGACAAATTGTTGTTTGTTAATATCATGTCAGTCACACATTTTTAACATGAAGCAATTTCCAAATAACTAGCAGACAGTTTTTCTATTTACCTGTGACCACAGAGTAGAAGGCCGTCTGCGTGAAGGCCCTCTTCTTTTGTTTCCCACCTCCAAGCATATTGAACCGAGTCATGATGGTGTTCATGAAGAGTCTGCAACAGATAAAAAATGTAGACAATTGTTAACAGTAAACTTATATAACTTGTATGACACTACCACATTGTGACCACCCACTATTATGTTGTCTGTTCTACAGATATTAAACTTCTATGTGTAATCATACCTGTCCAAGATTTTGTTTGTGCAGGTCT
Source organism: Decapterus maruadsi (assembly GCA_030347415.2). Classification (NCBI taxonomy): domain Eukaryota; kingdom Metazoa; phylum Chordata; class Actinopteri; order Carangiformes; family Carangidae; genus Decapterus; species Decapterus maruadsi. The sequence goes on along the minus strand of CM064897.1, from coordinate 179,371 downwards.
TTATATCTTTCCCTCCGATATGGGACAGCTTTGCAATCTGTATGATATTAAAAATTATCAACATTGTGAAAAACATGGAATTACTTAAGAAAACGCTTTTCAAAGTTGAATTCAGGGACTCTGTTCCTTTAGGTAAGGAAAATGTGACCCTTACAAGTCTGTAACTGGGAGTTTATGAAATCAAATACACACTGCTGGTTCCATTTGGTTCCATTTGTAAGCTGTCAGAGTAAGGTGAGACCCTAACACCAAAAATTTGAGAAACAATGATTTAAAGCTGTACAGAAATGGCCGTTTTTCCACGAGTTGCCGCACAAGTTTACCCGAGTAAGGAAAACAAATTTGATTGTTCGTTATCGAGCAGGCGGGATATTCAGTGATTGGGGCTGACTGAGACAGAGCTCGGTGTGCGTGTCTCAGACGTTTGATTGACGGATGACAGATTCAATATCAGTGACTGATGAATCGTGAGCAACGTGACGTATAATCCGTGCACCTGCATTATCCAATGCGAAAAAAAACCTACCCCACTTTCACCCCTGATTTACTCGAAAATAGAATTTTGCACAAAGTCTGGGCTACATCGTCTGATAGATGAGTTATTACTCTAATGTTAAGACCCACAGTGGGCTCAAAATCTATTTTCTTTCTGTACACCTTTAAAGCTTTAATATTGTGATTTACCATTGACTTTCGTATATCTGCGTTTCCTTCAATCTCCTTCGACATCAATTCGAAAGTCTCCATATCTTTCATGGGCAACCTTCCAGTTTCAGGCTCACTTTCATTTGAGTTGAGGGCCTTCAACTCCTCAAGGATCTCCATTAGGGTCTCCACAACAACCATCTGAAACTCTTATAAAAACAGAAATGAAAATAACATAATCACATCTTTAACTAGAAAATTTCCTCTCGGGAAATTTTGAATGGGCCGCGGGGCTACTGCCGATTTTGCCATCTCTGTCAACATGGGAATCAAACCCACGATCTTAAGCGCAAGACAGAGCTGATCAGACACGTGATCATCTTTCTATAAGCACTGATATGGAGGAGCTGTAATCACATTAGGTTACCTGTGTGTGTGTGTGTGTGTGTGTGTGTGTGTGTGTGTGTGTGTGTGTGTGTGTGTGTGTGTGTGTGTGTGTGTGTGTGTGTGTGTGTGTGTCACGGTTAAGGGGAGGGGAGACCTTGTTAAAAAGTTGGCAAAGCAAGGCAAGGCATCTTTATTTATAGCACATTTCATACCAAGGCAACTTAATGTGCTTTACATAAAGACAGAACATTTTTAAGAAAAAAAAGAAAAGAGAAGCATAAAACAGAATAAAAACAAACACACATTAAAAACAGAGTTAAAAGCAAGAGCAAATAAAAGTAAAATAAAATAGATGAAGTTAAAAATTCTTAAAAGGAGCTCAGCTAAAAGCATGTGAAAAGAGAAATGTTTTTAACCTGGATTTAAAGGTGCTTACAGTTGGGGCTGATCTCAGTTCTGCTGGTAGTTGTGAGCAGCATAACAGCTAAATGCTGCTTCACCATGTCTGGTCTGAACTCTGAGCTCCACTATCTGACCTAGATCTCAGAGCTCTACTGGGTTTATACTCTACTAACATGTCATTCATGTATTCTGGACCTAAACCATTCAGTGATTTGTAAACCAGTAGCAAATAAACACTGAATTAACTAACAAATCAACACAATGGTCATGCTTTTTTAATACTACATCCACAATGAAAATCTATGAGTAAGTTGTATTTCAATGTACCGTAATAACATCAAAACATGTTAGACAATGAGACAATAAACACTATAGACACTAGGATATATAAAATTATGTACAATACATCTCAAAAAAATTGTAGTAGCTTAAACAGCCGCTTTACAAGCCATAATGTATTAGGCTACATGCATTTTTTTTTAAAGGGTAACGTGTTTAAGTACATGCACACAGCATAAATGATTAGAAAAAAAAACAATTGCTTTTGAAATGTAGGCTACTCCTGGAATCATAAACTTAAAAAAAAAAAATCCAAATGATTGAAAAAAGCAAACAACTAAGGTCATGTGGCATTACATGGCAACTTAACCCTCTATGGTACGACGTTGCCATATGGCAACGAACCCATTTTAAGCCTTTTTCTCACAGACGATACATCCTCAGTTATGATGCAATGCATTAAAAGAGAGGTGGGGTTCTAAGTAAACCAATAGCAGTGTTTAAATTTGTTACATGACCTTGTGGAGGCCATTTAGAAGCCCTTTTCTGCAGACGACTTCACAGGGAGGAGCCTCGCCATTTGACCCCACAAAAATGACCTAGAAAAGTGTTTTAATGGCATTTTTCAACTGGGAAAAAATATGTACTCAATAATAGGTTAGTTAAGTTCATTATTCTGTAGTTTATTGCACTGTACTTGATCATTAAATATTAGAAAATTGTTAAAATGTGTATGTTGCCATATGGCAACACCGTACCATTAGGAATTGCTAGTCTGGCATTTTGATAAAATTTTGTACTTAGTTGTAGGCCTAGTGGAGATGGTGTCCTCTAACATGTCATTCTGATATCACCAAGTAAACAACAGTCCAGGAACCTAAATCTAACCCTAAACCTAACCAGTTGATTAGAATAGCGCTCTGGGCTGTTGTTTACTTGGAAATATCAGATCATACGTGTCCTCACCATCTCCACTGGATAGCGAGGTTAAAGTGCAGTGAAAAATGTCTTATAAAAATGGTTTTTACTTTAAAATGAGATGCATTCTTGACTGTTCAGGCTACTGGGTATTGTTGAGACCATAACATGAGTTTTTAAATATATGTTATTACAATTTTAAACAAAACTCTATTGTTTTCATCACTTTCCACTATCGTACGGTGTTGCCATATGGCAACGAACCCTAAAAATTACTAAAAAAAATATATTTTTTGAAAATTTCTCTTGATTATGTTTAATTGGTCTATTTTAAGACAAAAAAACACCCAAAACATTTTTTTACCAACTGGGATAACAATGCGTACCATAGAGGGTTAACCCTTAAAACTTACATGGACCTAAAATACACCTGGAAAGATTGCTGCTAGCTATATTTTAATCAATTTTTGGTTTATATTTTCAGGTAGTAAGTATTATGCATCATATGACTCAAGAAAATCTGCCATTGTATGTGCTACTGTGTAAAGTCTCATTTAAACTTTACTTTTGGCTGAGCATGCCATATTTCACAAACGAACAAAAATTGCCCATAAAAAAAGTGTTATGTTGAAAATCTCCCTAGTCAACCAGAATTTTCTTTTTTTTTTCATTTTGAAAAGTTGTACAAAGGTTTTGTCAACATTTATCTTATATCAACAATAATAAAGGACCCTGGGAAAGCGGGAAATCCCGCGATTCAAATGCAGTTTACTGCTCGTCTCTATCACAAACGGTTCAGAAATGTATCATGTTTTGGAAAGAAAATGCCAATGATATGCTTGTACTAGCAGGTAAGCCATAGCTAGCAAGCTAGCAGGTCAGGCAAGCCATAGCTAGCGAGCTAGCAGGTCAGGCAAGCCATAGCTAGCGAGCTAGCAGGTCAGGCAAGCCATAGCTAGCGAGCTAGCAGGGCAGGCAAGCCATAGCTAGCGAGCTAGCAGGTCAGGCAAGCCATAGCTAGCGAGCTAGCAGGGCAGGCAAGCCATAGCTAGCGAGCTAGCAGGTCAGGCAAGCCATAGCTAGCGAGCTAGCAGGTCAGGCAAGCCATAGCTAGCAGGTCAGGCAAGCCATAGCTAGCGAGCTAGCAGGTCAGGCAAGCCATAGCTAGCGAGCTAGCAGGGCAGGCAAGCCATAGCTAGCGAGCTAGCAGGTCAGGCAAGCCATAGCTAGCGAGCTAGCAGGGCAGGCAAGCCATAGCTAGCATATCAAGTATATCGTCAGCATTTTTAAAACGGATTGATGACAATTAAATGAACAAACATTGCAGGAAAAAGCAGCATTTCAATAACGTTACCTTGACCACTCACCTATGGGAAGCTCTTCTTCTTTTCACACACTCTCTGCTCTCGACCGGTGCCCACAGACTGTAAAAAGAAGCTGGTGCCCAAAAGCATAGACGGCCTGAAGTCGTTTTTGATCTTCCAGAAACTGATTTCCGGTCCACAAGACAACTTCCAGCGTGTTGCTGCCTCCTAGTGGGGAGGGGAGGGATCATAGAGGGATCTGCTGACAGTATCTGCATAACTGTCCCCGATCACCTTTAGTGCAAATTGCCATTTTATTTTACTGTTCACCAATAATTCTTTTTTCAAAGGAATTATTTGCATTAATGCTCAATAAACTTTATTGCAAACTGCCTTAATTAGGCCTATAGGTTAATAGTGATATCTAAATATTTCTAAACATGGTTGGCATAATCTTATGCTTAAAAAAGAAAGCATAAGATGTAAACATAACATAAACAACATTAAAAAATAAAGATAACTTAATAGTTTAAACCTGGTCTAAATCTAGATGCTGATTAAACGTCTAAATCAAGGCTAAATCTAAACTTCACTGTATATTGATCAATGGTCATTCAGATGATTTTAGTACAATATTTGGACACCATTGTGCAACTTGCAGTTATTTCTTTGGTCAGTATTCATTATTTAATGTATTTAATTCAATCGTCTAGATTTGGTCTAAAAATAGACGTTGATATGAGGTCTTGATTTAGACGTCTAAATAGAGTCTAAATCTAAACTACACTGTACATTGATCAATGACTGTTAAAAATGTTTTAATCCAGCATTTGGCCATCATTTATACAATTTACAGTTGTTTTCTTTGGTCAGTATTCATTATATAATTAAATTGTCTAGATTTGGTCTAAAAATAGACGTTGATATGAGGTCCTGATTTAGACGTCTAAATCGAGTCTAAATCTAAACTACACTGCACTTTGATCAATGACTGTTAAAAATGTATTAATCCAACATTTGGCCACCATTTATACAATTTACAGTTGTTTTTTTATTTAATATTTAATGATTAATGGATTAAATTGTATCGTCTAGGTTTGGGCTAAAATATAGACCGATTATAGACGGGCGAATGTCGGTCTAAACTTAGACTAGACGTCTAATAGACGTCTAATGCTCAGTGGGTTACGGTTCCCCTCCGGTCGTCGCCGCCGCCAACCCCCCCCCCCCCCCCCCCCCCACCTGCCACACAGTCTCCATGCAAACATGTGGTAAATACTGTCGTTTATTAATGGCAATCAACGCTAGATGAGCCGGCTGCTTAGTTTCGTTTTGTTAAGTTCCGTTTTCTCCCCCAGAAGATAGCGCTTCTCAACCAGATGGTGGAAGCACTGAGCTGAAACTCGCAATGTTGCTTTAATTAAACATCCCATCATTCCGACAATTTTCCTCTCCTAAGGTTGGAATGGCGGTATTTTTTTCTTTTTTAAACGTGTTGCCATTCCGACAAATCTTTTAAAAGCCCCCCCCCCTCCCAGACAAGTGTCTGTGAGCTGTCACAGCAGCTGAGTGGAGCTCATGCGTCTTTACGCACAGAGCAGACAGGGCTACATATTGACTCAACTTCATCTTCTGTATTTTGAGGGCGCCACAGTCCACAGACGTACAGATGTGATATATAGTCAACAACAGTAGTTTAGGGGAGAGTGGGGTAATTTGTGCCAAGGTGCAAGTAGTGCCACCCCTGTTTTCTAGAAAACCATAGAAGAAGTTGGTCATGTGACCACATAGTTTTGAAGAGGCATCCATTTCACTCATCCTGCAAAGAAGGGAGACACATGGCTTGAGAGGTAAGCACATTAAAGTTCGAAAAACATTTTTTGCCCTCCAAAGTAAAATTTCTATGATCAGGGTTTTTTTTATTGCTGTGTTTGAACAATTGTAGATAACTTTGAAAACAGTTCACACATGTTTTAGTGCTTTACTAAGCTACACCATGAGTCTATACAATTAGCATGATGTTAGCTTAAAACAGCAAGGGGATGCATTTTCTTCAAAATGGTGTGTCTGGGGTAATTTGTGCCAAAGGGCCTAGGTTAAGTTGTGCCACTGGCACCCCAACTTATGATTATTTACTATATATTACTTTATTGTATTTTATTGTTATTGTACATTGTATTCTTACATTTGATCACTAAAACTATGTGATATTCTTAATTTTAGACCAAAATTCATCATGCCACGCGAATACAAACGGAAGACAGACATGGTTTCAACTCCTCTTGAGGAGTTGGAAAGAGCAGTGAAAGAGGTGCAACAGGGGAAGACCATACGTCAGGTTGGAAAGAAGATGAAGATCTGCAGGATGACCATAAAAAGATATATAGATAAGAAAAAAATAGGAGAAGTAACAAAGCCAGAAAGAACAGCAGCTGCCAAACAAGTCTTCAATGAGACCATGGAGGAAGACCTTGCTGACCATATAAAGACACTTGCAGCAATGTTTCATGGCATAGGTGTCACGAAATGCTGTGAACTGGCTTTTGAGTTCGCACAAAGAAATAACATTGACATGCCTGCCAGCTGGACCAGAGACAAAAAAGCAGGTTAGATCAAGTATAGGCTATTGGATAGTTATTTGGAGCAGATAGTTTCAACTTAGCCTAAATCTGAATGTAAACTGCAATGTGCTGATAAACTTTTAACCTTCTCTAGGACGTGATTGGTTCAACTCTGCAGAACCACATGAAGACTAGGGTTGAGCTTAGCTAGTTCGGTATGGAGGTAGATTTGTGTCTTTATTATTCAATCAAAAAAAAGGTTGCTTCAATCAAAAAATATATTTTAAATCAAAAAAACCCGTTTCAATCAAAGAAAAAAAGTGTTTGAATGCAAAAATATATTTGAGACTCAAAAAAATGCATTTGAACACTATTTTTTTTTTTGCTTGAAAATGTTTTTTTTGATAGAAGTGAAGGTTTTTTTGTTTGAAGCAACTTTTTTGATTGAAGTATTGTTGTTTTGTGTTTGGGCCATATTATGGGTAGGACATTTGTGTCTTTATAATTCAATCAAAAAAGAAGTTGCTTCAAACAAACAAAAAATATTTTCAATAAAAAAATCACTTCAATCAAAAAATAAACCTTTTCAATCATAGAAAAAATGTTTTTGAATGCAAAAAAATATTTGAGACTCAAAAAATTGCACTTGAACACTTTTTTTTTGATTGAAAATGTTTTCTTTGAAGTAATCTTTTTTGTGTTTGGACCATGTTATGGGTAGGACATTTGTGTCTTAATTATTCAATCCCAAAAAAGTTGCTTTGATTGCTTCAATCAAAAAAAAAAACATTTTCAATCAAAAAAAAAATATTTTCAATCAAAGAAAAAACTGTTTAAATGCAAAAAAAATATGAAATGAAATCAAGTGAAAAAAGTTTTGAAGTCGTTTTTTTTTAAAATCATTTTGACACAAACGTACCGCAGTGGGCGGGTGCTTCCCCATTGGTCAGACATGTTTGAGTGACAAGTGTCTACACCAACGACGTCTTTCTGACAAGCAAGTCATGGTCGCCACTCGCCAGCAAGCCAGGAAGCAGTGGTGGAGTTGTTGGTAAGTAGATAAAACCGTATTAAAATGATTGGTGTCACGTTATTAGCCTGCTCTGTTTGATATTTCGATTAAACATACAGCTTGCTAACTTAGCTCACGTTGACTAATTTGTGTGATGGTGTTAGATATCTGACGCCTCATATTGTCAGGCAGGCTAGCAGGGTGCGCTAACGGCTAATTGAATTGTTTATTTCACTTAAGTAACGTTACAGAGGCTTGCTATGTGCTAGTGCTATATTGTGTTATAATACGTAACGTCATTAGTGGTCAAACAACAGTCCACAGGCCAACTCTTGCCCACAGCGCTGCCTGTTTAGCAGCAACAGGTCATGCAGAGCCTGAGTCTATCTTCTCACACAGCCCACAGGATTGCAGCTATTTGACCGTCCCGCTCTCTCTCTCGCTCACGGGTAGTGGTCTCCCCACCATCACACATACAGGCAGTCAAATGCTCGCAGACACAGAGGCAGATGCTGTTATTTTGAGAGCGGGGCTTACATATGCCGTCCCATACGGAAAATAATGTTGCATACCACCGGTAACATGAATATATATTCCGTTGCTCGGTGCGCAAACTAGCTGTGTCAGGCATTATTTATAAGTAGCTAGCCTAATGTCCCGCACAACTCCACATGGAAAACTGGCAGTTCAATGAAGTGATGCTTATTGTCTGACATAGTGTACAAGTAGTTACTAGCTTAAAGTATTGTGCCAATAATGATCCTTCTGGTAAATTTGGCATTCAGTTGAGACACAAAAGCTCTTAGTTTAATGAAAATCCTTGGAAAAGAAGACAAGATGGTTTGTTTAATTAGTATTCATTTATTTAGATTTCTAATATCATATAGTATTGTCCTGTCAACCCATTACAAGTCTTGCCTTATTCAGTGTTGATTTATTGACATGTTTATGTAAGATGTTTTATTAGAAGGTGTGTGAGTGAAAGTTGTCTGAAGTTGTATTTTTCTATTTTATTGCAATGCTGATTGATAATGTAGGACTCTGGTCCTGGCTTGGCCTAAGTTTTGGTGTCTCTAGGTGCTGTGCTCTGTAGGCATGACACATTAATTTCTTTATGTGATACTTTATTTTTTGCATCAAATTATTTGAAGTATTGATAAGCAGTATTGATATCGATACAGGTATTGCTGCACTCTCAATTATAACTGCTCAATAGTGTCGTATGGTTACTTTTATTATACAAGCCATCAATTTTGATGGCTTGTTAGTGTAACCGTTAAGCATAATGGCATTAATGCTATATATAGCGTACACTTAGCCAGATATTTTTTTATTTAGTTTTGTTTTTTTTAAAGTAGCTAATAGCTAAAGCCTTAAGTAGCTGAAATTAAGTTGTCTCGTGTCTCTGTCTGCAGCAACACACACACACACACACACACACACACACACACACACACACACACACACACACACACACACACACACACACACAGACAGACAACGATAGCTACCTACATTAACTGCAACATCTTTCCAGGCAGCAGATGGACTAATTGTTTTTCCTGTTGATCAAATTATGTTTTTTTAGGCCAAGAACTCCACTAAAACTTTTTGGAACAGGATTGCTTAATAAAGGTAAGAATGGATGGGTAGATTTTATTTATGGTTTTGCTCTTTTTATGTGTCTGGTGTATTGTAGGTCATAACCATTTTCACAACAGCCATCTTTTCTCCCTCCCATTTAGAAAGACCAATACTACACATCACCTCTGCTGCTGATTCTCCATTTTGGGGTTGTGCTCCCCATTATCTATTGCAGGCAATGCACTGACTATCTCATACAAGTACACTTATACATGAATTTCAAAATTGCTCCTCTTATAATGCTAAATTTTAATTTGCAGGCATCCGATGGCACAACAGCTCTTACTGAGGTTAAGGGATAGGTTGGTTTCTGTCATCAATAGGGTACCCATTGATTTTGAGTACCTCCTGTTTGTGTGCACTCAAGAGTTGCAGTTTATTCAAGCTGGCACACAATACATGGATATTCCCGCAGAGCTGGCTGATGGTCTGCAACAGTTGACTTTAGTGCTCAGTTCACATCTGTCACAGAATCCTGTTCCTCCACTATTTAATGATGTAGCCACCACTTGTTGGAGTGGGAATGTAGGACGGCCAGAACTACAAATGAGTCGTGACACACTACAGGCGTTGCTGGATACCTCTTTACCTCTAGTTCATTTAGTAGAAATGCATGGCATTTCACGGTCAACCCTTTACAGAAGAATGAAGGACCACATGTCAGTGAGGGCATGCTATTCTGTAATTTCTGATGAAGAATTAGACCAGAAAGTCAGGGCTATTAAGGCAAGGATGCCGCATGCAGGCTACAGAATGGTCAAAGGAAGTCTCCAAGCAATGGGCCTTCGTCTTCAATGGAAAAGAGTGAGGCTGTCTTTGCAGCGTGTAGATGGTGCAGGTATCATTGCCAGGATGATCCAGCTTCGTTGCATTGCTCAACGAAGCTACTCTGTCCCTGCTCCCCTGTCTCTCGTCCATGTTGATACAAGGTAAATTAATGTCTTGTCTGGCAGAACTTATTTTACGTTTGTATGACGTTGCTTGTTGACCAATTTACTGTGTTGTATGATGTGGGAGTTCTACATACATGTAATACACAATGAATTATATATTTTTTCAAATGCATTTTTTAAAGGTATAACATCGTCATCTTTGGAGGAATAGATGGATTTTCCAGGAAGGTAGATATTTTATTTTCTATTCATTCACAACATATTTACCCTTATGAACAACTCCAAAACATACATGGTATGCGTCTACCTCTTTCATAGATTTTGTATCTGGACGCAGCAGCTAACAACAAAGCAGCAACTGCTTTTGGCTTCTTCATGGAGGGTGTTCAGAGAAATGGATGGCCCTCAAGGTATATATTCAAATTGCAGGAGAAATAAAAGAACGACGTGCTGCTGTACATTATGAAGTTATGTCATATATGGGGGGGAAAGCATTTGCTTTTCTTTCAGAGTGAGAGCTGATCAAGGGGTGGAAAATGTCGACATAGCCAGGTGCATGTTTACTGTCCGAGGAACAGGCCGTGGAAGCTTTATTGCAGGCAAAAGTGTCCATAACCAGAGGTAATTAAATGAACTTGTCGCATCTACACTTGACATCTGCTTTTTTGATAATCCTTCTCAGAGTGGAGGAGTAAGCAGTGCTCTGCTGCTTAGCAACAATAGACCATTTTTTATAGCAGCTCCTTTGAGAGAACTGAAGGTAAACTTGTATTGTATTAATGTGACTAACAGGAAGCATTAATTACATTATCAATTTGTGTCAATCATGTGTCAGTCTGACCGGATGTTGGTTTACCCTCTTCTGTCAAGATGGCTGCTTTCAACAAGCTCCATGGTATGTTGGTTATAGTTGGCAGTCATCTTTTACATTGAACAGTGGTCACAAACCTTGGCACAGATTTCAGCTTGCTCTCTCCTATACTCTCCATTCCTGATTGAAATTTCCTGGTGTGAACTGGCGGACACACACACACCGGCATAAAAGTGGCTGCACCACTTAAAAGCCATAAATGCCATTTACTTATGAACAGACAGCACCAGTGTTTCTTATTCTAACCATTGTCTGTCTGCCTTTTTTCAGGGTGGAACGCTTATGGAGAGATGTTTGGAATTCTGTAACATCAAAGTACTACAACGCACTACACAGCTTGGAAGAAGAGGGCTTCATTGATCTGTCTAATGCGATCCACCTCTTCTGTGTGCAATATGTGTTCGTACCTCGTCTGCGGTCAGATCTACAGCATTTCACAGACAGTTGGAACAACCACCCGATCCGCACAGAGGCAAACCTTACACCTCAACAGATGTGGAACATTGGAATGCTCCAAGCACCTGTGCCTGAGCCAAATTATGCAGAGGTGGGCATGTAATACTTGATTGGCATGGCAGTTTTTCCCTTAAGCACTTTGTCTATTATCATTCATTTGTTTGTTGGGCCATGCAGCTGCAGCACATAGACCATCAGGAGGAGGTATCTGAAGACACTGACCATGGGATTGTTGTTCCTTACATTCCATCCCCCCTGTCTGCAGAGAATCTTGCTCTGCTGCAACATGAAGTGAATCCTAACTCTGACTCCTTATCCTTTGGTCAGGATATATACCTGCGTGCTCTTCAATTTGTAATGAGTGAGTGACGCTCCACACTATTAAGTGCTTAATGATTATAGCAAACATGTTTTGAAACAAAACAAATACACAGCTAATCATTTCAATGTTATGATTAAAAAAGGGGCACTAAGAAAATGTCTTTACTTTTTACAAATTCCTAGAAATAAATTTTAAATATATTTATATTTATATTCTATTATATTATATTCTATTATATTTTTCTAAATGCGTTCCAAAAACCAACCCAACCTTTGTATGTTGAAACCCACAGCCCATGCGTAAATGGACAGACACCACTCAGCTTTGAATGAAGGTAACTAACACATGGTTACTCAAATGCCTGTAGTGTAACGTTTCATGGTGTATGTAAGTATTTTCTGTCAATGTCCAAAATTTAACCTATATATAATAATCTAAAACCTGATTACTATAACATATAAAACTATTTGTTCTGCTAGACCCCTCCCCCTTTCAACAGCATAAAGAGCAACAGTATAACCCACTGCAGCCCTAACACGCCTGGGGCTGCATGATGGATCACTACACCACCTTACAGATCACCTCCACAAGTTCATCAATGTCCTCTTCTGCCTCCCCGGCTTCCTGTTCCTGTTAAAGAAGTCCTACACCACTTCCTCCACCGACCGAATGAGGTCTTAAAAGTATTTTGAGGTCTATAAAAAGTCTTATAAAAGGTATTGAAATAAACTTTTGCATTCCTGCATATAGCCCGTATAATAAGTTTGAAAATACATTTTAAATATGAAATGTTATTGCATGTCTGTTATATTGATTTATACGTGAATTTTTGAAATGTGAAGCAGTTGGAAAACATGTTTTTAAAAATTGTTTATGTTATTGCTAGTAGTTTTATTTTTGTTGTTCATAATAGCACAGTATTTGGAAGTGGTCATTTTTGATCAACAATGAATACGTCCAAGGATCTTTAAACCCTAAAATGATAACTAGTGTTGGTCTTTCATTTCCACTTTGTGATGTTTCCCCAAACCATATTTTATTTGCCATAAATCAGAAAGATAATGTATGGAATGTGTGTTGTGGAGCTCTCAAAGCTGCTGATCCTGCTGCTGCTAGCTGTCCATATGAGAAAAACATTCATAAATTAAAGCCGCAAGCGGCGATGACGGGCCCTCGCTCGACCCATGCGACCGCGGGGGCCAGAGGCGCGCGGGAGCCGTGGCGTGAAGCGAAAAGGGCGAAAAAGCGTTGCGGGAGCGGGAAAATGCAATGTGTTGTTCGTCCACCAGGTGGCGCTATGAAGCCAGATGCGGGTAGGGGTGTTCAGGGGCTGACCCTGATCAAACATGTGAAGTTTCGAGCAAATCGCACAATGTTGATGTAAAACACTGCATTTCCTGTTTCCACAAGGGGGCGACATGAGTGAGATTTCTTATGAGCACATGGAGACGTTGAGGGAGGGGCTCTGATCATGTACAGAAAGTTTGAAGCAGTTTGGATGAAGCATGTACGAGAGAGAGCTGCTTGAATATATATGGCGATGGATCAGAAAGGCGGCGCCATGGTGGCCACGCCCCTTGACGTAGAGACCTGCGGAGCACAACTTTTGATCAGCATGGCATCTCGATGGTCTGTAGGCAATTTGAAGTGAATCGGACAAAATCCCAAGGAGAAGTTGATTAAAGTACTAAGTGTGTAAATCACGCCAAAATGGCGAGTAAACTCAAAATGGCCGACTTCCTGTTTGGAGTAGACCAATGGTGCAAGAGACTTTTTTGTTCGCCTTGACAACTTACACATGTGTACCGATTTTTATGTTCCAACTCCAAAAAAACCCCTATGGGGAGGGTTTTTTGAAAATTTCAAGGGGGCGCTGTAGAGGCATTTGGCCCCGCCCACGGCCGCCGCCCTATCACATCAAAGACCATCCCACCCTCGACCTGTGTATCAATTTTCATGATGATACGAGTTTATTAAAGCCATCAAAAGGGCAAACGTAATTTCATGGCGAGGGGCGGAAGTCGCCCGCCGCTACACGGACGCCATTGCTCGTAGCTTCACAGCGTTCATGGTGTAGCTTCACCAACTGGTTCTGCATGTTTTAGAAGTGGAATGAAGTTGATGGGGTCAACTATGTGCCATCAGTACACGTTAAAGGAAAACCTGGCCACTTCCTGTTACCACCGGGGGGGCGCTATGAGTGACGTGGGAAAACAATACATCGGCGCGTTCAGGGCGGAGCCAGCATCATCTCCAGCAAGTGTCAAGCTGATCGGATAAAGTATGTGGGTGTTATAGCTGTTCGAAGGTGAAATGGCGAGCAAACGAAAAGTCGCCAAAATTGTCAAGGCCGCAGAAGCCACGCCCTTTGACCTAGAGACCTATAGAGCACAACATTTGTTCAGGATGACATCTCGATGCCCTGTAGCCAATTTGAAGTCAATCGGACTAAATCCCTAGGAGGAGATAGGTCAAAAATGTCAAAATTTCAAATCAAAATGGCCGACTTCCGGTTTGGATTTCACCATGACAATAAGAGGCTTTTTTGTGTGTCTTGCCATGTTCTGTAAGCCCACCAAATTTCATGACTCTAGGTGAAACGCACAGGCGGGGCTGATGTTTTGAAATTTTCTAGGGGGCGCTATTCAGCCATTAGGCCACGCCCATTTCCAATGACTTTAAAATATCAAATTTTTTGCGAGGCCTGATGTGCATGCCAAAATTCACGCGTTTTGGGGCATGTTGAGGTCCCCAAAAATGCGATCGTTTAGGGAGAAAAATAATGAATAAAGAATAATAATAAACATAGCAGTTTCAATAGGGCCTTCGCCGGCCGACTTGCAGTCGCCGCTCGGGCCCTAATAATAATCCTAGGTGTCAAAGCAATTACAATAGGGCCTTCGCCTAGGCGAGTGCCTCGCCGCTCGGGCCCTAATAAATGGAGAGTAAAATCGAAATGGCTGACTTCCTGTTTGGAATAGACCAATGGTGCAAGAGACTTTTTTGTTCGCCTTGACAACTTACACATGTGTACCGATTTTCATGTTCCAACTCCAAAAAAAACCCTATGGGAAGGGTTTTTTGAAAATTGCATGGCGAGACATCAAAGATGGCGGCGGCCACTGCGGCCACGCCGTTTGACCTACAGACCTGTAGAGCACAAGCCGTACTCAGGGCAGTCTGTGGATGATCTGTAGCGAATATGAAGGTGATGGTGCGAAACCGCTAGGAGGAGTTCGTTTTGGGTGGACCGCACTTCCTGTCGCCGCCACACGGGGGCTGTTTGCCGTGGCCTCGCAGCGTTCGTAATGTAGCTTTGTTGACTTGTTTCGCATGTATCTGAGGTGGAACGAAGTTGATGTGGTGAATTATCTAGGATTAATCCATGTTAGCATAATTCCTGTATTCTTCCGGTTACCACTGGGGGGCGCTATGAGTGACGTAGGAAATCAATACATCGGAACGTTCAGGGCGGAGCCAGCATCACGTCCAGCAAGTTTGAAGCTGATCGGATAAAGTATGTGGGTTTTATAGCTGTTTGCAGGTGAAATGGCGAGCAAACGAAAAGTCGCCAAAATTGTCAAGGCTCCAGAAGCCACGCCCTTTGACGTAGAGACCTATAGAGCACAAGCCTGCATCAGGATGACATCTCGATGCCCTGTAGCCAGTTTGAAGCAAATCGGATGAAATCCCTCGGAGGAGATAGGTCAAAAAGGTCAAAATTTCAATTCAAAATGGCCGACTTCCGCTTGGTCTGAGAGCGAGGGACCCTTGGACCTTTTTTTTGCGTCTTGATGAGATCTATTAGCATACCAAATTTCATGTTTGTAGGTGAAACACACACAAAGTTATTCAGTTTTCAAATTTTCTAGGGGGCGCTATTCAGCCATTTGGCCACGCCCATTTCCAACGACTTTAAAATATTAAATTTTTCGCGAGGCCTGATGTGCATGCCAAAATGCACGCGTTTTGGGGCATGTTGAGGCCCTCAAAAATGCGTTTTTAGGGAGAATATAATAATCCTAGGTGTCAAAGCAATTACAATAGGGCCTTCGCCTAGGCGAGTGCCTCGCCGCTCGGGCCCTAATTATGATTAAATGATAATTAGAGCATTAAAACATAATCTTCAGGAAATGGTGATTTTGAGGAAAACTTGCAATGATGTAACAGAATATGTTTCACATAAAATGTAAAATTGTTTCATATAAAATTCCCATATAAATATGTAATTATACAGCAGGGGAATAAACGTAAGGTGACAGCACAAACAGCTGGTTTTACTGAACATTTGTTTTATATAAAGATTTTTAATTATCTGTTTTCGGTAAGTAGAATCATAACAATATGTAGGTCGAAACAAAATCCCTCTCTGATCAGCTGTGTACACATGATGATACAGATCAACCTGACACGTAAGGGGCTCTTCAATTCAGTGGTGCAGTGGTAGCACACGTCTCTCAGCTGGGACATGTGAGTTCAAGTCTCAATCTTTGCATTTTCCTTCTGTCGCTTCCACGTCGATTTGCCGGCGTTTAATCATCTGTTTGAAAAACGACCTAAGAAAAACTTTCATTTCAGCCCCTCTATTGCCTCAAATAGACGACAGGATGAACCTAACTCCAAGCGACGCTGAAGTTAGGTTCCGATTCGTCAGCTTCCAATTCAACCCGATTCGGTTCGTAATGTACAACATTAATCAGACGTGAGAAAGACATCAAAATGTTTGCTGGGTAATCATATCTGTATGTACACACATCTCTAAACATGAAAAATGCATAAACAGAAGGAGCATCAGACCCTCGCATCCTGACGAGAACCACTTTAATTCAAATTAATTTATTGCTGGAACAAAATACAGAACATTAATGACCTTACAGTAGATCCTGAATCGTCCTGCTGCCACATAGGAAGATTTGAATAGCCTAATCAATTAAGTTTGCTGCCTGCTTGTTGTGTGTAAAAACGATCGGTGAAAAATACAGTATATTCAATACTAGAAAATTTCCTCTTGGGAAATTTTGAAAGGGCACCGGAGCTACTGCCGTTCCTACCATCTCTGTCAACATGGGAATCAAACCCACGATCTTAAGGTCAAGACAGAGCTGATCAGACACATGATCATCTTTCTATATGCACTGATATGGAGGAGCTGGAATCACATGAAGTTACCTGTGTTAGAGTGAGAGAGATGAGTGCGCGCTTACGCGCGCATTTGATGTGTTTGTGTGTCTTTAACTGTAATCACAGGAAGTTACCTGTGTGTGTTAGAGTGTGGGAGAGGAGTGCGCGCTGACGCGCGCATTTGTATGTTACCTGTGTGTTTTTAATGTGTGTGTGTGTCTATAACTGTAATGACATGAAGCTGGTTCTAGAGTCTGTGTGTGTGACTGAGCTGGATCCTGTATCAGTCTGATTTAGCTGTGTGTCTGTGTTTACAAACATCTTAACGAGCTCCAGGTGGATTGTTTATGGAGTTAACGACCCTGGCCTGAGGATCAGAGGTTACCATGACAACTTGAGCTGGTTGCCCATGACGATAGGGGCCCCCAGGCTGAGGCAGACAGAAACGTGGAGAAAAAGACCGATTTTCTGCCTCTGCACTGGTCTCGCATTTAGGCTTATTCTGACAAAACGGTAGCTCCTATCAGAACAAAACACGGATCAACGGTGCCCTAAGGCCTTCCTGAAAATTTTGGTACGATTTGGTGTTTCTACTGTAAATATTTTGGCGACACGGGCAGTTTTAAAACATCGGTCCGTTCTGCTCCTCTCAGAAAATTTTTGTATTGGAGTCAATGAGGAAAAGAGACAGACATGGCCGCACTCAGAGGCTGCTAATTCAAATTCTGTAAGTCTCTCTGATATTTTGAACACATTGTGGGAGAGACAACAAGTTTGTCTACAAAACTGTAAAAAAATTATGTGTCTACAGTGTAAATTGTGCCCAAGAGGAGTGTGGAAAGAGAAAGAATCAGGAGTTTTTCTGGGCTCTCTCCCACTCTAGCTGATGACATCACGCACTCTAGCACGAACATTCCATGCAATACACACCCATTATAATCTCATAATTTCTCCAAAAATGATCATGGTCATTGATCAGGGATTGATCAAAAACTATACAACCTATCAAAACATGGAGTAATACACCAATACACAAGACTTGTGTCTACTATTTAAAGTTTAAACGGAGTCTCTAGGTGAAAGTATGCCTGAGCAGTAGACAACAGTTGGCAGTATGAAAAATCCGATGATTTGTTCGTTTTTTGACCTTCTCCCATGCATTCTCTATGGGAAATTTTTCGCAGTTTTTCGCGACTTACGTCGCGAAAAATTCGTAGACTGATGAAAAAAGTAATAGCACCCCATTCCCGATCAGGACGCACGTTTTGATATATAATATGTCCTGCAACTCTTCGAGTTGCAGGACTAGTAGCGAACCGAAAATCGTCCGGAAGATGAAAAATAACTAGAAAAAGAAAGCATTTCCTGCAGAAAATGCGTGTGAATGCAGAAAGCAGCTGAACGCTGTTGCTGAAGCAATGCTGAATGAGCAAAAGCAATGCTGAAGATGAAGGAATTGCTGAATCAGTGCTAAATTAGCTTAAGAAACTGCTAAAGCAATGTTGAGCAGCTGAACGCTATTGCTGAAGCAATGCTGAATGAGCTGAAGAAATTGTTGAATCAATGCTAAATTAGCTGAAGAAACTGGTAAAGCAATGTTGAAAAGGCTAACGCAGCTGAAACGTATAACTTGTAGTATGAGATGAATGTCTTTTAAAGGTAGAAAGCAGTAGAAATGCTAAAAGTAGAAGAAAACATTAAAATCCTGCATGTCTAAATCTAATGGTTGAATAGTTGAAATCTGCAGCTAACCTGACAGGAAGGAAAACTGATGAACCAGCGCTAATAGCTGAAGCAATGACTGAGAGTAAATTCTACTGTAAAAAGTAGAAAATGTAAGATTTTGTATGAAATGGCTGGAAATTACTTGAATTGTTTGAGAGGATGATGAAGACACAAAAAGCCTACTGAAATACATTGTAAACTGACAGAAGATCATTGTTAAAGCAAATAGATTGAGCATTAGAGTAAATCAGTAAAATTAGAACATGTAAACAACAGGTTTAAAGATGTGAAATGGTTGAGAAGAGGTAGATAGATGGAGAAAGAGAGGGACAGAAAGAAAAAAGTTACAGTAAAACGCAGATTAAGGGGGAGAAAGAAAGAAAGAAGAGATAGAGGGTTTGAAAGAGATAGATAGATAGATAGATGTGTGTGTCCGTTTGTTTGTGTGTGTGTGTGCGTGCGCTTGATGTGTGTGACAGAGAGAGTGTGTGTGTGTTTGATGGATGTGTGTAGTGTGTGTGTGAGAGGGCATGTGTGGTGAGTGTAGGCTATGTGTGTGTCCGTTTGTGTGTGTTGGATGTGTGTGTGTGTGTGTATGTGTGTGTGTTGAGTAAGAGAGGGAGAGTGTGTGTGTATTTGATGGATGTGTGTGTTTGTGTGTGTGTGTGTGTGTCTGTGTGACAGACAGAGAGAGAGAGACAATGTGTGTGCGTTGCCAGGGTAAGGTTGCCAAGGTGAGGTTGCCATGGAGAGGTTGCCATGTTGAGTTTGTTACAACACAGGAGCAGAGCACAGCAGATTTGGGCTCGGTGTAGCTCCCGAACAGCAGCCCATAATAAGAGAACCGTACCACTTATCAGAATCTGGTAGAGACTGACGGGTTCACAAGACCTTGCTGAACGTGGTGATATGCATTAATTGTTTGTAGGTCAAAAACTTTTCTTGATATCACAGGTTAGAAAAGGGCTCATTTCTGATTTTCTCAAAAAATCAGCTTCTACTTTTGTATTGGAGTCAATGAGAGGAAGGGAGGGAACTGGCCGCACTCAGAGGCTCCTAGTTTAAATTATGTAAGTCTCTCTGGGTTTTTGAGCACACTGTGAGAAACAGGACAAGTTTGTCTACAAAAGTGGAGAAAATTATTTGTCTAGAGTGAAATTTGTGGCCGTGGCAGCAGGTTAGAGAGCAAAGTGTCAGAGGATTTTCAGACAGTCTCTCACTCTACCAACTGACGTCCCCCACTCTAGCCACGAACATTCCGTCCCATTGACTGCCATGTTAAATCTGAATTTTGTCAAAATTGATCATGATCAGTTGAAGGGTACTGATCAATAACGGTAGAAGATATGAAGAAGTTGAAAAATAGCTGAATAGTTGAAAGTTTTGTGAACATTTTAAAAGTTGATTGAAGTCTGTAGCTGAAAGTATGCTGAAACAGTTGAAGTTCAAAGAAGCACAAGATTTGAAGAGTTTGAAGAGTTTTCAATGTATTCCTATGGGGAAAAAAATTGCAGAAAAAGTTAAATATTTTAAAAAGTATAAATAGTTGAAAAAAGTTGAATAATAGCAGGAAAGTGCTGAAAAAGCTGAACGTTTTGATATTTGAATTGTTGAAATAGCACAAAGTATGAAGGACTAGTTAAATGCAGAAAAACGGCGGAAGAAGTAAGAATAATAAGTATAAAGATTTGAATAACAAACAGTGTGAATGCTTTCTGCATTCACACTAACTAGAAAAAGAAAGCATTTCCTGCAGAAAATGCGTGTGAATGCAGAAAGCAGCTGAACGCTGTTGCTGAAGCAATGCTGAATGAGCAAAAGCAATGCTGAAGATGAAGGAATTGCTGAATCAATGCTAAATTAGCTTAAGAAACTGCTAAAGCAATGTTGAGCAGCTGAACGCTATTGCTGAAGCAATGCTGAAGCAATGCTGAATGAGCTGAAGAAATTGTTGAATCAATGCTAAATTAGCTGAAGAAACTGCTAAAGCAATGTTGAAAAGGCTAACGCAGCTGAAACGTATAACTTGTAGTATGAGATGAATGTCTTTTAAAGGTAGAAAGCAGTAGAAATGCTAAAAGTAGAAGAAAACATTAAAATCCTGCATGTCTAAATCTAATGGTTGAATAGTTGAAATCTGCAGCTAACCTGACAGGAAGGAAAACTGATGAACCAGCGCTAATAGCTGAAGCAATGGCTGAGAGTAAATTCTACTGTAAAAAGCAGAAAATGTAAGATTTTGTATGAAATGGCTGGAAATTACTTGAATTGTTTGAGAGGATGATGAAGACACAAAAATTCTACTGAAATACATTGTAAACTGACAGCAGAAGATCATTGTTAAAGCAAATAGATTGAGCATTAGAGTAAATCAGTAAAATTAGAACATGTAAACAACAGGTTTAAGGATGTGAAATGGTTGAGAAGAGGTAGATAGATGGAGAAAGAGAGGGACAGAAAGAAAAAAATTACAGTAAAATACAGATTAAGGGGTAGAAGGAAGAAAGAAAGAAAGAAAGAAAGAAAGAAAGAAAGAAAGAAAGAAAGAAAGAAAAAAGCGAGACAGAGGGTTTGAAAGAGATATATAGATAGATGTGCGTGTCCGTTTGTGTGTGTGTGTGTCTGTTTGTGTGTGTGTGTTGGATGTGTGGTGTGTGTAGTGAGTGTGTGTGTGCGCTTGGTGTGTGTGTGTTGAGTGAGAGAGGGATAGAATGTGTGTGTGTGTGTGTGTGTGTGACAGAGAGTGTGTGTGTGTGTGTTTGATGGATGTGTGTAGTGTGTGTGTGTGTGTGTGTGTGTGTGTGTGTGTGTGTGTGTGTGTGTGTGTGTGTGTGTGTGTGTGTGTGTGTGTGTGTGTGTGTGTGAGAGTGTGTGTGTGTGTTTGATGGATGTGTGTAGTGTGTGTGTGTGTGTGTCTGTGTGTGAGACAGAGTGAGGGAGAGAGAGAGAGAGAGAGAGAGAAAGAATGTGTGTGTTGCCAGGGTAAGGTTGCCATGGTGAGGTTGCCATGGAGAGGTTGTCATGTTGAGTTTGTTACAACACAGGAGCAGAGCACAGCAGATCTGGCCTCGGTGTAGCTCCCGAACAGCAGCCCATAATAAGAGAACCGTACCTCCTATCAGAATCTGGTAGAGACTGACTTGTTCACAAGACCTTCCTGAACGTGGTGATATGCATGAATTGTTTGTAGGTCAAAAACTGAACTTGATATCACAGGTTAGAAAAGCGCTCATTTCTGATTTTCTCCAAAATCAGCTCCTACTTTTGTATTGGAGTCAATGAGAGGAAGGGAGGGAACTGGCCGCACTCAGAGGCTCCTAGTTTAAATTCTGTAAGTCTCTCTGGGTTTTTGAGCACACTGTGAGAAACAGGACAAGTTTGTCTACAAAAGTGGAGAAAATTATTTGTCTAGAGTGAAATTTGTGGCCGTGGCAGCAGGTTAGAGAGCAAAGTGTCAGAGGATTTTCAGACAGTCTCTCACTCTACCAACTGACGTCCCCACTCTAGCCACGAACATTCCGTCCCATAGACTGCCATGTTAAATCTGAATTTTGTCAAAATTGATCATGATCAGTTGAAGGGTACTGATCAATAACGGTAGAAGATATGAAGAAGTTGAAAAATAGCTGAATAGTTGAAAGTTTTGTGAACATTTTAAAAGTTGAATCAAGTCTGTAGCTGAAAGTATGCTGAAACAGTTGAAGTTCAAAGAAGCACAAGATTTGAAGAGTTTGAAGAGGTTTTCAATGTATTCCTATGGGGAAAAAATTGCAGAAAAAGTTAAATATTTTAAAAAGTATAAATAGTTGAAAAAAGTTGAATAATAGCATAAAAGTGCTGAAAAAGCTGAACATTTTGATATTTGAATTGTTGAAATAGCACAAAGTATGAAGAATTAGTTAAAAACTGAAAAACAGCGGAAGACGTAAGAATAATAATAATAACTAGAAAATTTCCTCTCGGGAAATTTTGAAAGGGCACCGGAGCTACTGCCGTTAGTACCATCTCTGTCAACATGGGAATCAAACCCACGATCTTAAGGTCAAGACAGAGCTGATCAGACACATGATCATCTTTCTATAAGCACTGATATGGAGGAGCTGTGATCACATGAAGTTACCTGTGTTAGAGTGAGAGAGATGAGTGCGCGCTTACGCGCGCATTTGATGTGTTTGTGTGTCTTTAACTGTAATCACAGGAAGTTACCTGTGTGTGTTAGAGTGTGGGAGAGGAGTGCGCGCTGACGCGCGCATTTGTATGTTACCTGTGTGTTTTTAATGTGTGTGTGTGTGTGTAACTGTAATGACATGAAGCTGGTTCTAGAGTCTGTGTGTGTGACTGAGCTGCATCCTGTATCAGTCTGATTTAGCTGTGTGTCTGTGTTTACAAACATCTTAACGAGCTCCAGGTGGATTGTTTATGGAGTTAACGACCCTGGCCTGAGGATCAGAGGTTACCATGACAACTTGAGCTGGTTGTCAATGACGATAGGGGCCCCCAGGCTAAGGCAGACAGAAACGCAGAGAAAAAGACTGATTTTCTACCTCTGCACTGGTCTCACATTTAGGCTTATTCTGACAAAACGGTAGCTCCTATCAGAACAAGACACGGATCAACGGTGCCCTAAGGCCTTCCTAAAAATTTTGGTACGATTTGGTATTTCTACAGTAAATATTTTGGCGACACGGGCAGTTTTAAAACATCGATCCGTTCTGCTCCTCTCAGAAAGTTTTTGTATTGGAGTCAATGAGGCAAAGAGACAGACATGGACGCACTCGGAGGCTGCTAATTCAAATTCTGTAAGTCTCTCTGATATTTTGAACACATTGTGGGAGAGACAACAAGTTTGTCTACAAAACTGTGAAAAATTATGTGTCTACAGTGTAAATTGTGTCCAAGAGGAGTGTGGAAAGAGAAAGAATCAGGAGTTTTTCTGGGCTCTCTCCCCACTCTAGCTGATGACATCACGCACTCTAGCACGAACATTCCGTGCAATACACACCCATTATAATCTCATAATTTCTCCAAAAATGATCATGGTCATTGATCAGGGATTGATCAAAAACTATACAACCTATCAAAACGTGGAGTAATACCCCAATACACAAGACTTGTGTCTACTATTTAAAGTTTAAACGGAGTCTCTAGGTGAAAGTATGCCTGAGCAGTAGACAACAGTTGGCAGTATGAAAAATCCGATGATTTGTTCGTTTTTTGACCTTCTCCCATGCATTCTCTATGGGAAATTTTTCGCAGTTTTTCGCGACTTACGTCGCGAAAAATTCGTAGACTGCTTAGAAAAGTAATAGCATAGCGATCCCGATCAAGACGCACGTTTTGATATATAATATGTCCTGCAACTCTTCGAGTTGCAGGACTAGTAGCGAATCGAAAATCGTCCGGAAGATGAAAAAAAATAATAACTAGGAAAAAATCCACAGAATAACAATAGTGCCCGGCTTCGCCGGGCACTCGTCCCTACAGCTATTTCATAGCTGTTGGGTCGAGTGCCCTGGCGATGGCCGGTGCCCTAATAAGTATAAAGATTTGAATAACAAACAGTGTGAATGCCTTCTGCATTCACACTAACTAGAAAAAGAAAGCATTTCCTGCAGAAAATGCGTGTGAATGCAGAAAGCAGCTGAACGCTGTTGCTGAAGCAATGCTGAATGAGCAAAAGCAATGCTGAAGATGAAGGAATTGCTGAATCAATGCTAAATTAGCTTAAGAAACTGCTAAAGCAATGTTGAGCAGCTGAACGCTATTGCTGAAGCAATGCTGAAGCAATGCTGAATGAGCTGAAGAAATTGTTGAATCAATGCTAAATTAGCTGAAGAAACTGCTAAAGCAATGTTGAAAAGGCTAACGCAGCTGAAACGTATAACTTGTAGTATGAGATGAATGTCTTTTAAAGGTAGAAAGCAGTAGAAATGCTAAAAGTAGAAGAAAACATTAAAATCCTGCATGTCTAAATCTAATGGTTGAATAGTTGAAATCTGCAGCTAACCTGACAGGAAGGAAAACTGATGAACCAGCGCTAATAGCTGAAGCAATGGCTGAGAGTAAATTCTACTGTAAAAAGCAGAAAATGTAAGATTTTGTATGAAATGGCTGGAAATTACTTGAATTGTTTGAGAGGATGATGAAGACACAAAAATTCTACTGAAATACATTGTAAACTGACAGCAGAAGATCATTGTTAAAGCAAATAGATTGAGCATTAGAGTAAATCAGTAAAATTAGAACATGTAAACAACAGGTTTAAGGATGTGAAATGGTTGAGAAGAGGTAGATAGATGGAGAAAGAGAGGGACAGAAAGAAAAAAATTACAGTAAAATACAGATTAAGGGGTAGAAGGAAGAAAGAAAGAAAGAAAGAAAGAAAGAAAGAAAGAAAGAAAGAAAGAAAAAAGCGAGACAGAGGGTTTGAAAGAGATATATAGATAGATGTGCGTGTCCGTTTGTGTGTGTGTGTGTCTGTTTGTGTGTGTGTGTTGGATGTGTGGTGTGTGTAGTGAGTGTGTGTGTGCGCTTGGTGTGTGTGTGTTGAGTGAGAGAGGGATAGAATGTGTGTGTGTGTGTGTGTGTGTGACAGAGAGTGTGTGTGTGTGTGTTTGATGGATGTGTGTAGTGTGTGTGTGTGTGTGTGTGTGTGTGTGTGTGTGTGTGTGTGTGTGTGTGTGTGTGTGTGTGTGTGTGTGTGTGTGTGTGTGTGTGTGTGTGTGACAGAGAGTGTGTGTGTGTGTTTGATGGATGTGTGTAGTGTGTGTGTGTGTGTCTGTGTGTGAGACAGAGTGAGGGAGAGAGAGAGAGAGAGAGAAAGAATGTGTGTGTTGCCAGGGTAAGGTTGCCATGGTGAGGTTGCCATGGAGAGGTTGTCATGTTGAGTTTGTTACAACACAGGAGCAGAGCACAGCAGATCTGGCCTCGGTGTAGCTCCCGAACAGCAGCCCATAATAAGAGAACCGTACCTCCTATCAGAATCTGGTAGAGACTGACTTGTTCACAAGACCTTCCTGAACGTGGTGATATGCATGAATTGTTTGTAGGTCAAAAACTGAACTTGATATCACAGGTTAGAAAAGCGCTCATTTCTGATTTTCTCCAAAATCAGCTCCTACTTTTGTATTGGAGTCAATGAGAGGAAGGGAGGGAACTGGCCGCACTCAGAGGCTCCTAGTTTAAATTCTGTAAGTCTCTCTGGGTTTTTGAGCACACTGTGAGAAACAGGACAAGTTTGTCTACAAAAGTGGAGAAAATTATTTGTCTAGAGTGAAATTTGTGGCCGTGGCAGCAGGTTAGAGAGCAAAGTGTCAGAGGATTTTCAGACAGTCTCTCACTCTACCAACTGACGTCCCCACTCTAGCCACGAACATTCCGTCCCATAGACTGCCATGTTAAATCTGAATTTTGTCAAAATTGA
This sequence comes from Decapterus maruadsi, assembly GCA_030347415.2. Classification (NCBI taxonomy): domain Eukaryota; kingdom Metazoa; phylum Chordata; class Actinopteri; order Carangiformes; family Carangidae; genus Decapterus; species Decapterus maruadsi. Next base: position 153,408 of record CM064897.1, on the reverse strand, counting down.
TCATGATCAGTTGAAGGGTACTGATCAATAACGGTAGAAGATATGAAGAAGTTGAAAAATAGCTGAATAGTTGAAAGTTTTGTGAACATTTTAAAAGTTGAATCAAGTCTGTAGCTGAAAGTATGCTGAAACAGTTGAAGTTCAAAGAAGCACAAGATTTGAAGAGTTTGAAGAGGTTTTCAATGTATTCCTATGGGGAAAAAATTGCAGAAAAAGTTAAATATTTTAAAAAGTATAAATAGTTGAAAAAAGTTGAATAATAGCATAAAAGTGCTGAAAAAGCTGAACATTTTGATATTTGAATTGTTGAAATAGCACAAAGTATGAAGAATTAGTTAAAAACTGAAAAACAGCGGAAGACGTAAGAATAATAATAATAATAAGTATAAAGATTTGAATAACAAACAGTGTGAATGCCTTCTGCATTCACACTAATAACTAGGAAAAAATCCACAGAATAACAATAGTGCCCGGCTTCGCCGGGCACTCGTCCCTACAGCTATTTCATAGCTGTTGGGTCGAGTGCCCTGGCGATGGCCGGTGCCCTAATAACAAGAATATTTAAAATGAACATTATCATATGACAATGAATTACATTATCGGCTCAAATAATAATAATAATTATTCTTATTATTAACAACAATTCTTATTATAGTAACAAAAGACTATAACTTTAACAAGATTTTTAACACCTCTATGGCACTTTCTGGTCTCTTCAGTGGTCAACACCTAGAGCCCTAGTTTGGTGGCGCAGCGCAGGCAGCGAACCGAAGTGCAGCCGGTCTATTGCAAGTTTGAAGCAGTGCAGACTGGCGCAAAGTCTAGTCGGGAGATTGGCAGATCGCGCTCCGCCAATATGGGTGTGGCGGCGCAGCAGGAGGCGGTGTCACAGATCCAGCTTGGTGAAGCGGAAGTTTCGTGAGAAAATGTCCCGCCGACTCTGCGCCGAAGGCAGACCACCTCAAAGCAGGTCAGCTTTCAGCGCAGGGCGAAGCGGAGCTGGCGGAGAGGGAGATTGGTCGACCGGCGAACAGTCCACACACGTCAGCAAAACCTCACAGACAGGTTTCCACTGTTCCAGACGCATTTAGATGCAATAAATAACCACAATAACCGCTATTTAATGCAACTAATGGAATTAACAGGTGAATTTATATCTATAAAGATTGTCCCGTCACTTCTGACGTCAGATCAAAGGCTGTTGGCAGCGTAATGAAAACTCCACCTGATTTAACTCAGCAGGGACAAACTGGCACTGGAGCTGTGGATTGCGGACTGAGGGACTGCATGTCACTACCGTGTTGAGATGTGATGATCCGCCTTATTTATTTATTTATTCATTTATTTACTTATTTTACTTATTACATCTCTCAACAGCCTCGGTGTCAGTCAGTATATCTCATCACAGAAAAAAGGAAAAGGACAGACAGACAGAGAGAGAGAGGGGGGGGGGGGGGGTGAGAGCGAGAGCGTCCTTTACGCGGATCTTGTGTAGTTTATAAAAAAAGTTTATTTACCAGCGGAAAAGCCCAACAACAAAATAACGGCAGGAAAACAAAACAACTGACACACTGTAACGTTTTTGTAAGTCTCTTTCCTGGGGGGTCTCCCTCTACGTCATGTTTTTCTTTTAACTGATGCCTCGCGCTGGGTTTACATTAACATTCACAGGAATATAGCCTAAGGTTAACTCAATTCACCTCTCATACACAGGGTTTGAATAAATGTGAGTTTCTTTATTAGTTTATTAGTTGTTTTTTTTTACACTGGCCAGCGGTTCTCAGTGTATCAGATCAAACCTGTTTATGGATATTAAACTCATTATTCAGCCACTCTGAGCTCGGACCTCCGGACCAAAACAGCTGTTTCCTCCTGGGAGAGGTTCGGCCTGTGGCGTCGCTGTCTCCTCCTCTCCTCCGTCCATGTCAAAGTAGGAAATGACATCACCGCGGCTCAGTTAAAGGTGAGGAGAGGGGCTCATTTGATTGGTGAAAATCGGAATCGGCTGTGTTAATCCCACTTCAGCCTTTCTCTCCTCCTCCTGCCTGCCTCACGCCCCCGACTCCTCCCTCCTCGGCATTTGCGCTTGGAGGAGGGACAAGGGGCGTGGGTGCGCCGGTCTATACTGGACTTCGCGGCTCACGATTCTTGCAAAACGCGCCTGGACACACCTAGTTGGCGTGGCGCAGCTGCGCGAAGACCTGACTTCGACCGGTCTAGGGAACTAGGGCCCCTAATGTCAAATGTCAGACTTATACCCACCCTTCTCTGGGAAACAAGCAGAAATGCAAAGAAATACATCCCTCTTTAAATTTTGCTTTGTATAATTTTGAGCACAGTGTATCAGACACATGAGAGTAATAGCAACTGTCCAAACATTCAGAGCTTTTGAGTGTGTTGCCAATTGAAATTCTGCTGTCATGTTATCAGTTTCTGCTTGTTTCCCAGAGAAGGAGGGGGTGTCAATGCTGGTATACCATTAATTGTACAGTATATTTCAGAACGTTTCTATATGCAAGACTGATTGCAAGAAAATAACAGAACACCCAGCAGACAACAGGAGACATTTTGCAGGAGTGGTGATTACTAGTAGTCTGAGAGGATCAGGGTTGAACTAAAATTAACTGACTAAACACATCAGGTTTAGTAAAACAAAAAGTTAAACTCTATCAAACCTGGAACCATATCGGATTGCAATTGCAAGGTTGGACTTAAATGCATCACTATCTTTCAGATGTGCTGTGGGGAATGTTATAGTGGTGCTGCATGCACTCACAACAGGGTAGCACACTGTGTGCTTTGGCATGCGTTCAAGACAAGTGTGATCGAACAGGACTGTGATTTTGAAATTCTCCCTTTCTGAGACCAGCATGTGTCTGTGAGCCTGCCCCGTGAGCCACTGCATCACTCGAGGAACCGAGAGTGGTGCTCCATTGTCTTCTTCATCAGGCTGACTGGTGTCCCCATCTTTAGTTAAGCATAGTCAAATGCAAGAAAATGGTGAAAAAGTTTCATATTCAGTTTGATGGATGACATTGACATTGGTGCAGCTCAGTTGATTTGAAAGCAATACGTGATTTTAGAAAAATTACCAAAAGCGGGGGGGAGTAAGCTGCACTAGTAGAACAAGCATAAATTGCACAGATTGTAGGTCACTCATGTAGCGTACCCAGACTCCCCACAATGTCTGTGATTTACTTGCATATGACCTTAAACCAGCTGCTGTAGACATGGAGTAGCTCTGCTACCAACATGTAAAAATGTAATGCCAATACATACCCTCCAGCTCGAGAAGGAAATCTTGAAAGAAGTTCAGTATCTGCGTCTCTGTCCTTTGTTTTACTGAACCTGTCTCGCTCATCACTGGAGCCAGGATGGAGATGATGTAATGTGAATCAACCTTGAAACATAAAGTACATTGGGCTGGTTAGTTTGGATTGCATCTTAGAAGTCAAGACAGACAAGAGCATAGCTAAAACCAATTATATTTAGCACACCAAACAGTATGAGACGTGATATTTAAGTGGGAGTCTAATTCTAAAATGTCATGCATTTCAGACAAACGGAAAGTCACTTGCCGTTAGATCACGAGTAAAATAGTGGGGCGAGGAAATAATGAACCACTTTAAATTGAACAGTAGAGTTATTATAGGTCGGAACCACCAATCAAAACAAAATCCCACTCCATAAATTGTCTAAGAGGGGGACTAAAATGGCTGTCTCTCAACTGAAGGTAACACAGAAAGCCATCTCCAAGTGTGGGGTGTGAGACAGGTTTTGGACTGGTTTTGGACTTAGGCATTCATGTTACTATTTTATAAATGTGGATTCTATATGCAGATTTTTATTTTACTGTGTAAAGCACTTTTAATCACTTTGTGCTTAAAATTTGCTATTTCAATACAGTTGCCTTGCCTTAGGCTCGTTAGCAAGACTGTGTTTTATGAGCACCCGTCTTGTTTATTTTACCTTGTCATCATCCCCAATCACGAAAAGATTCCGACATTCCTTGGGTTTCCTTTGCATGACTGACAGTAGTTGGTAGAGTTCAAGGCCTTCTTGCAGTTGTTGAAGCATTGGTGTACGCTTCGTGGTGGCATGTAGCATTGCGTTGTTCACTTCGTATCATGAGAAATGTCGTTTTTAGGGGTATTTTCTGTTTGATTGACGTGAGACGTACAACGCAATTCAGCGCACCGAAGTGCCCGCTTGTTCCTTTCTCCAACTTGTACAATGAACATTGAAAAGGGAAGTCGAGAGCCGGAAACAGCCTTCAAAGTAAAAGCTCCGCGGTTTGAAGCGTGTTGGCTACAGCGCCGGACAATTTAAAAGAGAAAAAAACCCCGAAACGAATTAAATACAAACTCACAAGAAATCGCCTAAACGATTGCCATTTTATAAATGATATAAAGTGATATTTCCGCTACTTTCCCCACAACGGTCAGGATCGCTGGGGGATTTTCACAATAAGGGCACCGAACCGGGAAGGAGATGCTGTCAACTTCGTGAGGTGAGTGTCTCGGTGAGTGAGTCAAACTTTGTTGTGGTTGACGACTTCATCACTACTTCACTCATTAAGTAGATCAGACGTTATGTTTTTTTTTCATAATTTCGACCTAACTTCTCCAACCAGTGTGTAAATTGTTGACCTGTAGCTAACGGTTAGCTCCAGAAGAAAATCAACGCCAGCAATGCTAATGTTTACAGGTAAACTAGCTAGCGGTCGTAGCTAATAAACAGCTGTTGGATGTAACGTTACATCTTTGGTTATTATCAGCTCTTTAACTGCACCTCATTTGAATATTTTCTTCTCTAATCTGTGAGAAATGTCCTCATTTATGGTAGAAGTGAATAAATACGTATTTTTATTTATTAAACGCTAACGTTGTGTTCACAGAATGTGTGTAACTTATTATGTTATTATGTTGTGTGTTATTACATGTTTATCCACAGGCTACAAAGCAGTCAAAACTAAGTCTAAATGAAATCTGAAATGTCATGTGTGTTCCTGTTTGGCAGATGTGGGTCCACCGTGAGCTGATGCATCATCTCATCCTATGACAGCACCAGGATCAGCTTGAAACAGCCAGAGCTGGTAAGTAAACCAGTGAATAGAGTCCATCATTTAGATACATTTAGGGCATTTTGATCACCACATATCCACAGACATGACTCCCTGTCATCATTTCATCGATTTATAATGTTTAAAGTTTGAAATCAGTGGGGAAGCTTTTTGTCTTCTTCTATGATGTGGTGTGTGGCAGCGTTATAGCACCACGGCAGCTCCACACAGGCCTGGCACAATACTACAGTATTTTACACAGTCTGAAAGATCTCATCCTTCCTTACTGTCCTAGCAGAGCACTCTGCTCCCAGAATGCAGGTCTTGTGACTCCCAGTATCTCTAAAACAGACTGGGAGGTAGAGCCTTCAGTTACCAGGCTCCTTTACTGTGGAACCAGCTCTCTCCATGGGTCAGAGAGGCAGAGACTCTAACTACATTAAGTCTAGACTGAACACCTTCCTCTATGACAGAGCTTTTAGTCAGTGCTGGTTCAGGTAGCTCTGAACCATTGTATAGCTACACAGCTACAGTATAGGCTTAGACTGCTGGGGGACACGTCACATTACATGAAGCCCTCTCCTCGCTTCTCTTTTTGTGTTGTCATTATCTCTTGTACTTTGGCCTTGGTCTTACACCCTCTCTGTGTTTTCCACAGATTTCTCTAGAGCTCCACCTGCAGTGCCTCCTTTCCTCTGCCCCTACACCAACCAGCCTGCCCATCAGTGCTCCTGCTCTCCTGTGGATGGAGTGTCACTCACCTCACATGCTTTGGAAGGAGCTTCAACATGTCTGCTTTCTGAGCTCCAAACTGTACCTACTAAGATGGCTTTTACAGCGAAACACAGCCTGCTCTCTAGTGCAAAGGATAGTACTAAGACACAGAGGTTTTTACAAATGTTGAACAATTAATAAATGAATTGGAGAATTTATATTACCTCCAGAACCTCCATCTGCTCCTAATTTCTTATCACATTCAGTTCAAAGTCCTCCTGACCTTCAGAGCCCTCCAGAACCAGGCCCCATCCTACCTCACTGACCTCGTTGGACCATCACACCCGCCCCACTGCCTCCGCTCCTCCTCCCAGGATCAAGCACAAAACCTGGGGTTACAAAGCCTTCTCCATCGCTGCCCCCTCCCTTTTGAACACTCTCCCCAACACATCTGTCACTGTACAGACTGAAATGCTTTCAAATCATTGCTCAAAACCCACCTTTAGAAACTTACTTTAAACTGTATGTCACTGTTCATGTGTTGATTATTTCCTTTGTCGTATTTCATGTATTATATGTCCTTGTTTGTGTTACAGTGTAAGTAAGTAAAGAACATGTATTGTCGTTATTAATCAGTGATTGACACAGTGCTTCGGACAAGAGGGCATTTGAGGTTATGAGGTCAGAAGAAACAATCATATGGTCAAGCTACTGCAGAGTTTGCACAACATTGCTGTTTGTCAAGAGCAAAAGCAGTGTTAGAGACTCCTCTCACCTCTTGGACAGCCTGTCCCAACTCCTTCCATCAGGTCAGAGATATTGCAGTCACAGATGCAGGGCTCTTTGACTTGAAACACAGTATGTAAAGTGTTTGATGAGAATAAAGAGAACCTTGACTTTAACCTCAACACATCCTTACTTAATTCTTCGGTAATGAAAAAGTTCCAGATTGGCACCACAAGGTTTAAAGCATGGCAACTGATATCTGAAACAATTGTAAAGCAGAAATAAGAAACCCAATACATTTTGAGTGTACAGCAATAAAGGTAAGTTGTATTTCACTGAAAACTACATCGATTCATTGTTGTACTGCCTTTTAATTTACTGGGTGATGAGAAGAGATGGTTATTCCTTGTCCAGGACACAGTTGAAACATGCACGGTAGCTCATACTAGTCAGAGAAAGAAAAGTCATGGCTATTGAAACAGGGAGGCACAGGAAGACCTGTCTCCCTGCAGAGTAGCAGCTGTGCTGTCACTGCAGCCTCAGCCAACCAGAAACTGAGCTACACTACCTCACCAAATGTGAAAAATATATAAATATTAGAGAAACATTTTTTGTAAAATTTGAATCTATAACAAAAGGTTTTTTAAAACTATCAGATGAAGACAAAACTCCCCATCCTGCTGGGGGAAGAACCAAAGAAGAATAAACTAGCAGCAGTCTATGTTTCTGCCTGCCATAGACTGAGGGACAGGGAATGACAATTTTCAGCTGACACAAATGTTATTTTGTTTATTGTATTTACATGTTTATACGTTTTTCTTCAGTAATGACAACACTGTAAATGTTGTTTTCTTTAATTGTCATGATTATCATTTTTATTTTCTGTAATTCCAAACGCTTGCTTTGGCAATATATACATTGTATGTCGTGCCAATAAAGCCATGGTGTTATTTTTGTTGTTTGTTTTCATCAGGGATGCTGTATACAACATGGCCTAACTCTTGTCAATAAAAAAAGAAAATGCAACAAAGATATTACTTGTGCAATTGTTCCCTTTCTTACCACACTCCAAAGCCTATCATGACACTAATGTCTGCAATAACTGGTAGGAGCTCTAACATATCCACTAACTTGAAGAAATAGTGTGTTGTAGGATGTGTACATACTGCTATTACTGTAATCATGGGTAGGAACTAAATGAAATACTTTTACAGTAGCTGATGTATAGTGTTACTTTAAATGTATTAAAATAAGTGCCTAGATGCTAAGGAATTTGAAGAATAAGTCTGTTATACTGCCTGTCTCAGTGCATGTCAGCAAGGTTAGGACCATTTTCTTGCTTCATTGTCATGAAAAAACATCAGTATAGTGCAGTTAATAAACACATCAGAGTCATGTTCTGACCGTCAAACATTTAATAAAAGAACTCAACATTTAATTAACAAAACTCAACTAGCAATTAACAGAACTAAAAAAGGAACAAAAACAAGAATTTGAACAAGAAGAACTTTTTTTCAAGGGCCCCTGATTATGTCCAAGGCCTCTGATAGGCCAGCCACAGTCACTGTGGTCTCAGGGCTGATTGCCGCCCGGCACTTTGGGCAAACACCGTTACTTTCGATGAGGGTACGGAGGCAGCTGCTGCAGCCAATGAGGCTGTGGCAGCACAGTGAAAGCACCGGACCTTCCATCTCAGCTGTAATGACAACAACACAACAAGTTTATTTCAAACTGATGAAAGAGGCCATACGCTTTGAGAGTGTCATGCTACAGTGGTGTATCTGTCCACCAATGACCACTTCCACTATGTGAAAATAACATTAACAGTTAAAAACAAAGTTCAAACTCATGACTGAGTGGAAATCATCCTTCTTGTCTTGTAGTTTAGAAACAATATTTGAAAAAGAAATTTACATTCTCCAAATAAACTTATTACTTCATGCTATAATGCAAACTGTAGACATGGGCATTACAAGAGCAGAATTGAAGGCTTAAAATTGTACTTACATCTGCAGATCAGGCACCTGAATGTGTCCCGAAGGACCTGCATTTGCTGCCTGGTGAGGCTTCCCCGCCCCTCTCTTATCTCTGCCGCCAGAGAGGGCAGAGCTTCAGCCGCCTGAATGAATTCTTCAATTGCCCCATGGACTTGGGTGAAATTACCCTGGCTTGTCCTTAATTAAAAAAACAAACAAACAATTATGACATAAATGTGTATGTATGTATGCTGTTTGACAAAACAATTGTTTAGACTGCAGTTGCGGCAACAAGCTAAGGGATACTGTAGCACTGGACATTTCTTCTATGTCGCTCTGCAGCAGTCTCGTGATACAGTCACCAAAGTGGTCGCCATTCACGGGAAAAACCAGACAACCATTCTGCTCCGGAAGAACTCATCGACTGTTTTTTATTTTGGCACACGCTCACAACATTACAACCTCGCGAGCACACCTGCTCTCGCGTGGCTTATTAAACCATGGCTTTGCCACTCTTATTTAATGTGCTTAACACTCCCACTCAAAGACATGTTTATAACTCTTTAGCAATAAACAAAATAAACACATATATACATATACAGTATATATACCCCAACATAAAACATTTTCCATACTGGCAGTGTTCTGAAAACTTAAAAAAAAAAACATTCACATTTTCCAGTTCACATTACTCTCCAAACAAAAATTCCTTGAACCTCTCAAGTTTAGCCTTTGTCACTGGCTTTGTAAAGTCTGTAGTAGGGCAATACTCTATCAATATTTTCCCTTCTGTGTGTGCAGACCGTACAAAGTGATACTTTATATCTACGTGTTTGCTTCTCTGTCTGCATACTGGGTTCTTAGATAAAGCTATCGCTCCTTGATTATCCTCATATATCTTGACTGGTACATGCTGGTTACTACTATCTGTCCCTTTAAGTAGTTGCACAAGGTACATACTCTCTTGAGTAGTGGCTGCTAGTGCCATATACTCAGCTTCGCAGGTAGATAGAGCAACAGTTGGCTGTTTCTTACTTTTCCAAGATATAACTGGACCATTTTTGGTTAAACTGAAGCAGTATCCAGTTGTGCTCCTCCTATCATTTTTATCAGCCGCCCAATCAGCGTCGCTGTACCCTTCAAGTTGTAGGTTTTCCTCACACTTTTTGTAATGTAGTTCTTGATCAATAGTACCCTTTAAGTACCTCAGTAGGTGTTTTGCTGCAGTCCAATGCTGCTGCCTGGGTTCTGCTAGGTGTTGAGATAGCTTACTGACAACCCAGCTCAAGTCAGGTCTAGTACATGTCATAATGTACATCAAACTACCTACTATCTCTCTGTATCCTGTTGAGTCAATGATTTCACCCTCATTGTCAAAGTTTAACTTTTGTTCACATGGAGTGAATCTTGGTTTGCATTCAGACATTCCAAACTTTGTTAACATTTTCTCAATGTGTCTCTTTTGAGTCATTTTGATCTCTCCCTCACTCTGTTCAAAGTTGATACCCAGGAAGTGTTTAAGTGGACCCATATCTTTCATCTTAAACCTTCTCTTCAACATTTCTTTTACATCACAGAGTAGGGTGTTGTTACTTGCTGCTATGATTAGGTCGTCTACCCACACTAGCAGAATCACTTTCTCATTTTCAGATTTCTTGCTGTAGACACAATGATCAGCATCATTTTGTACAAAACCATTCTCTGTAAGGTGATCATGCAGTAACCTATTCCAGTTACGCCCGGACTGTTTTAACCCATACAGTGATTTGTTGAGTTTACACACTAAGTGTTCTCCTGTTTTTGACTTAATCTCAAAACCCTCAGGTTGCTCCATATATACCTCACAGTCCATTGGAGCGTGGAGGTAAGCAGTCTTTACGTCCATCTGGTGTAGGGTAAGATCCTCTTGTACAGCCACCTGCATTAATGTTCGGACAGAGGTCATGTTGGCTGTTGGTGAAAAAGTCTCTTTATAGTCAATTCCTTCAACTTGACCATATCCTTTTGCAACATATCTGGCTTTAAACGTCTCAGATCCATCTGGGCTCTCCTTCACTGCGTAAACCCAGCGACCTCCCACTGCTTGTTTGCCTCTCGGTAGTGGGGTCAAAGTGAAAGTCTCATTCTCTGTTAAAGAGTTCATCTCCTCTTTCATTGCCTCAGTCCACATTTTTGACCTTTTAGAATCCATTGCCTCTTTGAATGTTTTAGGCACACCATAAGTCACTCTGTAGAAATAATCTATATTTTCACTTTTGTCATCATTACACTCAGCTTTACATTGGTACTCCTTTAAGTACTCTGGAGTCTTTCTTTGTCTTGTAGGGTACCTTTCTCCCCGTTCTTCTTGAATACTGTCTGTCTCGGTCGGACCTGCCTCAGTAGTTTCTTCAATACTGGACTCTTTACTCTCTTTAGGCTGTCTCTGACTCTGGTTGATTATCTCCTGTGGTGTATCTCTGTAATTCTCAATGTCGTCCCCTATGTCAAAAACTGTCTGAGTCTGGCTATCTGTGCTGCATTTTGTTATGAACTTAACCAGCCTATGTTTTAGGACTTTTCCTGTTTCAGGATAATACACGTTGTATGCTGGACTATATTTATCATAGCCCACAAAGATTCCCTTTTCACACCTTGAATCCAACTTCTTCTTATCCTGTTTATATATGTAGCACTCAGAGCCAAATATCCTCATGTTAGAAAGGTTAGGTGTTTTTCCTGTGAAAACACGGTAAGGTGTCTGCTCTAACCGCTTACTGTAACACCTGTTGCGAGTTTGGGCTGCTGTCTGTACAGCGTATGTCCATAATTGCTTTGGGAGGTTACTCTCCAATAGCATGCATCGAGACATTTCAAATAAGGTTCTCCAACCCCTCTCGGCAGTCCCATTTTGATGGGGTGAGTAGGGTGCACTTGTCTCGTGTCTTATTCCATTGCTTCTAAGCAAGGACTGAAACTCCTGCCCAGTAAACTCTGTGCCATTGTCACTCCTTATGCACTTTATCTTTCCGTATGGAGCTACATCTGCTATGAATTTTTCTGTAGCTTTTGTTGTGTCACTTTTTGCTTTGATAAAGTATGGAAAAATCATCCCACTGTAATCATCTGTAAATGCTATTGCATACTTGTATCCATCTTTATCTGCTGGCTCTATAGGGCCGCATAGGTCTGTGTGCACAAGCTCTAGTACAGTTGTAGCTTTAGCATCAGCCTGTCTGTTTCTGCTCTGTGTAAACTTGCCCTGTGTGCATATTTCACAGTTCTGGTTGGGCTTATCTCGTTTACCTTTTATTGACATCCCTTCAACCACTTTTTCTAATTTTGCAACATCATCAAAATTACAATGACCTAGTATTTTATGCCATGTTTGGATGTCATGACAACCGTACACTTCATCAACATTTTCATCTTCGACTGTGCTAAGATAATACATCCTACCATACACATCCATTTTGAACTTGGTGCCATCCTTGTGGACCAGCCAGTCATCACCGTCCTTGAAGCGGATCTCGGCTCCATTGGCTGTTGCAGCTTTGACTGAAAAGATGTTTTGTGGAAACGATGGGATGTAGAGCGCCTTCTTGAGCCTCGTTTTCACTTGTCGTCCCTCGCTGTCCAGCAAGTAGATCTCGGCGTCTCCCCTCATCTTTGCCATCCCGCTCACTTTCGTTCCATCTGCAAGCTCGATCATGTGATCCTCTGGTCTGAAGCTTTTATCAACTGTTTTGAACGTTGTGGCGTCGTTGATCATGTGCGCTGTGGCGCCGCTGTCGACCATGAAACAGTTCTTGTATGTTCTTTGTGTATGACAGTCACTTAGCTTGAAACAGAAAGATGCAGGCTCTGTCTCCGTCTCTCCATCAGCTTTGTTTACATAGTCACGGCCACGGCCGCGTCCGCGCCCGCGTCTCCGCTGTGGCGTGTCCCATTTTCGTTCCTCTCTTCTCGCCTGGTAACCGTCAGGGCATGTCCTCGCCATATGTCCCTTTTTACCACACGCGTAACACTCGGTGTCAGCCAGGTCTATTTTCCTTTCTCTCCCTCTTCCACGTGTGCGTGTTGCCCCGCTTGTTTTCATCACGTTGTCTCCGTCCACATCCACGTCACTCCTCCCGTATTTTTCAGTACTTTCATAACTTCGCAGTTTCGTTTTAAACTCGCCGAAAGTTATATCATCATTTGTCTGGGTGATGTGCACGACGAACGGCTTGTATGACTCAGGCAGCCCCTTTACCACCATGGCTATCTGAAGTCCGTCACTAATTTGTTCGTCTGCTCTTCTCAATGACGTGAATATAGTCTCTGCTCGAATAATATAGTCCGTGACTGTTTCATTGCTCGCCTTGTGGAGTGAGGAAAGTTCACAATACAAACTCACCACTCGTGGTTTGTCTTTTCCTGCATAATGCTCTCGGAGAATCTCCAGGGCTTTTCTCCCGTCACGTTTTGCGTCTCTCATTATCAATGACAAACTCTTGTTGTCCAGGCATTGCACCAACTCCGCAAATGCCTCTCCGTTCTTTGTTTCGTCTTCCGCTAGAGCAACTGCGTCTCCCCCGTCTATCCTCGGCCTCTCCAGGATAACTTTTCTGAGGCCGCGCAACTCCATGTGTGCGAGGAACCTCGTTTCCCAGAGCTCGTAACTTTTCTCGTCACCGTCGAATAAAAGTCTGAACCACCTTTGGCCTGCATGACTGGGCCCATAACCTGTAGCACTGGACATTTCTTCTATGTCGCTCTGCAGCAGTCTCGTGATACAGTCACCAAAGTGGTCGCCATTCACGGGAAAAACCAGACAACCATTCTGCTCCGGAAGAACTCATCGACTGTTTTTTATTTTGGCACACGCTCACAACATTACAACCTCGCGAGCACACCTGCTCTCGCGTGGCTTATTAAACCATGGCTTTGCCACTCTTATTTAATGTGCTTAACAGATACAATTCCCAGTTCATATTTGATAGTGAATATTAAGTGTTAATTTCACTGAAGTTGTAAAATGTTATTCTTCTTACCTCCTTCGCTTATTCGTCCAGAATTCATCAAAGAGGCTCTCCTGGAAGGCCACCACCTTCCTTGCCCCTCTGCGCCAATACTCTAGGCCTAATTCAAGACAAAGATATTAGTGTTGTAGAAAGGTAGGTAAAGAGTCTGTGTAGTTACCGGTAATTGCTGAAAACACTAGAATGACTTGTTGCTTTATAGAACGACAGGTGTCGTGGTAGGATCGGTTAACATGCTACATTGCACATACAACATCATCTACATTCATACTACTCCCATACAATCATATGTTTTTTTTTAGAGTGGTAATAACAAAAATAATATTAATAACTTACCAGATGTTCCTGGGGAGGCCAGGATCCTCCGCCCACCGCCGTCTGCGAGGACAACATTGCCCTGAATGTTCAGTGCTGTTTGTACGACAGTGGCCATGCTGTCAATGTTTGCTTGGTCCTCAGTAAATGTCACGTTAGTGACATTGCTGTGGAGATTTATCACTCCATCCACGAGGTGGGCAACAACAATGGGCCTGAATCAGTGACAAACAGAGGACACCCCAGTCACACACAGGTAGAATAGAACTGTCAATGCATTTCTGCTTAATCACTTCTATTTTTATACCGGTATTTGACTATTGTGATAATCTAAACATTTAATGACAAATGGATATTTAAGCAAAATATAATATTGTTATAATCTAAACATCTACCTGTTAACAAAACCATTAACTACATTGAATGTGTATTAAATTTAACGTTACCTCGAATATTTTTTTTGAGGTGGAGGCAGAGGAGGGCGAGACTGCGTGGCCGAAGGGCCTGGGGGGAACTGGAAGGTAACCCCACCGGGTGGTGTGGGTGTGGGTGTGGGTGCGGGCACGGTCGATCCCCGCTCCTGGCCCTCCACCAGATATGTGGCACCGGTGCTTAGGTCCACATGAGAAAAATAGTCTTCCAGTGGGAAAACGACATTCCCATTGTCCCTCTCCTGCAGGTATATGCTATCTGGTAGCAGCTATACAATGCAACAATGAAAGAAAAAAACCGACATGTTTGTTAATTTATTTAAACATGAACTTAAATGCAAAAAACCAGTGGCTACACACAAAGCTGAAACTAGCTAGTGTTAGCGGTAACATTTTTCATATTAGATTAACTGAAACTACATGATACTCCACCTGAAAGATCCGGGATATGTTTGAGACGGTCATGTCCACTACTCTGACCACGAGGGTCTTTTGCCTCCTCGTCAGTGTGAATCGTTCAGTCTCCATTGCTGTCAGACGATACTTCTCAGGCGCCAAAAAGACCGCGGTTAGAACCAGCCCAACTTTATATAGCCTTCGGTAGTATGGTGCGCGCCTACGCCATCTGCTGGTTACGTTGGAGTATTGTGGCTGACGTAAGTTCATTTTGCCGGGGAAAAACTGATGGTAACGCGCCAATTGCAAGATGAGTTTCCCAAGTTTAGAGCCTCATTATGACATGATTAAATCAATGAAGGATAACGGAAAATCTTATGAAGAGATTTCGTCAAGTCTCATGTCAATAGGTGTGCATAGGGGCGGCAGTGTCGCCAACTTAAAGAAATTTTGTCAGCACTATGGGCTGGTGCACAAAACTTGGGGCAAGACCACAACCCCACAACTTCAAGTTGCTGTGGAAGAGGCCGTGCAACAGGTGAGTAATGTTTTTGTTATTTTTTCCCACCAAATCTGCCCGTTCCCATAGGAACCGAAGAACAATATAACAATTGTAGCCTAAATAATGACTAATAAAATTAATTAATTAATTAATAAGATAGCCTGTGGTGTTGTTGTTGTTGTTGTTGTTGTTGTTGTTGTTGTTGTTGTTGTCGTCATTATTACCCTACTGTTATTAGTTCCTTTCTCGTTTTATTAAGATAAAATAAGAAGCCTTATATCATCATTGCATTAAAAATACAATTAGATTTAATTGTTATTAATCCCATCATTATTATTATGATTTAGCTCAATGATATAGGAAAAATACACACTCAGATGACCAGGGAACTTTTATTTATTTCTGCTCTTGTTTCTCTAGGTTGGGCCAATGTTTGGGAGGAAAATGATGACAGGGTACCTGTCTTCAAGAGGCACAAATGCCAGTGAAGGGCGAGTGGGAGCAGCTTTAAAAGCGGTTCGCCCTCAACAACATGAAGCTCGCCAACAAGTATGCCAGAATATCTATTATATGGGATGATTTATGGATGAACTCTTTTATTGTTATTTCTGATCTGAATAATATTTATTTTTAGGGTGCCCGAAACCTGAATCCTACACCATATAATGCCGAGTACTGGGGGCAGAAACTCCACATGGACCAAAATGAGAAAATGGTCATGTTTGGGGTCACTCATGTTGTGGCAGTGGATGGTTTTAGTGGAAAGGTGGTTGGCCATTCCACGATGCCAATCAAAAACAACCTTACAATTTATGAGAAGGTTTACAGGTATGCAGCAAATAATGTCTTGAACATGTTGTTTTGCAAAGATCTGTGAGTCTGTATAAATAAGTTACATGTGAATGTCTCCACTTAAATTTAATTTAATTTTTAGGATGAGTGTCAGGAATTCAATGTGACTCATTTAAAACTTGTTTGGATAAAAGAAATAATTGCATTTTCAATGTTTTATTGTTAAAGGCAAGCAGTGCTTGAACATGGACTTTGGGATCAACTCCGTACAGACTGTGGGACCGAGTTCAACCTGTGCATCTTTATGCAGGAAAAACTGGCAGGACACAGATACAGAGTTGACCGACCACCATTTCTCCGGACACCATCAACACTAGTAAAGGAAAAATCCTGATGTTGTAATGTACAATATGCTAGCTCTTGCAATCATTTTAGATACTTGTCCCTCATGTTAGACTGACACGTAATTTTCTCTTGTTCACTCTCAGAACCATCGTGTTGAGAGGATTTGGCCAGAGGTTTGTATTTTGAAACACTAGTTTTTCCTTCTGTGTGTATGAAAGCCTTCACTTCACCAGTACAATATTATTAGTTTAATCAATTTTTATGATCAGCTTTGTGTGAACTATTTGGTAAAATATAATTTTCATACACTGTTTTATAGGTAAATAATCGGGTCAATTACCCTATCAAAGCCTGCCTGACTCATATGATGGACCAAGAGGTCATTAATATGAATGACCAGACCACAAAATTCTCCGTCTCCACCTTGGCATGCCAGGTTGCCACTGTCGGTATGCACCGCTTCGTGGAGTCATGGAATGCTCACAGAGTTCCAGGTAGTTATTAGGCTATTCACGTTCTCTCTCTCTCTCTCTCTCTCTCTCTCTGTCTTTCTGTTTGTTTTTGTGTAGGTAGGCTAATGCACAAAACCATTTCTGTTGTTGATTACTTATAGTAGTTTACAGATACCGACGAACCGACGTTTTAGCGAGGCTTTTGGAGACATAACCGTACTATTTGACAGCGCTGTGAACAGCAATCATGGGCCACTGCAGGCCGCTGTAGAACACCTAATCCGTGTTTCTACCTAAAGTGAGAAACATACATTATATTACATTGGCCTAACATTTTAGTTTGAAGCAAAATTGAAATTTAAACATGTAATTTGTTGATGACTGTTGTGTTGTTGTCATTACAGCTGAGATGGAAGGTCCGGTGCTTTCACTGTGCTGCCACAGCCTCATTGGCTGCAGCAGCTGCCTCCGTACCCTCATCGAAAGTAACGGCGTTTGCCCAAAGTGCCGGGCGGCAATCAGCCCTGAGACCACAGTGACTGTGGCTGGCCTATCAGAGGCCTTGGACATAATCAGGGGCCCTTGAAAAAAAGTTCTTCTTGTTCAAATTCTTGTTTTTGTTCCTTTTTTAGTTCTGTTAATTGCTAGTTGAGTTTTGTTAATTAAATGTTGAGTTCTTTTATTAAATGTTTGACGGTCAGAACATGACTCTGATGTGTTTATTAACTGCACTATACTGATGTTTTTTCATGACAATGAAGCAAGAAAATGGTCCTAACCTTGCTGACATGCACTGAGACAGGCAGTATAACAGACTTATTCTTCAAATTCCTTAGCATCTAGGCACTTATTTTAATACATTTAAAGTAACACTATACATCAGCTACTGTAAAAGTATTTCATTTAGTTCCTACCCATGATTACAGTAATAGCAGTATGTACACATCCTACAACACACTATTTCTTCAAGTTAGTGGATATGTTAGAGCTCCTACCAGTTATTGCAGACATTAGTGTCATGATAGGCTTTGGAGTGTGGTAAGAAAGGGAACAATTGCACAAGTAATATCTTTGTTGCATTTTCTTTTTTTATTGACAAGAGTTAGGCCATGTTGTATACAGCATCCCTGATGAAAACAAACAACAAAAATAACACCATGGCTTTATTGGCACGACATACAATGTATATATTGCCAAAGCAAGCGTTTGGAATTACAGAAAATAAAAATGATAATCATGACAATTAAAGAAAACAACATTTACAGTGTTGTCATTACTGAAGAAAAACGTATAAACATGTAAATACAATAAACAAAATAACATTTGTGTCAGCTGAAAATTGTCATTCCCTGTCCCTCAGTCTATGGCAGGCAGAAACATAGACTGCTGCTAGTTTATTCTTCTTTGGTTCTTCCCCCAGCAGGATGGGGAGTTTTGTCTTCATCTGATAGTTTTAAAAAACCTTTTGTTATAGATTCAAATTTTACAAAAAATGTTTCTCTAATATTTATATATTTTTCACATTTGGTGAGGTAGTGTAGCTCAGTTTCTGGTTGGCTGAGGCTGCAGTGACAGCACAGCTGCTACTCTGCAGGGAGACAGGTCTTCCTGTGCCTCCCTGTTTCAATAGCCATGACTTTTCTTTCTCTGACTAGTATGAGCTACCGTGCATGTTTCAACTGTGTCCTGGACAAGGAATAACCATCTCTTCTCATCACCCAGTAAATTAAAAGGCAGTACAACAATGAATCGATGTAGTTTTCAGTGAAATACAACTTACCTTTATTGCTGTACACTCAAAATGTATTGGGTTTCTTATTTCTGCTTTACAATTGTTTCAGATATCAGTTGCCATGCTTTAAACCTTGTGGTGCCAATCTGGAACTTTTTCATTACCGAAGAATTAAGTAAGGATGTGTTGAGGTTAAAGTCAAGGTTCTCTTTATTCTCATCAAACACTTTACATACTGTGTTTCAAGTCAAAGAGCCCTGCATCTGTGACTGCAATATCTCTGACCTGATGGAAGGAGTTGGGACAGGCTGTCCAAGAGGTGAGAGGAGTCTCTAACACTGCTTTTGCTCTTGACAAACAGCAATGTTGTGCAAACTCTGCAGTAGCTTGACCATATGATTGTTTCTTCTGACCTCATAACCTCAAATGCCCTCTTGTCCGAAGCACTGTGTCAATCACTGATTAATAACGACAATACATGTTCTTTACTTACTTACACTGTAACACAAACAAGGACATATAATACATGAAATACGACAAAGGAAATAATCAACACATGAACAGTGACATACAGTTTAAAGTAAGTTTCTAAAGGTGGGTTTTGAGCAATGATTTGAAAGCATTTCAGTCTGTACAGTGACAGATGTGTTGGGGAGAGTGTTCAAAAGGGAGGGGGCAGCGATGGAGAAGGCTTTGTAACCCCAGGTTTTGTGCTTGATCCTGGGAGGAGGAGCGGAGGCAGTGGGGCGGGTGTGATGGTCCAACGAGGTCAGTGAGGTAGGATGGGGCCTGGTTCTGGAGGGCTCTGAAGGTCAGGAGGACTTTGAACTGAATGTGATAAGAAATTAGGAGCAGATGGAGGTTCTGGAGGTAATATAAATTCTCCAATTCATTTATTAATTGTTCAACATTTGTAAAAACCTCTGTGTCTTAGTACTATCCTTTGCACTAGAGAGCAGGCTGTGTTTCGCTGTAAAAGCCATCTTAGTAGGTACAGTTTGGAGCTCAGAAAGCAGACATGTTGAAGCTCCTTCCAAAGCATGTGAGGTGAGTGACACTCCATCCACAGGAGAGCAGGAGCACTGATGGGCAGGCTGGTTGGTGTAGGGGCAGAGGAAAGGAGGCACTGCAGGTGGAGCTCTAGAGAAATCTGTGGAAAACACAGAGAGGGTGTAAGACCAAGGCCAAAGTACAAGAGATAATGACAACACAAAAAGAGAAGCGAGGAGAGGGCTTCATGTAATGTGACGTGTCCCCCAGCAGTCTAAGCCTATACTGTAGCTGTGTAGCTATACAATGGTTCAGAGCTACCTGAACCAGCACTGACTAAAAGCTCTGTCATAGAGGAAGGTGTTCAGTCTAGACTTAATGTAGTTAGAGTCTCTGCCTCTCTGACCCATGGAGAGAGCTGGTTCCACAGTAAAGGAGCCTGGTAACTGAAGGCTCTACCTCCCAGTCTGTTTTAGAGATACTGGGAGTCACAAGACCTGCATTCTGGGAGCAGAGTGCTCTGCTAGGACAGTAAGGAAGGATGAGATCTTTCAGACTGTGTAAAATACTGTAGTATTGTGCCAGGCCTGTGTGGAGCTGGTGTGGTGCTATAACGCTGCCACACACCACATCATAGAAGAAGACAAAAAGCTTCCCCACTGATTTCAAGCTTTAAACATTATAAATCGATGAAATGATGACAGGGAGTCATGTCTGTGGATATGTGGTGATCAAAATGCCCTAAATGTATCTAAATGATGGACTCTATTCACTGGTTTACTTACCAGCTCTGGCTGTTTCAAGCTGATCCTGGTGCTGTCATAGGATGAGATGATGCATCAGCTCACGGTGGACCCACATCTGCCAAACAGGAACACACATGACATTTCAGATTTCATTTAGACTTAGTTTAGACTGCTTTGTAGCCTGTGGATAAACATGTAATAACACACAACATAATAACATAATAAGTTACACACATTCTGTGAACACAACGTTAGCGTTTAATAAATAAAAATACGTATTTATTCACTTCTACCATAAATGAGGACATTTCTCACAGATTAGAGAAGAAAATATTCAAATGAGGTGCAGTTAAAGAGCTGATAATAACCAAAGATGTAACGTTACATCCAACAGCTGTTTATTAGCTACGACCGCTAGCTAGTTTACCTGTAAACATTAGCATTGCTGGCGTTGATTTTCTTCTGGAGCTAACCGTTAGCTACAGGTCAACAATTTACACACTGGTTGGAGAAGTTAGGTCGAAATTATGAAAAAAAAACATAACGTCTGATCTACTTAATGAGTGAAGTAGTGATGAAGTCGTCAACCACAACAAAGTTTGACTCACTCACCGAGACACTCACCTCACGAAGTTGACAGCATCTCCTTCCCGGTTCGGTGCCCTTATTGTGAAAATCCCCCAGCGATCCTGACCGTTGTGGGGAAAGTAGCGGAAATATCACTTTATATCATTTATAAAATGGCAATCGTTTAGGCGATTTCTTGTGAGTTTGTATTTAATTCGTTTCGGGGTTTTTTTCTCTTTTAAATTGTCCGGCGCTGTAGCCAACACGCTTCAAACCGCGGAGCTTTTACTTTGAAGGCTGTTTCCGGCTCTCGACTTCCCTTTTCAATGTTCATTGTACAAGTTGGAGAAAGGAACAAGCGGGCACTTCGGTGCGCTGAATTGCGTTGTACGTCTCACGTCAATCAAACAGAAAATACCCCTAAAAACGACATTTCTCATGATACGAAGTGAACAACGCAATTGAATTATACTTCGTACACGGACCACATTGGACATTAACTTTAGTGCCTATCTTACTGCAGACTTTTTGAAAATATTGCTGAATCCCAGATTTGTGTGTCAAACGATTGTACGCAAGGTTTAAGCACAGATTTGTGCGTATGCACTGGCTGTGAATGAGGCCCAATGACTTTAACTTGTCATCTGTAGACCATGGTTGGCTCACTGCACCTTGGTAAAAATCCATGAAACGTTTGGTGAGCTATAGAAAAAACAATGCATACCTTACTATGCTGTCTTTGTGCTCCAAGGTGATGGGGCCCGTATATCCACAGTTAAGAATTTCCTCTGTGTACTGTGTCACGTCAGTTGCATTTTCAATCTGAAAGCATATTTTCCAAACATAACTTCCAGAAAAAATATTTTTCACACAAGACTTTCATAATGGGAAGGATATGCGCTTGAGATTTCAACACACCATTTCGATTAATGTGGACAACTCTGCATCATGCACATTTTCTTTTGTGATGTCCTTCAGTGTCCCGGTCACCAGATACTGGTAACACCACTCTTGAAGAAAGCTTGGAGGCGGTCCACCTTGGCCAAGGCTCACTGCAAATATTTCACCAGCAACTCTGGATATAAGAGGGGGAAATAAAAAAGTGATGCTATGACAAAATTATGTATTGACCTCCCTGTTCATTCACACCATTACCATGGATATATTTTTTTCCTCTATTATCTAAAAACTATGCTAGAGAAAGTTGCTTGTTGAAAATACTTCCATGTGAGTATATTCCTCCAGCAACAAGAGTCAGTTTGCCATTTAGGCCAACATCCTCTGTTTACCCCATGTGGTGAAGGCTGAAGGAATATAATTTAGATATGAAAGTGAATATTTAGGTTAATTGTGACTAATTTATCAATCCATCCCAAAGATCACATTCTTCAGATTAAAACCACCTTGTGAGATCACAGTGACCTTAACCTTTGAACTCCAAAATCTAATTAGTTCAGAGTCCAACTGGACCTTCTGGCCACATATAATCAAATTCTGCCAAGCTGTTTGTCCTGAGATATCCAGTTACAAAGAGTAGGAAGTACTACACAAGTCCTTGCTTGTGTTGTAGGAACTCTCAATGTACGTCGCTTTGGATAAAAGCGTCTGCTAAATGACATCATAACATTGTACTAAGCCGGATAAGACAAATACAATGCACGAGGTGAAAATATAAATTCATTCCTATGTACCCAAGTCCCTGTGACATACCAGCATCATGTCAGGGGGGTGCACTTGTACACCAAGGTGCCTCACGTTACAGAATCAGGAGATAAGTTCCTGGCTGGAATGGCCAGGAGCCAATATTTGGAATGGTTACTTACTATGTACCCAAAGTCACAGAGTCAAAGTGTCTTAAGACAAGATATGTAGAGGTGTACCACGAGCAATATCTTTTTAATGTAGTCTATTCCTCTAGCAGTGAGTAGTTGTACACAACATTATAGTATACACCATTGTGTAAATGCAAGTAAATAAGTAATACTGTTGATTAATATGAGAATATGAATAAGAGTAACAAACTTAAAATAGTTTTTGTCCAGGTCAGTGATGGAGTATTTTGGGATCTTCCCCTTCTTCCCCCCTTCAAAGAGGTGCGTCTCTATCCCAGCAACCATCTCTGTGGACATAAACAAACCAGAGAACAGCCTCAGTCACAGGGTTTTATTGTTGATTTGGAAGTATTACACACTTGTGACTGGCTTACTACTTACCAGACAGGAACTCCTTCCTTAATGCCCCAGTGTCGATGCCAGCTTCTCCTATGAAGGTAATTTTCAGTTTGTTTGCTGGGCCTCCAGTCTTCTGGCGCTGCCAAAGCTTTAGACCTCTCTCCAGCATGTTGTCCCTCGAGACACAAATGTTGAAGGTCTTCCCCGTCTCAACTTTTGAGTCAACCCAACGCAGAACATCTTCTTCACTGTTAAAATAAATTATTACATCTTAAAAATCTAAAGATATTTTGGCAGCAAAATCAAAGTTTCAAGATCCCTTTTCTTTTTTTTTTACCATGAGATGTCATCTATTGGATCTTGTGTTGGTTCTTGCAGATCATGGGGACTTTCAGGTCCAGCATCTGGGCTTCTTACAGGACTACAACTAAGAATGGAAGTTACAATGAATTCCATCTAATCACAGCAAACTAAAAAATGTGATGTTATTATATGCAAAGGACATACACCACTTGTCTGTTTTATTTATTTATTTATTTTTTTACTCTTAAGCACATTGAGTCTGCACCTGTCACACGAAATGTGCTATATAAATAAATGTGACTTGACTTACCTTGTTCCACAGATACTGGCGTGGAACTCAATGTCCTGGCTTGGGAAGTATTTGTTGCATATCGGGCATTTTGTCTTACTTTGCTAAATGGGAAGATGTATGGACAGGATTAGTTCCAATTTTTATAGCAACCCTCTCAGCATAAATGGTAAATAGTAAATGTTCATTTGATCATTTATGGTTTCACTCAAAATCAGGAGTAATAAAAATATAAAACATTATATTATTATTGCAATAAATATTATTCTGTCCTACATAGAACCATACCTTGTTCGATGGTGGCACATCTAAAGTCGCAGGAACAGAAGAATCAAGCTCCTCATTTTCTTGCTGAAAATGCAGCCAAACAATGTGTCAGATAACTAGATAACACTCTGATTGACAGTTGTAAGTCATTTAACATTTAAACAGGCCAAGAGTTGTTTAATCTAAACAGCAAAATTAATTTTTTTAAACCAGGTTTTCTTATAGTTATGGTTATTTTCTCTCAGACTTTTGTGGATGCTTAATCAGACACTCGGCTTTTTTAATTTATTATGACTACACTTTATTTTCTCATAATGATGTTTCTGTTTATCTTATGCCAATAACAGACATAGATGATAACAATTAGAGAAGAAAAAAAACACTAAAAAAAACACCATTTCGATTTTGGGACAGTTTACATTCACTTCGGGATGGTTGAGACCGTTTTTCAGGAATGTCCAGGGACAGTTTTTAAAAAAGTTAGTCTGGAGGCCTGGTGGCAACATTCACCTTTCACTTGCATTAAGTGGAAAAATGTGACAAGAAAGGCGTCTCACCTCTGAATCACAAAGAGCTGTCGAAGACGTCCCTTCACAATCACCTTGCACATGAAGGGCTAGCATTTGCAATGGTATGACCATTTTGCACTGTGTGCATGTAGCCTTTGGCATGAGACTGAACTCTGGAGCATCCACTGGCAGTGGTGTCAGATCAATCTTCTCTTGGAGAGGAGCAATATATAACATAAACTTCCCTCCTGCGGAGGCGCTTCTAAGAACAGAGCCAGTGTATCCCTCTGACTCTAAGGCGACAGCGGTCATTCTCCTCCTTCCATGTCCACCTGCAAATTCAAGTTTTATGGGAATTAAAAGTAGTGCCAACCAAGTATATTAACATCAGTGTGCTGAGCATGGCATTCAGCCAGTGTAAGTTGACCCATTCATGGCATACTTGTAAGTGAAAAATAATGACATGAGGAAAAGTATTATCGACTGTAATGATAATGAAATCGAGGACAAAAAGTTAAAACGTGCACAATCAGGTGTTCTGCATTATAATAATCTACAATGTCATGTTTCAGAAAAATATATTAGATGTTTTTATGTTTAGATACGAGCCTCTATGACATCTCTTCTTGAGTTAAGCTCTAACATTATTCACTAAATTTCCCATATCTCCTTGCGGCAAGTTTGGTTATCACATTATGATCACTGTACACATGGATGTGCCCACTTAAAAAAAAAACAAAAAAACTGTCAAGTCAGTATTTTTGAACAGCTTATTTTGGGAAACTCTGGAAACTCCTTTTGAACTCGGAAAAGCCTTGTGTAGTGCAGGGCTCCACACTATTTAAAGATTCTATTCAAATAGCCTTATGTTAATCTAATGTCTTGTTTAACATACCAGCTGCTTTGTATAGAAGCCATCCTCCTTCAAGACTTGCCATTTTCGGGTAGGTGCTCTCCAGTAAAGTGGACAACTACAGTAATAAAGACAGAACATTTCAGGAAGGTATATCTGTAAAAATCGATCGTGGAGAAGGCAATGATAGAGGAGGTAGGGGGAGATAAAGAAAGATGCTGCTCCTCACCTCTTCATGGCTTAAGTCTTTAGTGATCGAGAGAGTCCTCTTTCCCAGCCCTGCCTGTAGTAGCTCCAGTTCATCTTGTGTGGTCGGGGTTGTTTCTGCTTTGTTACTCAATAAGAAAAAAGCCATGTCAAATCCTTTCCATGGTTTATGTTTCTTGTCTCTGTGTTTGTCTGCAGATTTTCTTTTGAAAAATCCAGGGAATGATCTGCAAAAAAGTAAAAAAAATGTGAGACCCTTGTTTGTAAAATAGATTTGTAATATTTTACAAAAAGGGGTCAGTAAAAAATGAAATTTGCATGGGATGGCTGTGTATGTGGAATAACATTTCACAAATCCCCTACAACCTGCATGTCATGACTCGGTCCATGTTATAGTTCTGTTTCCTGTGTCATCTTGTTGTATTGACTTCTCCTCTCGTTTCAGATTCCCCTTCCCTCCTCGTGTGGTTTCGTCCTCCTCCTTGATTGTCTGTCCCCACCCTCAATACTTTCACCTGTTCTGTGTGTGTGTATATATAGTCCCTAAGTTTCCCCTGTCCGTTGCCAGTTCGTCTTTTTGTCCCCGTGCGTTACTTCATAGCCTTTATTGCTCTGTAGTATTTTCTAGTTCCTTGGTATTGACCCCTGCCTGTGTTCTGGTTGACCTCGCCTTTGCCTGATCTCTGTCTGGTTTGTTTGCCCCCGCTGATGGATTACTTGTGTACCGAACCTGTTTTTCCAATAAAGACTGTTACCCTGCCTAACGCTGTGTTTGAGTCGTGCATTTGAGTCAAGACTATTGTTGCTACACCCTCAGCTCTGATACTGCATGGCTGACTTGAAAAATAAATGCACTACTGCTGGCTGGCTACACTACCTGGACATCTCGTTTTGTACAGTTGAAGGAGTAGGCATGTCCTGACTCCTCTGCCTGGGTTCTTCTATGGTGCGATTAAGCACTGACAGAAAAGTCTGCGCAGCGGCAGTGGCTGCCTGCTGGTCATACTGGGATGAGAGATTAGATCCTAAGTTAACCACTGTTATCAACAATAACACCATCAATCACTTTAGATGAAGCAGGTAGAGTCTAAAAAGACTAATAATTTTTTTTTTTTTTTAAAAGATTAAAAAGTGTGAATCCAGTCAACAGCAAGTGGAGTGTAACCTGAGTATGTGATAATCGCCTTGCCATGAAGACATGCACAAGAGGTGATGTGTAGTATTGGTCTTTCTAAATGGGAGGGAGAAAAGATGGCTGTTGTGAAAATGGTTATGACCTACAATACACCAGACACATAAAAAGAGCAAAACCATAAATAAAATCTACCCATCCATTCTTACCTTTATTAAGCAATCCTGTTCCAAAAAGTTTTAGTGGAGTTCTTGGCCTAAAAAAACATAATTTGATCAACAGGAAAAACAATTAGTCCATCTGCTGCCTGGAAAGATGTTGCAGTTAATGTAGGTAGCTATCGTTGTCTGTGTGTGTGTGTGTGTGTGTGTGTGTGTGTGTGTGTGTGTGTGTGTGTGTGTGTGTGTGTGTGTGTGTGTTGCTGCAGACAGTGACACGAGACAACTTAATTTCAGCAACTTAAGGCTTTAGCTAGTAAGCTACTTTAAAAAAAACAAAACAAAATAAAAAAATATCTGGCTAAGTGTACGCTATATATAGCATTAATGCCATTATGCTTAACGGTTACACTAACAAGCCATCAAAATTGATGGCTTGTATAATAAAAGTAACCATACGACACTATTGAGCAGTTATAATTGAGAGTGCAGCAATACCTGTATCGATATCAATACTGCTTATCAATACTTCAAATAATTTGATGCAAAAAATAAAGTATCACATAAAGAAATTAATGTGTCATGCCTACAGAGCACAGCACCTAGAGACACCAAAACTTAGGCCAAGCCAGGACCAGAGTCCTACATTATCAATCAGCATTGCAATAAAATAGAAAAATACAACTTCAGACAACTTTCACTCACACACCTTCTAATAAAACATCTTACATAAACATGTCAATAAATCAACACTGAATAAGGCAAGACTTGTAATGGGTTGACAGGACAATACTATATGATATTAGAAATCTAAATAAATGAATACTAATTAAACAAACCATCTTGTCTTCTTTTCCAAGGATTTTCATTAAACTAAGAGCTTTTGTGTCTCAACTGAATGCCAAATTTACCAGAAGGATCATTATTGGCACAATACTTTAAGCTAGTAACTACTTGTACACTATGTCAGACAATAAGCATCACTTCATTGAACTGCCAGTTTTCCATGTGGAGTTGTGCGGGACATTAGGCTACTTATAAATAATGCCTGACACAGCTAGTTTGCGCACCGAGCAACGGAATATATATTCATGTTACCGGTGGTATGCAACATTATTTTCCGTACGGGACGGCATATGTAAGCCCCGCTCTCAAAATAACAGCATCTGCCTCTGTGTCTGCGAGCATTTGACTGCCTGTATGTGTGATGGTGGGGAGACCACTACCCGTGAGCGAGAGAGAGAGCGGGACGGTCAAATAGCTGCAATCCTGTGGGCTGTGTGAGAAGATAGACTCAGGCTCTGCATGACCTGTTGCTGCTAAACAGGCAGCGCTGTGGGCAACAGTTGGCCTGTGGACTGTTGTTTGACCACTAATGACGTTACGTATTATAACACAATATAGCACTAGCACATAGCAAGCCTCTGTAACGTTACTTAAGTGAAATAAACAATTCAATTAGCCGTTAGCGCACCCTGCTAGCCTGCCTGACAATATGAGGCGTCAGATATCTAACACCATCACACAAATTAGTCAACGTGAGCTAAGTTAGCAAGCTGTATGTTTAATCGAAATATCAAACAGAGCAGGCTAATAACGTGACACCAATCATTTTAATACGGTTTTATCTACTTACCAACAACTCCACCACTGCTTCCTGGCTTGCTGGCGAGTGGCGACCATGACTTGCTTGTCAGAAAGACGTCGTTGGTGTAGACACTTGTCACTCAAACATGTCTGACCAATGGGGAAGCACCCGCCCACTGCGGTACGTTTGTGTCAAAATGATTCAAAAAAAAAAACGACTTCAAAACTTTTTTCACTTCATTAAAAAAAAAAAAAAGTTCAATCAAAAAATTGATTGAAAATATTTTTTTTTTGATTGAAAATGTTTTTTTTTTTGATTGAAGCAACTTTTTTGGGATTGAATAATTAAGACACAAATGTCCTACCCATAACATGGTCCAAACACAAAAAAGATTACTTCAATCAAAGAAAACATTTTCAATCAAAAAAAAAGTGTTCAAGTGCAATTTTGAATCTCAAATATTTTTTTGCATTCAAAAACATTTTTTCTATGATTGAAAAGGTTTATTTTTTGATTGAAGTGATTTTTTTATTGAAAATATTTTTTGTTTGTTTGAAGCAACTTCTTTTTTGATTGAATTATAAAGACACAAATGTCCTACCCATAATATGGCCCAAACACAAAACAACAATACTTCAATCAAAAAAGTTGCTTCAAACAAAAAAACCTTCACTTCTATCAAAAAAAACATTTTCAAGCAAAAAAAAAAATAGTGTTCAAATGCATTTTTTTGAGTCTCAAATATATTTTTGCATTCAAACACTTTTTTTCTTTGATTGAAACGGGTTTTTTTGATTGAAAATATATTTTTTGATTGAAGCAACCTTTTTTTTGATTGAATAATAAAGACACAAATCTACCGCCATAGTCTGTGAGCTGTCACAGCAGCTGAGTGGAGCTCATGCGTCTTTACGCACAGAGCAGAGTAGCTACATATTGACTCAACTTCATCTTCTGTATTTTGAGGGCGCCACAGTCCACAGATGTACAGATGTGATATATAGTCAACAACAGTAGTTTAGGGGAGAGTGGAGTAATTTGTGCCAAGGTGCAAGTAGTGCCACCCCTGTTTTCTAGAAAACCATAGAAGAAGTTGGTCATGTGACCACATAGTTTTGAAGAGGCATCCATTTCACTCATCCTGCAAAGAAGGGAGACACATGGCTTGAGAGGTAAGCACATTAAAGTTCGAAAAACATTTTTTGCCCTCCAAAGTAAAATTTCTATGATCAAGGTTTTTTTTATTGCTGTGTTTGAACAATTGTAGATAACTTTGAAAACAGTTCACACATGTTTTAGTGCTTTACTAAGCTACACCATGAGGTGTCATGGGGTAATTTGTGCCAAGGGCCTAGGCAACTTATGATTATTTACTATATATTACTTTATTGTATTTTATTGTTATTGTACATTGTATTCTTACATTTGACCACTAAAACTATGTGATATTCTTAATTTTAGACCAAAATTCATCATGCCACGCGAATACAAACGGAAGACAGACATGGTTTCAACTCCTCTTGAGGAGTTGGAAAGAGCAGTGAAAGAGGTGCAACAGGGGAAGACCATACGTCAGGTTGGAAAGAAGATGAAGATCTGCAGGATGACCATAAAAAGATATATAGATAAGAAAAAAATAGGAGAAATAACAAAGCCAGAAAGAACAGCAGCCGCCAAACAAGTCTTCAATGAGACCATGGAGGAAGACCTTGCTGACCATATAAAGACACTTGCAGCAATGTTTCATGGCATAGGTGTCACGAAATGCTGTGAACTGGCTTTTGAGTTCGCACAAAGAAATAACATTGACATGCCTGCCAGCTGGACCAGAGACAAAAAAGCAGGTTAGATCAAGTATAGGCTATTGGATAGTTATTTGGAGCAGATAGTTTCAACTTAGCCTAAATCTGAATGTAAACTGCAATGTGCTGATAAACTTTTAACCTTCTCTAGGACGTGATTGGTTCAACTCTGCAGAACCACATGAAGACTAGGGTTGAGCTTAGCTAGTTCCCTGGTTAGGCAGTTAGGGGAACGCTCTGGGGGGCATTGTTCGCTCATTTGCGCATAGCGGTGTGGATCCGGCTCTAGGTGAATATGGATAATTTGTCAGCTTTTTATGATGCGCCCTGTGCAGTGTTTTTGGAGTCCTGTAGGAAGGATGAATTGGTTGAAATCGCTGAGCATTATGGTGTTGCGTTCCAAGAGGAGATACTTAAAGATGAGTTGAAAGTGTTGTTGTAGTGTGTTGCAGAAGGAGCCGGGTGTGGAGCCAGCTCCGTCAAAGGAAGAGCCGGCGGCTGCGGCGGCTGTGGCTCCTGCGGCGACGCATGGACCAGGGTCAGCTGTGGTGGAGCAGGCTGAGGGGCTCACGTTTGCGCAGCAGAGGGAGAGAGCAGAATGGCAGAGAGACCTTTTGCAGTTGCAGATTCAGTTGGAGCGGGAGAAGCAGAGGGTTTCGGCCCGCGATGAGAGGTCTGGCGCGGTGGGACCTGTGGCTGAGCGTGAGGGCAGAGACCTGACAACGAGTCTGCGTCTTGTGCCAAAGTTTAATGAGCGAGATCCGGACACTTTTTTCACATTGTTTGAGCGCGTGGCAGAGGCCAGGCAGTGGCCAGATGTAGATAGGGTTCTTTTGTTGCAGTGCGTCCTCACTGGCAAGGCGCAGGAGGCGTACTCGGCGGTGTGCGCACGGGAGGGTCTGACTTATGAAATGGTGAAGTCAGCTGTCCTCAAGGCATATGAACTCGTTCCAGAGGCATATCGCCAGAGGTTTAGACAGTGGGTGAAAACTGATAAACAAACAGCGAGTAGTGGATGACAACAGGTTTACGCGCAGCCGTTTCTCTAGACCTGGTCCGACACGCAGCGCGCCGGTCTCTGTGCGTCCAGGGCGTTCAAGCTTGTGCAATTTTTGCCGTGGGGAGGGTCATTGGAAGGACCAGTGTCCTTTGCTCAGGCGTAAAAACGTGATGCCTTCCCCGGGTCCCGTCATGTTGTGTGCAAGTGCGCGAGAGTAAAAGGCAGTGGGGGTGACCAGTGACAGGTCTGGTTTTGAGCCTTTCATCATAGAGGCGCGTGTGTCCTTGGTGGGAAGTGGTGAATGTGTTCCTGTGAAAGTGTTGCGCGATACTGGGGCCCGACATTCTTTCATTGTACAGTCTGTGCTCCCTTTTTCCCCAGGGTTACACCCCACCTTTCCGAAGCCCCGCCTTTCCGACAATAGACTTCCATTCGTCGTAATAGCGGGGTTTTCTTTTTTTTCTAAAGACACCGCTATTTCGAAAAGGCTACTGGGGGAAACGGATCATGTGCATAATAAACTGCAAAACAAGCAAATACTTCATATTAATGACATAAAGACCTAACGTTCATTCTGCTTCTAGCCTGTCTAGCCTCCACCTGATCTTTTTACTAAACTTAACCAACTCCTTTCTTCATTGCCTAAGCCCAACCAAAGCATCTCCCTCAGTCAGCTGTCAGCACGAGCGGAGGCTGTCGGAACAGCGGTGTTTCAGAACAGCGGGGTGTCGAAGTGGAGGTGCGTCGGAATGGAGAGCTGTCCCCTTTCCCCAGATACGCAGTCTGGTGATCAGTGTTGCCAAGTCCGCTTATTATAAGCGACTTTGGGCTCCTTTTTCTGTGAAGTCGCTTCTAAATATTGGTTGTCGCGGGTTGCGGTTTTTTTGGGCTTGTTGTGAAAGTGTAGTTGTTGTTTCCAGCTCCATGAGTTGTCCTGCAGAGATTTTCGATATGTTATTAAAACGCAGGATAGTTTATCCTCTTGCTTGATCTGTCACCCCCGTTCCCTCCGCCCCTCTCTTTCCTCCGTACACACACATCATGTCAAGTCAAGTCAAGTCAAGTCAATTTTATTTGTATAGCCCTTTTTCACAAACAGTTTGTCTCAAAGGACTTCACATGACATTGTAACAACATCCTCTGTCCTTAGACCCTCGCATCGACTGAGGAAAAACTCCATAGAAAACCCTTTAACAGGGAAAAATAGGAGAAACCTCAGGGTGAGCAACAGAGGAGGGATCCCTCACCCAGGACGGACAGACGTGCAGTAGATGTTGTTACAGACAAGACAGTTTACAGTTTTACAGTTTATGACAGAACATGCGAAATGTGCATAGAGTTAATGGTGGCAGCTTCTGGTGACAGCTGGCAGATTGGTCCAGGGTCCAGTAGCAGGAGGGATACAGGTAGCGGCTGATCTGCGGAAACACAGAGAGAGGAGTGCGAGACACCAAGGCCAAACTACAAAGTGCAACAGAAAATGACGGTTCCAAAATATACTATTTTAAAAATATAAAAATATACCAAGGGGGGGGGGGTATAGAAGAGAGGAGGAGAAGGAGGAGGAGAAAGGAGAGGGCTCTGTGTAACCAGATGTGTCCCCCAGCAGTCTAAGCCTATAGCAGCGTAGCTATAAATGGTTCAGAGCTACCTGAACCAGCCCTAACTAAAAGCCCTGTCATAAAGGAAGGTCTTAAGTCTAGACTTAAATGTAGTCAGAGTGTCTGCCTCTTTGACCCAAGGAGAGAGCTGGTTCCACAGTAAAGGAGCCCGGTAGCTAAAAGCTCTACCTCCTAATCTATTTCTAGAGATACTAGGAGTCACTAACAAACCTGCATTCTGGGAGCGGAGTGCTCTGCTAGGACAGTACGGAGTAATTAGTTCTTTCAGATAGGACGGAGCTTTATCATTAAGAGCCTTATAAGTCAGTAGGAGTATTTTAAAGTCTATTCTAAATCCTACAGGAAGCCAGTGGAGAGAAGCTAAGGTGGGAGAGATGTGCTCTCTCTTCTTAACTCCTGTCAAAACCCTCGCTGCGGCGTTCTGGACTAGCTGGAGACTCTTGAGAGAGTTTTTGGGACATCCTGACAAGAGAGAGTTACAGTAGTCTAATCTAGAAGTGATAAATGCATGCACTAGTTTCTCAGCATCGCTCTGGGAGAGGATATTCCTAATCTTAGCGATACTACGCAGGTGGAAGAAGGCGGTCCTAGTTACATGCTTTATGTGGGAACTGAAAGAAAGGTCTTGGTCAAAAATGACCCCAAGGTTCTTTGCTGTTGTGCTAGAGGTCTGGGCGATATTATCTAGAGTAGCGATCTGATTGGAAAACGCATCCCTGAGTTGTTTAGGACCGAACACAATAACCTCGGTTTTATCTGAGTTTAGTAACAAGAAGTTAGCGGACATCCAGGATTTGATGTCTTTTAATGTCACGGTGATAGAGGAGGTGCCCCCCTCATCTGCACCCTGAGACTGCTGGCTATCATCACACTCTCCTCCACTTAAGAGAAGGTTACACCCCGCCTTTCCGAAGCCCCGCCTTTCCGACAATAGACTTCCATTCGTCGTAATAGCGGGGTTTTCTTTTTTTTCTAAAGACACCGCTATTTCGAAAAGGCTACTGACATAAAGACCTAACGTTCATTCTGCTTCTAGCCTGTCTAGCCTCCACCTGATCTTTTTACTAAACTTAACCAACTCCTTTCTTCATTGCCTAAGCCCAACCAAAGCATCTCCCTCAGTCAGCTGTCAGCACGAGCGGAGGCTGTCGGAACAGCGGTGTTTCGGAACAGCGGGGTGTCGAAGTGGAGGTGCGTCGGAATGGAGAGCTGTCCCCTTAAGAGAATTAACATTACCGTAAATTCTCAAATAAAAGCTGGCCTCAGAAGCCGGTTGAAATTCTATTTTCTGCAAGTTCATGTGCACAAAATCTTTCAAAGCCCACGATCGCCGTGGTTGTTGAACCTCAGACCCGACGCACGAGCACCAGCCCAAAAAGAGAAAAAAAGAAAAAGGGAAGCTGCACGGTCCGATGTGACCATGTTTCCACCCGAACACAGCAAGATGAGAATCGACTGACCAAATGGAGCAGTCGGGTCTGACCCCCTGTCTCTAATTAAAACTGGGTCAGTTCGGCAGTAGCAAAGTAAGCCAGGGGTACATGGATAGTTTACTCTACATTTCCGTTTTCCACAAGTTTTTTTTTCTTCTTATTTTCTCTCTTTTGTACGGAGCTCCTAAAGGGACATGGTGAGGAAAATTTTTTTGCGAGATCCCGCAAAAGTATTGCGGGATCTCGCAATACTTTTTGCGAGATCCCGCAATACTTTTGCGAGATCTCGCAAAAGTTTTTTATATGTCAGTGAACCGGAAGTAAACACTGCCCTACAACAACAGATAATGGAGGAGCCGGAGCCGGAGCCGGAGCCGACCCATCATCCGTGGGAGAAATTTATAGAGTTCTATTTCAATATTGGCCTAAGTTACAAAGATATCAAATCCGTTCTCTCACGGAGACACCAGTTTGACATAAGTGAGCGACACCTTAAAAGAATACTTCGGGCGAGGGGGCTTTCTCGGCGTAATTCGTATTGTGATCTTGCGGTCCTGGTTGACTTTATTAGCAATGAACTGCAGTACTCCGGCCAGCTCCACGGTTACAGGTGGATGTACGCCAAATGCAGAGAGCATGGGCTACGAGTAAAAAAGGAGGACGTTCGGCTAGTGTTGAAAGAGCTCAACCCGAGAGGAGTATCATTCAGGCAATCAAGACGCCTCAGGCGGCGGAGCTACTTTTCGAGAGGTCCTAACTTCATCTGGCATATGGACAGCTACGACAAGCTCAAACCATATGGCTTTTGTGTCAATGGAAGTATAGATGGGTTTTCGAGGAAAATCATCTGGCTTAATGCCTATACCACGAGTAGTGACAAAAGTTGATCGGGGGTTATTACGTTGATGCAGTCCAACGTTTAGGCGGCTGCCCTAGGATTGTGAGAGGCGATCTCGGGACTGAAAACGGACACGTTCGAGACTTTCAGCGGTTCCTCGTCCCGGACCATCCAGATGGCACTAGTGACAGCTACCTGGAGGGAGCAAGCACCGCCAATCAACGGATCGAGTATTGGTGGAGGTTTTTGCGCAGCCAGTGTGTGGAGTTCTGGATGTCCTTGTTTGCAGACATCAGAGACAATGGATTCTTTGACGGCGGGTTTCTGGACAAGGCCATCCTTCAGTTTTGTTGCATGGGACTCATCCAGGTGAGAGAGAGAGAGTGTGTGTGTGTGTGTGTGTGTGTGTTGGGGGTGGGGGGGGGGGGGGGGGCGAGAGACGGAGAAGGTGAGGACAGAGACAGAGGTTGGAGAGAGACAGAGGATGGAGAGAGGAGAGAAAAAGACTGAGGGAGGAGAGAGACGGAGAAGGTGAGGACAGAGACAGAGGATGGAGAGAGGAGAGAAAAAGATTGAGGGAAGAAAGAGACATAGAGAAGAATTATGGATATATTTTTTTATTGCACTATTTAATGTTTGTACAGTTCTTCCTAATTCTATTTTGTATAATCTTTTTAACAGGATGATTTGGATGACACTGCACAGGTCTGGAATGCACACACAATCAGACCATCGAAAAACATCAGTGTCCCCAGTGGTCGGCCCAATGTGATGTATGCATTGCCTCAACTCTATGGGACCAGAGACTTCCTTTCCCCTGTTGAAGATGAACATATTCAACTGTGTCTTTCGCCGGCCGATACCAATGCGATCCAGATGTGTACGAACTATGCAACATCTTAATGGCAGAGTTCCATCTGACTCTACCAAGAGATCCCTATCAGGCTGTGAACTTGTATAGGCACCTGTCAGGGTCCGTTAGTATCTGTGGGTTTTTAGTTGATGTTCTGTTGTGTCACTTCCTGTTTTATTTTGAAGTCCTGGTCTTACCCCTGTCTTCCTGTCAAGTTTCCCGCCTGTGTGATTGCTTCCCCTCCCAAATGTGTTTCACCTGTGTCTAATTGTCTTCCCCCACCTTGTGTATTTAAGCCAGTCTTCCCCCTCCCTCTGTGCCAGATCGTCTTGTCCTTAGTGTCAGAGTTCCAGCGTTTATTCCTCGAGTACAGTCCTTCGTGTATGACCTGATTCTAGATTCCTTGACTTTGAGTTTTGCCTGCCGACTACCTGTACCTCTGCCTGTTTGCTGCCTGCCTGGTTTTGACCCCTGCCTGTCAATAAACGACTCTGATTCAGCCTGAGCCCTTCGGTTCCTCTTTTGTGTCCCGATCCGTACCTGATAGTACGATCTGGCCAGACATGGACACATCGGAACCGGACCAGATCCGCTCTGCGCTGAGGGCGCAGGGAAAGAAACTGTATGAGCAAGATCAGCAGTTTGCCCTGCTTCGTCATGACCTGGCCGAGGTTGCGTCCCGCTCTGAGGCACAGTGTGCTACTGTGTCTGCTCAGCTCGCTCACGTCTCTGATCAGCTTCAGAGACTGACTACCGCAGCCTCTGTTGGACCACCTCCGTCACCTGCCGCTGCGCCTGACGAGCCCAACCAGACCGGTCTCCCTGATCTCCGCTCCCTCAGACTGTCGAGCCCGGAACGCTTCTCTGGAGACTCAGGTGACTGCCGTCCATTCCTCACCCAGTGCGAGCTCCATTTTGAATTTCAGGCTAAGGCCTTCCCCTCTGACAGAGCTAAGATAGCGTTCATCATGTCTTACCTGTCCGGAAGAGCCAACGCCTGGGCCACCTCAGAATGGAGTCGTCACTCAGCGGTATGTGATTCACTGCCCCTTTTCATAGAGACTTTCAAACAGATCTTCCACTCTGCCACCCCCGGTCGAGAGGCAGCCAAGGCACTGGTCAGCATTAAGCAGGGAAGACGGTCGGTCATGGATTATGCCATTGAGTTTCGTACCCTGGCTGCTGATAGTGGCTGGAACCAGCCGGCCTTGGTAGATGCTTTTCACCAGGGTCTGTCGGAACGTCTTAAGGACCATCTCGCTCCCCTGGACCTCCCCTCCGAGCTCGACGCCTTGGTATCCCTGGCTTCCCGGATAGACCAGAGGCTCCTGGAACGCCAGCGTGGAAGACCATCTCCTCCTCCCTACCGGCCACCAGCTCTCAGGTCTACAGAGCATCCCCTTTCCCCAGAAGACGTCACGGCGTCGACTAACACTCCTGAGCCTATGCAGATTGGGCAGACCAGACTGACCCCCGCTGAGAGGCAGCGCAGATTCCTCGAGGGCCGGTGTATTTACTGCGCTCAGCTGGGCCATGTGATCGCTCACTGTCCTGTTCGGGTTTCCAGGCCTCCCAATGCTCCAACGTCTCTGGTGAGTGCTACACAGTTAACTTTCCAAACACACCGCCAGCTAACTGACTTAACACTCACCTCAGACACCACCTCCATCACTGTAAAGGCATTGGTAGACTCCGGGGCTGACGCTAACCTGATGAGCTCCGAGCTAGCAGACCAACTAGGCTTAAAGACTGTTCCCCTTGACAAGCCCCTGTCTGCCACAGCCCTGGATGGCAGGCTCATAAGTCAGGTCACACATGAAACACCGCCGGTCGCACTCACCTTTTCAGATGGCCACTCTGAACAATTAACCTTCCACCTGTTCTGCTCAGTCACTCACCCCCTCATCCTCGGCTACCCCTGGCTGGTTAGTCACAATCCCCATATGGATTGGGCATCTGGTAATGTGTTGGGTTGGGGACCCACCTGTAAGGGAAGCTGTTTTCCCAGTCTCACCCAAAGCTCCCCGTCACCTGAACTGTCTCTCTCTGACTCCGCCCCTGATGTTAGCCTAGTGCCAGAGTGCTACCACGATATAAGAGAAGTCTTCAGCAAGGCTAAAGCTCTATCTCTTCCTCCTCACAGGGAAGGTGACTGCGCTATTGATCTCCTACCTGGTGCCCCCATCCCTAAAGGTCGCCTGTATTCTTTGTCTGCCCCTGAACGCACTGCCATGGAGGAATACATCACGGCCTCTTTGCAAGCAGGCTTGATCCGTCCCTCCTCATCGCCTGCAGGCGCAGGGTTTTTCTTTGTCGAGAAAAAAGATAAAACACTCAGACCTTGTATTGATTACACCCACCTAAATGATATTACAATAAAGAACAGGTACCCACTTCCACTCATCGCCTCTGCCTTTGATCTTCTTCAGGGTTCCCAGGTTTACACCAAACTAGACCTTCGCAATGCCTATCATCTGGTACGGATTCGAGAGGGGGATGAGTGGAAAACTGCCTTCAACACCCCTGTTGGCCATTATGAATATTTAGTCATGCCTTTCGGTCTCACCAATGCCCCCGCAGTTTTCCAGTCCCTGATCAATGAAGTCCTCAGAGAATTCCTTAACAAAGATGTTTTTGTGTACTTAGATGATATTCTGATATATTCCCGAAACATGAACGAACACGTAGCCACGGTCAGAAAGGTTCTTACTCGTCTTCTGGAAAATCAACTGTATGTGAAGGCCGAGAAATGTGAATTTCACAAGAGCCAGGTGACTTTCCTTGGCTACATCATCTCCAAAGGTCAGGTCAAGATGGACCCTTCAAAGGTGCAGGATGTACTTAATTGGCCTTCCCCTACATGTCGCAAGGAGTTGCAACGCTTCCTGGGGTTCGCCAACTTCTATAGGAAGTTCATCAAGGGGTTCAGCTCCGTAGCCGCCCCCCTCCATGCTCTAACCTCTTCTAAGTCTGTCTTTCAGTGGTCTCCACCTGCTGAGGAGGCTTTCCAGCGCCTGAAGAAGTCCTTCGCAGCAGCTCCTGTCCTCACCTTGCCCGACCCTGCCGAACAATTCATTGTTGAGGTGGACGCCTCGGATATGGGGGTTGGTGCTGTCCTGTCTCAGAGGTTGGGTAAGGATGGAAAGATTCATCCATGTGCTTACCTCTCTAGAAGACTGTCCCCTGCTGAAAGAAATTATGCTGTGGGGGACCGGGAGCTGCTGGCGGTTAAAGTGGCGCTGGAAGAATGGAGACACTGGCTGGAGGGGGCGGCCCTCCCGATCCTGATCTGGACTGACCACAAGAACCTGCAGTACATAAAGTCTGCCAAGAGGCTAAACCCACGTCAGGCCAGGTGGGCAATGTTCTTCTCCCGCTTCAATTTTGTCTTGTCTTACAGACCTGGTTCTAAAAACAAGAAGCCTGACTCCCTCTCCAGAATCTTCTCCCAAGAAGATGCAGAGGGCAAGGACACCCCCATTGTGCCCCCAGAACGGATTCTGGGAGCCTTCACATGGAGTGTGGAAGCCAAGGTCATCGAAGCCAACCGCAGCAACCCTGCTCCAGCTCCTCCTCCGCCAAACCGGCTTTTTGTACCACCTAATCTCCGGAGTGAAGTTATTCAGTGGGGACACTCATCCCCCCTGTCATGCCATCCTGGGGTAAAACGTACTATGTTTCGCCTGGCCGAAAGATTTTGGTGGCCAGAGATGAAGAAAGATGTCTGTGAATTTGTCTCTGCTTGCTCTGTGTGTTCCCAACAGAAGTCATCCAATGCTCCCCCTGCTGGTCTCCTTCATCCTCTGCCCATACCTCATCGCCCCTGGTCGGACATCTCCATTGACTTCGTCACAGGGTTGCCAGACTCCCAAGGTTACACTGTTATCCTCACCACTGTTGACAGGTTTTCTAAAATGGCAAAATTCATTCCTCTCCCCAAACTCCCATCTGCCAAGGAAACGGCTGAGGTTCTGTTGAGGGGGGTATTCAAGGATTTTGGGTTCCCTCGAACCATCCTGTCCGACCGGGGGCCACAATTCATAGCCCAATTCTGGAGGGCTTTCTGTGAGCTGATTGGGGCTAAGGCTAATTTGACTTCGGGTTATCACCCCCAGAGCAACGGCCAAACTGAGAGGATGAATCAACAGTTGGAGGCCGGGTTGCGTTGTCTTACCTCTCAGAATCCCTGCAATTGGTCCAAGTCCCTACCGTGGGTTGAGTTCGCTCACAACACCCTGCCCTCTTCATCCTCCGGCCTAACCCCGTTCCAAGTGGTTTTCGGATACCAACCTCCTCTCTTCCAAGCATTAGAGAGAGATGTTCCTGTGCCATCCGCTGCTGCTCTAGTCCGTCGGTGCCGAGGCATGTGGGTCCGTGCAAGGGCAGCTCTCCTGAAAACCTCCCAGTTCTACAAGAGATCTGCAGACCGCCGCCGCCGCCCTGCTCCCAACTACACTCCTGGTCAGAAGGTGTGGCTATCTTCCCGAGGTCTCCCTCTTCGAGTCCAGTGCCGTAAGTTGTCTCCCAGGTTCATCGGACCATTCCCCATCTCAAAGATTATTAACCGTTCTGCTGTCAGACTGCAGCTTCCCAGGTCCTCCAAGATCCACTCCACTTTCCATGTCAGTTGCATTAAACCTTTCAAGGAGAGCCCGCTTGTCCCAGCCTCCAGACCCCCTCCTCCCCCCCGGCTCGTTGGTGGGGGCCCGGTGTACACTGTGAAGAAGCTGTTGGCGGTCAGGCGGCGGGGCCGGGGCCGGCAGTATCTTGTCGACTGGGAGGGATACGGTCCGGAGGAAAGGTCCTGGGTGCCCTCTCGCCATATCATGGACCCCCAACTCATCAGGGACTTCCACCGTGCCCATGGTCCTGGGCCGCCGGGTGTCGGCCCTAGGGGGGGGGGTACTGTCAGGGTCCGTTAGTATCTGTGGGTTTTTAGTTGATGTTCTGTTGTGTCACTTCCTGTTTTATTTTGAAGTCCTGGTCTTACCCCTGTCTTCCTGTCAAGTTTCCCGCCTGTGTGATTGCTTCCCCTCCCAAATGTGTTTCACCTGTGTCTAATTGTCTTCCCCCACCTTGTGTATTTAAGCCAGTCTTCCCCCTCCCTCTGTGCCAGATCGTCTTGTCCTTAGTGTCAGAGTTCCAGCGTTTATTCCTCGAGTACAGTCCTTCGTGTATGACCTGATTCTAGATTCCTTGACTTTGAGTTTTGCCTGCCGACTACCTGTACCTCTGCCTGTTTGCTGCCTGCCTGGTTTTGACCCCTGCCTGTCAATAAACGACTCTGATTCAGCCTGAGCCCTTCGGTTCCTCTTTTGTGTCCCGATCCGTACCTGATAGCACCTAAGAGAGGCCATCACTGCATCTCTCTAAGTCAGGGATATTTCATTATGCCCTGTAGGGTAACAGTTAATCCCCAACTATTTTGATAGTTGATTGATCGTTAAAGTCAAATGTTCTTGTAAAAATGTCACAGAATGTTTTCTATTTCTCAGATGGAACTAATTGTTAGTGTTGACAGTGAAGATATCTGTGGATGAACAAACCTTGTAGCCAAGCACTGTAACATCAGAGTGGAGCAGGAAATGTATTAATTATTCTGTATGAATTGTGAAAAACATTTGAAAGCTGCAACCCTGAATAAATGTAAATTTTGCTGAATCTGACTGGTTTGTCAATAAAAAACAATTTATATAAATATTTACATTACAGTACTTATAGGCACATAATGGCAAAATGCACTCACATTCAATAAAAATATATGTGATGGCATTAAGTTCCAGCAGTAAATTAAAGTAATATAATGGAAATATTACAATCATTCTGAAGGCCATCTCAAACAGGACAAATCAGCTTATACATTTTGTAAACAAGAATGTTCATTGGTATCTCAACATTGAGTTTCAAACTGTTTCTGAATAAGCAACCAACTGGCATGACTTTAACATCAGTAATTAACAATTCTACCAGTGATGGACAACTCTGTAAATTACAGAAAATTACACTAATATGCTTTTTAGGAACAAGTTCAGCATTGAAGCTGGGTTAGACTCAAACTTATGGAAATGAATGCTGCAGTCATTTTCAAAGTACAAATAATAATAATAATAATAAAAAAGCAAAATAAAAGTCATATAAAATCAATGTAAAAAGTATGGAGGTGTACCAATAGAGACATTGCAGGCTGATATAAATAATAATAATAAATTAAATGAAAGACTGCTTACCACTATGTTCAGTGCATCAGATGTTTAAATGACAACAAAAACAGACAAATGAAAATAAATAAAAAATAAATAAAACAGACTCAACCATACAATGAGGCCTGTTGCTCTTTGGCCTGATCAAGCTTGCTCTCAAGTTCAAATGATGATGATGATGATGATGATGAAAAGAGAAAAAGACTGACAAGAGAGAGACGGAGAAGGTAAGGAAAGAGCCAGGGAGGATGGAAAGAGGAGAGAAAAAGACTGAGAGAGGAGAGAGGCGGAAAAGGTGACTATTTGGCCAGATGAAGTTCAAATGATGTCCATTTCCCAGTAGTTGCTGGACAGGATGTTATCAAACTCTGTGCGAAATTCTGGGTAAGAACTGTATGTATATGGTACATCGAGTGTAGCGCCACAGGTATGCGCAACTGGCCGTCTGTTCAGCCCAGTTTCAGCATTGAAGGTAACCATAATTTTCTCAACACATATAACTGAAGAACCTGTGCAGAAGCGCAAGATTTTTTCTGCTTTAGCTTCATCAGCATTTTTGATGTAACGTTGGAGATGGTTTAGGGTTGCTTGTTCTTTTTGCGACAGCACCACCTTTGCTGTTTCAAGCAGCTGCATCACTCTTTTGCCAGTGGGCTTCTTTAACTCATACAGACTCAACACACTTTTCTTATCTGGTAGTTTCAACTTTACAAGTGACATGGCAGTGGAAAAACAATCTATTATATACTTTGGCTCTTGGAGAATGGCTTTATGTGCCATTATTTGAATGGCAGACTTCATGCTGTTCTCTGGGGGCAAGAAATGGGAACCCATTCGTGTGAAAAGGTCGAGCAAGTCCTCTTGATCCTCTTCCTTCATTCTGCCGTGAAGAGCGTTCTCAACAGCTGATCTCTCGATGGAGGTTAAGAAGTTGAGAAACGATGACATCAAGATGTCTGTATCAACAGAGTCAATTCCAGTGATGCATGCTAAAATGAAGGCCATTGATAGCTTTGCTGGAATGACACCGTGTTCTAAAAATCCTTTCACCCAAATGCGTCCCACCGCTTGCCATTCAGCCTCGGAGAAATCTGGCCTAAGCCTGGGAACTCTCTCCGTTTCCCCTTCACACTGTTCAAGAAACTGCTCCCAGAAGCATGTATACACCTCTCTGGACACGCCAGCATCATCAACAGCCTTTTCATTGATGAAGTCCATCTTTAAAGTCATATTCATGATGCTGCTGTCCATAAATACAGCTAACAGATCACCAACAACCTTTATCCTACATATTGAAGCACGTTTTGTGGTCCCTGGATCTTCTGGGTTGTTGGCTGATGTTGATGACAACTGGCTGCTTGAATTCGGCCCACTGTCCTGCTTGAAGAACACACACGTAAAAAACAGAGTGTTGAATGAATAAATCAGAGGCCAAAGTATCTTAGCTTTTGGCATGTTTGTACCAAAGTTAAAATAATTTTGGGCCTTATGTTTCTCATAAAGCAACTCATAACTCAAGTATCTTTTTGTGAGACCGTGTTACAAACTGCACCCCTTCTCAAACTGCTTTCTATTGAAAACCATGAGAACATCAGAGTTGCTTGAAGTGGTGTGTTACCTGGGCAGTTTGTGCTGCCTCCTCATGTATGGACTGCTGCTCATCCAGTGTAAGCAGGCCATCTGAAGGCAATAGGAGCTGTACAGTCTGCGTAAGTGCTCCACTCACCTCAGCGCTCTGAAGAATACAATAAATGACAGCAGACACATTAATCATAAAATCTATGATGTCATTGCCGACTATTATTTATAAAAGTCTTTCTAAATGAGTCTTATACATCAGCATTACTTCTAGTCAAAATTAAGAACACTCCAGATAGCATGTAAAATGTACACCTAGGTTTTGAGAAATGAAAAAAGGCAAACGTCTTACATTTCAGAGACAGAACAGTATAATAAAGTCATAGGTCAGTTACAATTACAAATTACAATCCCAGGAATTAGGTCAAAAGGACTAAACTGACTTTTACTTTCACTAAAGATAACAATTGGTATTTGTTTTTAATACAAGTTGCACATGACACAACACTAAACATTTGAAATGAAAGTTCAAGAAAAATATTTTCATATAGAAA
The DNA here is from genome assembly GCA_030347415.2 of Decapterus maruadsi. NCBI lineage: Eukaryota > Metazoa > Chordata > Actinopteri > Carangiformes > Carangidae > Decapterus > Decapterus maruadsi. The sequence continues at coordinate 109,302 of CM064897.1, read as the reverse complement.
TTCTCAATAAAACATTACCTGTGTGAAATCTGCATCGTCCTCAACATCCAGGTTGATAACCACCAGGTCATCTTCTGGATCCCACAGTAGTGTATCTGCCTCGTCAGTGTTTGTTGGGGTTGAGGTTGCCCTTTTCTTTTTGGATCTTGGTTGCATCTGAAAAAAAATCAAAGACGGAAGGTTTAAATGTTGACAGCAGTAACATCAGTACACGTGCTCCACATTTAATATTAAATGCTGTGTAAAAATACATATCAAAACACAAAGTCTTTTAAGGGATGGTTGAACATGCTGGCGCACACACACACACACACACACACACACACACACACACACACACACACACACACACACACTTGACTTTGACTGGAGAGTAATCTTTGAGCAAATTATTTACATCTGTCCTTGTTCCATAAACTTGGGTGCTTACGTCACTGTCAGATGAATGTGAACGGTCCCGCAGATCTGTGATTGAATCATCTGAATGAGATCCATCTTCAAGCAGGTCCTTTTCTTCATCTTCAATCAGCTCATTTTCTTCAGATGAGGAGTGATCTGTTGAAGCTCCCTCTTTTGTGCAAATGTAAAATCTGAGTATCTTCAGTTTAGTTTGTTCATACATTTGACCAACAGTGTTATCCAAGAGAATCTTGTTCATTTTAAAATCACAGATGTCAAATGTGAAGTCTTCAGCTGGCCCTTTTGTGGAATGCCCTTCAGGAAAAAATAGTTCCTTTCCTAATTCCATGATCTGAGCAACAGTTGTTGTTTTTGGCAATGTAGCATGTCTTGTGCCTCCACCATTGTTGGTCCGTACTTGACTGTATCCATTACTGCCAAAATGAAGCCATCCAATTTCAACTTTCCTAGAAGTCTTCTCTCCTCCCCTATTTCTTTGTCTGGCCATGGTACTTGGGGTACTTGGGGGATCATCTGGGGTACCACTCACTGATCCTTTTGTCTTTGATTTCATTTTGCGTGCCCCTATTTTATCTTTTAATCTCTGTAAAAGAGTCTCTTTGTTGGTGCTGTGACACTGTGTTTGTTCACAGAAAGATAGGACAGCTACTCGGTCACCATATGACGTTATATATTTTGTCATTTGCTCATAAGTCATGATGCGCAATACTGCCTTGTCAACCTGCAAAGGAGAGAGAGAGAGAGAGAGAGAGAGAGAGAGAGAGAGAGAGAGAGAGAGAGAGAGAGAGAGAGAATGTCAGAGAGTGTCAATGCAGTGCTTCAGTGGTACTGGACATAGCTGGTCTTACGGTAAGTACAGTACCAAGATTGTACATAGAGATGCCACATAGAAAGCTGGCCTACTTCACACAAATTCCATTGTGTCTATTTCTATAAATCAGAAATCTAGTTTATCCCTGCAAGGGACATCCCATTTATTTATTGAAATGTATTTACTTATTGATTGTAGTGGCAGATTCCTCTTTAACAGTTTTAAAAGCCACCTGAAGAATACAATCTTCACTGGCTATCTGACGCGTAACCACCTTCATTCATTAAATAATTCCATTATTCACAGGTGTGCAGTTGATGTACCATTTATTTTGGCAGATGACGATTCCGTGATTCAACATCAATGCATAATGGTCGAAAATCATTTTGCGTCCAGCTCGTAACCTGAACAAAGCCGACGGCTGACCTCCACACGTGTGCTGGCTGACCTATAAAACTCCACCCATAACCAAGCATTTTATGGGCAGGTATCAGAATAATCCATGAATTAACATAAACAATCCACTTACTTATATTAAATGTAATACATTTAAACGGCATTGATCCGTATGAAAATCAATAGGACAAGCCCAGCTCTTTAAGCCGCCTGTACCACAAAATGTGTAGGCTACATTAATTTCTCTAACGTTATACTATGATAAATCACTGGAACGGAACGCTAACCAGCTAGCCACGGTGATACAGGTTCCTGATAGGAGTATTTAACAGACCAGCCTCTAGTCACCACACCAGTTACGGTATGAACGACCAAGCCATGGCGTCCAAAGTTACCATGGCAACCATTTTTGTTCTTCAACTTTCATCATATCATGTCATCACTGTTATTAGGCTATCAAGTGCGCCTGCCCTATGAAACGAAACAATGACGCATCAGGGCAGGCGCATTATTTGTTTTCTTTTTATTTATATTGGGTCACGTTTAGGCAGTTGATTACTTTGGCCGTTGAGAACTCTAACGTTCACGTCAAAAGTGTAGAGATAAGTCCTGCTAGGTTACATTAGAATGTTACCGTTGTCATGTTAAGGTTGTCATGGTGACAATAAATCAGACCAACGTTTCCTGGACCTAACAGCTGGTGTGTCTCCGTTGTGCTCCTGCCTCCTTACGTCTTGACTTAGCTATAACGCTACAACATGGTGTCAGAAGTGGGATTCCAGTCCTTCCCTCCCAGCTCAACCCCTCGCATACAGATATGGAGGATCTGAAAAGAAAGGAGAAAAGCTACAGACAAAAACAACAGCAAAACTACAACCGTCGCCACGCAGCACGTGACATGCCAGAACTGCAACCCGGCGACCATGTGTGGATCAAGGACATGCAACAGAGAGGCACCGTGGTGTCCACTGCAGGAACGCCCAGATCCTACATCGTGGAGACTTCAAGAGGCAGCCTGCGGAGGAACAGACTCCACCTCTCGCAGACTCCAGTGGCGCCTGCCACACCCACCGAGATCCCTGACCTGTCATCGGAAAACACCACTCCAGCGACAGATCCTGCTAGATCTACGGACACATCCGTCACACCTGAGAGGCGTGACTTCAGTCACAAACACACTCCAGTGAACGAGAGACGCTATCCAGTCAGAATAAGGAAAGCTCCAGTTCGCTTGAACTATGAGACAATGTGAACACCTACCCTGAGTGAATGCCGGGTAACAATAATTCCCTCACTCAGTGGAAGAGCCTGGGCTCTTGAGACAGAAATGTATATATGTGTGTGTTTTAAAAAAAAAAAAAAAAAAAAGGAAAAAAGAAAAAGTGACTGATTGTATAATGTGTAAAATAGTAATAATAGTTTAATATCAGAAGACATTATTAACTTAGAATTTGTTGTTTATTATCTGCAGTGATTTGTTATGAGACTTTAGAGAAGAATCGTTTGAAAAACCTAAATGAAAAGATTTTAGAGTTTGCTTTAATTTATATATGAATTTTCAGTTATTCATATGATTGTTGGTTTAATGTAACAGCTAGAAAAGTTGTGTTTATTTGATAGTTTCCTCATGTCTAGTCAGACGCTTTCAAAGTAAGGTCTCCTCGGAAACTAACTGGAAAAGGGAGATGTAGAGATAAGTCCTGCTAGGTTACATTAGAATGTTACCGTTGTCATGTTAAGGTTGTCATGGTGACAATAAATCAGACCAACGTTTCCTGGACCTAACAGCTGGTGTGTCTCCGTTGTGCTCCTGCCTCCTTACGTCTTGACTTAGCTATAACGCTACAACAAAAAGCAACACAGAGCATCCGTGGCTAACAAAGTCAGCGTTAACGTTATGCTATCGTGAGCTAATGTTAGTAATGTTAGACATGTAGAGTAACGTTACGTTTTTAAATGAATTTTATGCTCACCTTGTCTCTCTTCATCCGTGTGATGTCCTCTTTGGGGGCCTCTCTGGAGACTAAAAATCTCTCCAAATCCTCCTCCATGGCTGCAAGTGGCAGTACTTCTACGCTCTTCCATCGGTGGGTGTCGGTGTGTGTTTTACTTCCGGTTCACTGACATAGGACAGAACTTTGCGAGATCTCGCAAAAAGTATTGCGAGATCTCGCAAAAAGTATTGCGAGATCCCGCAATACTTCTGCGAGATCTCGCAAAAAAAAATTTTTTCCTCCATGTCCCTTTAGGGGCTCCGTACTGCCATAGATTACATGCACTCAGTCCTTCTTGGAGTAATGCGCCTTTTGATGGTTCTGTGGTTTTCTCCAGAGTTTTCTCGTCAACCCTTCAGTATGGCAAAAAATGCAAAAGAAATTGACAGGCGATTTCATGATATCTCTCCTCCATCCTCAACTCGATATCCTTGATCAGTGGCATCTCACAGAATGTTTTTTAAAGCATCAGAATATCGGGATATTTTGATCTTCTATGGACCTGTTGTTTTCCGTGGTATTCTGGCAACACTGTACTACAATCACTTCCTTCTACTAAGTGAAGCCATTTTCATTTTGTTGATGGAATCCATATCGGTTGGACAGATTGATCATGCCGAGAAACTTCTGTGGAACTTTTGTTCACAAATGGCTAATTTATATGGTGAGCGGTATGAAACTGCAAATGTACACCTTCTTGTGCACCTAGCAGACAGTGTGAGGGCACTTGGTCCTTTATGGCCTCATTCATGTTTCCATTTTGAGGATAAGAATGGCTATCTGTTAAGGCTTATACATGGCACTCAAACTATACCCATGCAGATGGTCAATGCAGTCAAACTTGTGCAGTCTATTCCTGTTATTTCACAAACCATAAAACCAGCGAATGACATAGCTGAAATTTACAGACGGATGACTAAAGATGATAGTTTCTGTCAGGAAAACAATGATTTGTCGAGGACCAAACTATATGGAGCATCTAGTGAACTTCAACTGGACACAGTTCACCTCTCTACATTGGAAAGACAAACTGGTCATTGCATCAATTCTAAAACAGTAAGGGTCTTTCACAGGGCACAAGTTAAGAGAGATTATCTCACATCAAAACACTATGGGAAAGGCAATAGAAGAAACAATTTTACAGTTGTTTTTTCTAGTGACGGACAAAGAAAGTATGGGCAGATTGAGTTCTTCTTTACCTCAGAACACTCACGTGCCAAATGGGCCCTTATTCATGAGTTCAAAGTTGCAGGTTTTTCTTTGCTCCAAGACATTGTAACACATGGTACATGCAGTCATGTTGTTCCCCTATTGGAAACCTCTACCAGTAGAGTAGTTTCCTTGGATCATTTATTGGCTAAAGTAGTTTTCCTTGACTTGACATCTATGCCTGGCATTTTTTTTGCCGTTCATTTCCCAAACACTTTTTTTTCACAAGTTTTAACCCATTAATATTGGCTGCAACTAGGGTCATGATCGATGAATTGCCTCTACTGTAGTATCAGGATGATTTGAATGTTTCTTAAAACAGTATGTGCTCTATTATTACTGGATTTGCTGTGAATTTTGTAAAATGAAAAAAAAAAAAAAAAAACAGCACAATAACATCTGGATAGTTCACACACAAAAAAAGTCTCAAAACGGTGTCTTGAGCCTCTCATGGCTGTCTGTTTTATGAGTTAATTTTTGGGACTTAATTGTAATGAATGAATTATATGACTTGTGTCTTGATTGTAAGTTGAACATTATGTAAATAAACCAAATTATTTGCCTGAACTGATCAAATTTTGACTGAGATATGATTGTGTCATATTGAGACTAATTTGAGAGCTTGCACTCTAGTACAAGCTCTCAAATTAGTCTCATTTATCTTTTTAATGAAACACTAGAAAAGAGACAACTTTAAGAGAATCTGAGAACTCAAATAGTGAGCAGTGAGAGACGGAATTCTCACTGAGACATAACTGAGATCAAATTGAGACATATTTGAAAGGGGCACAGCATGTCTCATTTTTCTCTTAGTTGAGATCAGGAAAAGAGACAGCTGTGAGAGAACTTTGAGAACTATTTCTCAGGAGAGACATTTGAGAAGAATGAGAAAACCACTGTAGTCTCGATTAGTGCTCATTTATATCTAGGAGACGTAAATGTGACATAAAAGAGATCTCATCCTCAGTTTTGCTTTGCTATGGGCATCCATGTTTTGGCAGACAATACAAATAGCACACTCACAATAAAACAGTGTGATTGGTTGAAAGCTGATAATTAGCCATGTGCTTACAAACTGATTGGCCGAAACCAAGAACAAAGCCGCGTGAATGGCCAATCGGCATGTGTTAAGAGCCGACATGTAAATCAGCTGTTTCGATGGGCGATGGAGCGCAGAGATGAATAGAGATGTTAATGTGTCTCCGCTCATACTTTGCAATGAGGGTTTGAATCTCAGTTTAGGTTGTAGGCTATGTTAATGTGTTTTCTTTTCTCATCATCATTATGATCACATATGGTTTACTATTGTGCATCTCATTTTGCTGCTATAAATATTTGCTTAGGATTGACAATGGAAACAGGTAAACAAAGTCTATAGGGTCTATAGGGCGTAGACTGGCTATCAGGCAGACTTGAGGCAGACAGTGTTGTGAAAATCGCTGCAGTGACCTGGTGCTCTGGTTTTTAGCTGCTCTGCAATCCCATAGTTTCAAATAAAATGGATTGATTCTTTTTCCTTAACGAAATATTTGTTTTCTAAACAATATTATATTAATGTTGTTTAGAAAATATAATCCAGGGAAAAAAGGCTTACAGACATGGACCAAAACAGCTCAGTATAGTAAGCACTACACATCTTATGAACGCGATGTAAAGTAACTTTATTTTATTTAAAGCCTAATTTTTAAATACAGCCTCTAAAACTAGAATGAAAATTATTTTACTATATTCCACCTACTCGGCTCTATTGAAAGTAATGATCGTAATAGACATTATCAATGACCAATAGGTGTGCTTGTAGCTGTGACGACAGCTGGACACAATGGAACACATTGACGACACATTAGCATCCTCTTTATCTCTGACCAATGGGTGTTTGTGGATACTTCATTCATTGTCAGACAAAAGTCCTGCTCCACCCTCCCCCTCACAGTACTTCACAGCTGTTTGCTCTGAACAGAAAAACCGGTTCCTACAGTAGTTCTCCTAACACTCCAAGAACTCCCAGACACGCCAGACGCACAGAGCCATGCAGAGGCTAAAACACAGATTGAGACCATGATGTTTAGTTTTTTAGTTCATTTTCGTTTCATTTGGATTTTTGTGCATATTACTGAGCCGTTTTGGTCCATGTTTTTGGTTTTAATGATTTTCATACACACGCCAAATCTCGCTTTCAATAAAACACACTTGCATTCTATGAAAACAATATAACACAAATTTAACTATAAAAAAATATAGTTTTTTGTTTTGATAAGCTTCGTTTTAAAAGCGCAATGTTCAGCTGTCTGAAATTAAAAGCAGCCTCCACTTGTTAATTTGCAGCAACACTGTTGCTTCAGGCTGTGATCAGCTTTTTTGTATCGCTCGTCTTTCCATTAAAACAACCTGCTGCTCTTGGCTGAAATCAGCCCGTTGTCGCTCAAGTAGTCCTATCAAAATCAACATCTAATCTGTCCCTTCAAATTGTGTGTTTGGAGCAGCTGCGGACAGATGTGTATTAATGCTCCGCTCGTGAGTCCAGTCGCATCGGGTCCAGGCTGCTGGCACGGACGAAGCAGTTTAGAAACTGGTTAAACGAGCGGTCGTCGGCTCTGAGCGGATTGTTACATTCACCAGAACTTACAGAAAATAGATAGGAGACAATTTGCTCAAACTCGGAGCCAGACCCGGCCAGGCTACAGGAGAGATCACAAATATGGAGGGGTTCAAGACCCCCCCATGAGAACCACTGATCCTGTTGTACGTACTGTAACCACTGTGAAACAATAAACAACAACATTGATGTGATTGAACGGCAGCATTGAGTGGTCCCTCGCTCCATTTTCTCTCTAGCTCTCTCGACCACAGCTGCAGGTGAAGCAGCCTGTGGCCTGAGAACAGCGCCACTCTCCATTGCAGCTACGTTGTGGTCAAACGCGGAATTATTTTGAGCTGCATCTCAGTACGATGCTTCCACCTAGTGGCTACAATGTGACCTACAATTTCACGCAACCGCGTGAATCGCGTATTGCGCGAGTGAAATGGCCACTTTGAAGTAGTACCTACTGTATTAGAGCTTGTTGAGATCTCTTCTGAAACTTAAAAGGAGACTAAATTGAGATATAGTGCATCTTACTGCTCCAGAGAAAAAGATGAGACGCAGGAGAAATAACTTAGTCTCAGTTTGCTCTCACACAGATCTCATACTTGTCTAGAAGTAAACGAAACATTTTTGAGATCTCTTTTTGAATTTTCTTTTCCTCTGGGGGGAGCGATCAGCGGTGACCGCCACGCTGACGGACCCGGTGGAAATTGGGGTGAGACAACGACTGCTACGAGGGAAGTATAAAGAACTCAGCTGTGATTTAAACTAGGACCTAAACCAAGTCAAGTATCCCTAAATAACCTCTTCAACAAGAGCGTTGTATTTCTGGTATATTTGTTTGTTGCTGTTGTTGTTATTATTAGGGCACCGGGCCATCGCCCAGGGCACTATTGTTATTCTGTGGATTTTTTCCTACTTATTTTTTACTTACTTTCTTCATCTTCCGGACGATTTTCGATTCGCTACTAGTCCTGCAACTCGAAGAGTGCGTCTTGATTGGGATCGCTATGCTATTACTTTTTTCAACAGTATACGAATTTTTCGCGACGTAAGTTGCGAAAAACTGCGCAAAATTTTGCATTGAAGTCTATGGGACGAGCGAAAAAAAAAAGGGCAAAAAAGACCAAACATTGGAGTTTAACAAACGTCTACTGCTCAGGCATACTTTCACCTAGAGACTCCGTTTAAACTTTAAATAGTAGACACAAGTCTTGTGTATTGGTGTATTACTCCACGTTTTGATAGGTTGTATAGTTTTTGATCAATCCCTGATCAATGACCATGATAATTTTTGGAGAAATTATGAGATTATAATGGGTGTGTATTGCACGGAATGTTCGTGCTAGAGTGCGTGATGTCATCAGCTAGAGTGGGGGAGAGCCCAGAAAAACTCCTGATTCTTTCTCTTTCCACACTCCTCTTGGACACAATTTACACTGTACACACATAATTTTTCAGTTTTGTAGACAAGTTTTGTTCTGTCTCAATGTGTTCAAAATATCAGACAGACTTGAATTTGAATCAGCCCGCTAATTTCATTACATTTCAATACAAAAACTTTCTGAAGCAGAACGAGCCATGTTTTAAAACTGGGGTTCGCCAAAATATTTACTTAGAAACACCAAATCATACCAAAATTTTGCCTTCAACGTTGATCCGTGTCTTGTTCTGATAGGAGTTACGTTTGTCAGAATAAGCCTAAATGCGAGACCAGTGCAGAGGCAGAAAATGGTTTTCTCGACGTTTCTGTCTGCCTGAGTTCAACGTCATTGGCAACCAGCTCAAGTTGTCATGGTAACCCATCTGATCCTCAGGCCAGGGTGACTCCATAAACAATCCACCTGGAGCTCGTTAAGATGTTTGTAAACACAGACACACAGCTAAATCAGACTGAAGAGGATGTTGCTCACACACAGTTACCAGACTTCATGGTTGAGGCAAATGAAATGCGCACATTAAAAAACACAGGTAACATACGAATGCGCGCGTCAGCCTGGCTATCTGTCTAACCACACAATGTGTTCAAAATATCAGAGAGACTTAACACAGGTAATTTGTGATTAGCAGCTCCTCCATATCAGTCCTAGAAAGATGATCATGTTTCTCATCAGTTCTGTCTTCTTAAGATCGTGGGTTTGATTCCCATGTTGACAGAGATACTAAAAGTAGAGAGGAGCAGAACGGACCGATGTTCTTTCAAAATTTCCCAAGAGGAAATTTTCAAAATTTTACTATTAGAAACACCAATAATTACTAGTAGAAATTTTTAGGAAGGCTTCTTAAAGTGAAAACAGTTTGATTATCCATGTTTTGTTAAAATATAGGAGAAATAATTACTTGTCACATTTAAAGAATAAGCTAAAACAAACCCTTCTCTTATCCCCAGGAGAGCAGAGTGAAATGGCTCTTTTTCACCCTCACGTTTTGTTTCCTGTGGAGCAAGAACCAGAGGCAGGAAGCATTGGCAGTCCCTCCAGCTCCCTGTTACCCCTGTCTCATGGTAACCACGTGCCTCAAAAAAAAAGAAAGGAACCTGAAGATCTCAGGCCAAAGTTATTCTCAACAACCTCCAAACCTCAAGATCATGATGAATGTACTTTTGTGGGAACATTTAAAAGATTATCACAAAAAAAAATCACAAGTTAGAATGAAAATAGAACAGGTTCTATATGAAGCAGAGTTTCAATGAGAATCAATAAATAGATTGTTAGAAATGAGTCAAAGTTTCTTTTTTTAACAAATATAATCCATTTATTTTATCATGAAAACAATTTGTATTTGTAGATTCTGTATGATTCAGATATTGATATGATATTATGATACAACATTAAAAACTTCACAGGTAACTGCTCCCTCAGCAGACGAGAAATATTCTTTGAACCTCTCTCTGATGGAGAACTCTAACACACATGTGGCTTTGTAACTTTCTCCGATTTACAGTTAAAGACACTGTGATGCCAAACACACTCCACCATGCGTCTGGCCCGGGACAGTCTGTAGTTGAAGTTTTGGGACTGCGTGATCTTAAATTAATCGGGTCACACTCTAACACAGGTAACTTCATGTGATTACACCAGACACAACACCACACGGATGCAACACACACACACACACAGTTAACCTAATGTGATTACAGATTCCTCTTTAATTTATTATTTTCAGTCATATCTTATAAAAAGATGATCATTTTTCATGTTCAATCAGTTCTGTCTTGACCTTAAGATCGCCACTGGGTTTGATTCCTTGTTGACAGAGATGGTCCGACTAGACCGGTTCCAGCATGGGTGCAGATCCCCGGGGGGACATGTCCACACCAATTTCTGAAAAAATTTCCCATTCAAAAGGAAATTAAATTATTTAAAATTGAAAAGTATTTTACTTACATTGTAAAGAGATGATTGTTATTTACAAGTTAGAAATTACACTCAGTCAACCAAAGTGATTAAACAGTTTGGATTATTCTTAAACGTGACAGATTAAAATATATGTGAGAAATAATTACTTGTCACATTTAAAGATATACCACAAACTAAAACAAATTGTGTTTCTGCCAAATCCCCTGATTTATGGATATTATTTCAGCCATACTTTTAATAAATATTTTCATCACCGATCACCTTGTTTCCTGTGGAGCAAGAACCAGAGCCAGCCAAACAAACACAGGAAGCAAAAAAAAAAAAGCCAAAACCATGACAATCCCTCTCCTATTAGTGGAAAAAGCCCCATCTCCCAATCAAAAAATTATGGCCCCTGCATTTAGTTCTGGGGAAAAAAGGGAAAGTTGTGGACCACGTGCCTAGATTGAGACAGAGAAGCGAAGTGAGTTTTGAGAAGTTATTTGTGACATTTAGTATTTTGACTTTCTGTAGTGGTTTAAAAGTTGTTTCTCAACAACCTCAAAACCTCAAGATCATGATGAACTGTACTTTTGAGTCTTGTGGGAACATTGAGCCGGAGAGTGAAAGATTATCTCGTTTGTTTTGGAGGAGGAAAAAAAATCACAAGTTAGAATGAAAATAGAACAGGTTCTATGCCTGAAGCCACGCAGCAGCTCTGAGCCCTTTCAATGAGAATCAATAAATAGATTGTTAGAAATGAGTCAAAGACCTTTTTCTTTTGTTTTTTGCCAACAAATGTAATCCATTGCAGCAACACCATCAAAAATGAAAACAATTTGGATTTGTAGATTCTGTATGATTCAGATATTGATATGATATTATGATACAGAATAAATAATGTCTTGCCACTTCCAGCCAAACTGCTGACCAGGGACAGGTTCAGGAAATATTCTTTGGAACATCCACCTCTGATGGAGGAAGGAACGACAGGAAGAAGGGAACACCAGGCCATGACAAACTGTTCAGAGTCAGACCCCTGTATGATGACATCCTCATTTCCAGTCTTGTCACCTCCCAGCCAGTGGATTCTGCAAAGACTGGCCGCCACCGAAAGATGCCTACTAAATGGGGGATGAAACTCCATTGGCCAGTCAAGTCAGTGGCTACACCTGCAGGGACATTTACACAGTTGAAGCTTTTGCAAGGAACATGGGTGATCTTAAATTAAGTCATGGTCATTCAGCCATCCTGGATCCACTGGGTACCATATCACATGGACAATTTCTACACCAGCCCCAAACTGTTCATCAACCTGGCCAGCATGAAGTTCGGAGCGTGTGGCACCTACAGGGAGAACAGAAGAGGATGCCCCAGAGGGAGGGCAAATGCTCTCACCAAAAAATGGAAGAGGATCAGTGAGAACAAGGGGCCACTGGTTTTTGTGAAGTGGATGGAAAACGATTCCACCATTTATTATTTTCAGGTGAGACAGTGAAGAGGAGAGTGAAGGATGGAGATGGACGCTGGGCATATCTATAAATACAAAAAATGTGTTGAGGGGTCATTTCAGACCAGTCATGTTACCCACAGGAAAAGCTCGCTGGTACCGGACGTGTTACTCACTTCCTGGACATTGCTGCTTCATTTACCTGAGATGAGAGGAGGTGCAGCCCATGACACACAAGGACTTCATGGTGGACTGGGTCCCAACTTTGTGGCATGGACTCCAGGTGTTCCCGGCAGAGCAGGAGGGCTGATCCATTCCTGGCTCACCACAGCCACAGAGCTCCAGAAAGCCACAAAGGCAGACTGAAGACCAGGTGGTTCCAGCATGGGTGCAGATCCCTGTCTTGTGGTGGACAGGAACTGTTTTTTTGAGTGGCACAAATAATTTGTGTGTCCATGTGAGATGTGACAATTTCATTTTGTAAAAACAAAAAATGAATTGCCTGCATTTTAATGCAAATAGTGGTAAATTAGTCTGTTGTGTGTTAAAATACAAAGGTTTTGAATTTCACAATTTATAATTTATTTAAAATTAAAAAGTATTTTCAATAAAAAATAGACTGCGGATTTTATGTTTTCTGTGTGATTTTAGATCCACTGTGTTAGATGTATCAAAATTTAAAAATAACTGTAAATTACACATTGGTTGAAAAAAATGATACCAAACATGGCAAGGTAAACAGTTTTTTGAAATATGAAAATCAAAAGTAGTCAACCAATCAGAGGGTTAAGACCCTTAAAAATATGATTTACTAACTGTTAGGTCAGCAGTGAGAGGCGCTGTTGGCTGTTTAGGACGAATAAATAAGAAAGGTAAGCACAATAAATGATTCCCTGTGCAGTACTTTTTGAATGACATGGCAAGACTCTACGAAGTTGTAATTTATGGTGGTATGGTATGAGTTGCATACAGGCAAAACAAAAAAAAAAATCACTTTTGTGTCCCCCCCAATCCTGACATCGGATCTGCACCCCTGGGTTCCAGCAATATTTCCAGCTGACCAGGGAGCTTTTTGATGACCTGTTCCGGCAAATTTCATTTGCCTCAACCATATAGTCAGGGAACTAGCAAATGGGACCAGGATGGACACCCAGATGGGTTGCGGACGTTGAACTCAAGCGCTGCTAACCAATTGTAAGCAACCACCTCCCCTTACGGCTCGTGTTCAGACGCTATATGAAATGTAATGAAATAAGCGGCTGATGCATCAGGCTAGCTTTTTGATGACCTGTTGATACGAATGGGACCAGGATGGACACCCATTTGCGGCTGGCAATTGACCCCGCTCAGTGCCTGGCTATCTGTCTACGGCAGTTTTCTTTTTTAATCTATGTTCTTTTAATAATTTAAATTTAAATTTGTGATTTATTATAATATTTACAACAATTCACTTCCATAGAGTGTTTGGGCCGAAACACGAGTCTCTCCTTCACTCTGCTCTGCTGTAAACCAGGAGAAAACTTTCCTTGTGGGATACAAGCGTTATCCAATGAGGAGAGAGAACGGCATGAAGGGTTGTGTGTGCAGCCAAGGGATGCGCGTGAATGTGGTGACGTAGGGACAGAGCCGGTCTACGATTGTATCGAACTTGGTTGCAGTTCCACCAGAATTCCACTAGGAGCACTCGCGGGCGAGTGCAGAATGAATGGGGCCCTATGGAGCTAGAAGGCTAAATTTGTCCCTTTCACCTGGTAAGAGTCAAAAAACCTCAAATATTGTTGTTTTTTCGTAAAGTTCGACATGGATTATAGGTTAAAAGTGAAATCGTTGAGAGGTTTTGTCCTTTCGATTTCCTACAGGTTGGGCTGTTGTTGGTCATGAAACGCTAGCATTTTGCTAATGGATGCTGATTGGTCAGTGACGGATTTGCAACGGTTTACGACCAGAGATCCCACTTGATGACATCTGAAGACCAGACCGGAGCCCTTCGAGTTGACCGGTCAAGAGACACGCTTAAGGAGGATTTTTCTGTCAAACTTATTAATTGTGTAAAATAACACCCCCCCACACCCACCGCCGCGGCTCTTTTTCATATAGCTGTATGTGTATTTTGAAAGTACATGTGTATAAAAGGAAATCGACTCTATTAATTCTTGTGTTCATTGTTTCAATATACATTGTAGGTATTACACCTTAAATAATACATCAAATATCCGGCTTGTTGTAAATTTCCCGCTCTTTATATGTCTATTATATTAAACATCAATCTCAGCCATTTTCAACAAAGGGTTTGAAAATGCCACGAAGGTGTGCTGTCTTTAATTGTTCCAACAGTGGGAAAGAGTGGTCTTTCTTTTCGTTTCCGAGAGACAATTTAAGGTAACGTACTTAAAAATTGAATCGCGAGATCTCTTCACGCTGCGCAATGGCATGTGTCCTTGGGACATCAGCTTTTAACAAGAGCCAGTCTACTCAATATAAGTTTTGAATTAACTTACCTTAATATAACGCTCCATTAAGAGGGTTTTGTTGGCCCTTTAGATATGGATTTGTTCTAAGCCATTGCATTTAATTTTAATTAATTTTGAATGTAACTTTTTTACTTAAATTTGACAAAATACATTACACACCCTAACCCTTTTATTTATAATTAATCACCTGTCCTACTACACAAATTACACATTTGATAAATGATTAATATGGTAATCAACACTGATTGACATTCAGTCACATTGAAAACAGTAATACAATCCTTCCAACAAGGCAAGTTTATTCATCGAAACAATAACAGAAACTCTCCTTTATTCTGAAAAAACAAGTGTGTGACAGAACAATAGTTAACAACATTTGGACACTCAGAGAGGAATCATGGTCCATGACGGCAGGGGGATCTGGTCTCAGGCATTATATCCTTGATTTCACATGATACTTACAGAATTAAATGATAAGAGTTTATTTCAATATTATACAGGCTCTATGCACAGCACCATTACTTCCTAAAATAAGACAGCTCCTTTATTTCCTGTCGTACATGACTGGACCAACTAATCCAGGTGTGTCTGACCTCACAACTATGATCATACACATCTGGTTGGTTTAATAATGCAAGACAGGGTAAAGAAGCTGGTTTATTTCAGAAAGTAGTGTTGCTGTGCATAAAGCCAATTTAACAATCTTACAATTAATACAATAAAGCCCATTAAAGGCTGTGGAAAAAATCATGTACTACAATGAATATTGCTTAGGTCACATGCTGACACTTTCCTAAAAGAGATCATGCTCGAAACACTCATCTTGGTATCAACCTTGGCTGCAGCAGCACTTGGAATTGAGTGGAGGGACAGCATGTAATCCATAACACAAAGATGGTTCAACAATAAAAAAGAACAAACTGCTGGAGAAGACCTAATATGTGGAAAATTATTATTCTAATACAGTTTTCAATTTCAGGAGAAAAAAATGGCTCATAAATATGAGACGCAGTGACCTCAAACTGACCATGTCACATGAGGCGTTGATGCAGGGGGGATATGTTGTATGTCAACAGCATTTTGAGGACCACTTCCTTGAAAAAGTGAGTTGTACATTTGAAAGGAAATGACTATTTCAAATAAATGTAATACATTAAATACAATTACTGATTCGATTTGTCATGTGTGCATCAACAGTGCAATGGAAAGGTGGCACTTACTCGCGATGCCATCCCTACATTGGTGGATTGTAAGAACGTGCCACCGCTTTCCTCTCCACCTCGAAAAAGGCATAAACAAAGAGAAGGTAACAACAACAATGAAAACAGAGGGCAAGACCAACATACAAATTAATAAGACTATGAAATGACATTTACATACTGTACATTACATTAACATTTGTTTATTTGATGCTAACTGATTGAATTCTCAAAAGCTGAGCAGTGGCAAAATGAGGAGCAGGAAGAAGAGAGGAGTATAAACAAACAGGGAGGGACAGAAAAAGCCAAGGACAAGGAGTCACCAGAAAAGGTTGAGGAAAGAACAGAGGAAAGACCATTTGAAAGGGAGGAAAGGACAGAGAAGGGTGAAGAAGGGACAGTAAAAAGGGCAAATGAAGGCACAGATGAAAAGGCTCAGCCTCAGTTAACGATTGCACTGAGAAGCCTTAAGCAAAAGGACAAGGTGATGATCTGAACTTCTTCAATTTCAAGATTGTCAATTATGGCATAATCACAGACACACATAAAGGATGCCTTTTTTCTCATTACAGAGAATTCAACTATTAGAGGCCAAACTCGCTCGGATTGGGAGGCTCAAACAGAAAGAGAAGAAGGAAGGAAGGAAAGGAAAAGCAAGCCAGCCTAGAAAATCCAAGTAATATCAACAAACAAAAGGACAATAACTGTGCGTTCAAACCAAAAGCATCAAAAACACTCAAGGGTGGGCTTCAGACAAGACAGGTCCCAAAACGGCAAATATTTCCAGCCGCTTTGGCCGCTCGTCACATGACTGACATTAAAGTTTGATTGCACTAGTCATTGGGTAGCTGAAATACAAAAAAAAGAGAAAAAAAAAAGTTAACATTTCTCACAGGTTGCACGGGTCAGAAGGAGGAGGCTCTGTGTCAACGGGCTCTCATGGAAAATGAATTTTGACTCTTTGGAAGCACAGAAATACTACTGCCTTTAGAATTATAAACCCCTGATGAATCACTATCTTGAATATTAACATGTGCATGTTCTTCCATAGTCCCAACGAAATCACAGCACAGATGCTGCAGAGGTGTCCTGAGGCCTGCCGTAATTTCATCATGGCACAGGTCTCAGCAGCAGGGAAAAGGGTCAGAGGACAAAGATTCGACCAACAAATTAAGGATCTGGGGCTCCAAATACACTACACCAGCCCAAAAGCCTACCGCCAGCTGAAGGCAACGTTTGCTCTGCCCTCAACGACCACACTTAGGCGATACGTTACTGGACGAGTTGGCTTCTTCTCTGTAAATACAAATTTATGCAATTAACCAGTCAACTTCATCCACTTTAACATTTTCAAGATTTAATATAATTTGATTATTCAACTTATTTCTTCACACAGCCTGGCTTCCTGCAGGGAATTCTTTCTCAAATGGCGGTCATTGCTGCCACTATGTCCCCAGTGGAGAGGCTCTGCACAGTAGTGCTGGATGAGATGGCAATTAAAAAACATTTCGACTATGACAGGAGAAATGATGCCATTTATGGCGTATCGCCTTCAGGAGAAGCAGGGAAACAGGCCATGGTTGTCATGGCGAGGGGCATTATGGGAAAGTGGAAGCAGGCAAGTCATACCATTGAATAGGCATTACTGTAGCTACTATGAGATTCTGATGGTATAACCCTTGAGTAAAAATATAACGGTATTGTAGTTACAGCTCTAGAAATGTGTTGTTTTTAAATGAGATATAATGTTTTAATTGAACCTAAAATTTTCACAACATATCATACTACTACAAACTACTTTAGTCATTAGCCAATAAAGCTCTAAAGCTTTTTCAATTTTGGGAGAAATGTTGTTGGTAGTTGACAGAATAAAACAAAAAAAATAAAACAAAATAAAACAAAAAATAAATGTATATTTTTTACTAAAACTCATACTGTACCTATGACTAGTAAAACTATCATTCTGGGAGTGTCTCTTAATTTTTTCCAGAGCTGTAGAATAGTTGGATCATTAGTTAAGGTGGACCAAGTTCAAATAAATAAATATAAATGCATTTATCCATTTCTTGACAGGCCATAGGATATTTCTTTTCGTCAACTTCCATGCCAGCAGAGAACATTGCAGTCATCATTAAGGATGCCATTCACCACCTACATGACATAGGGCTGACAGTATGTAGTGCACAGACATTTTAAATAGCAGCATTGAGATAAAACAACATGAACAAATGCATTGCATTCTGTGGACTTCCACTCATGACAAAATATATTTTACCCATTCCAAAGGTGCAAGCAGTAGTATGTGACCAAGGAAGCCCCAACGTGAAGGCCATGCGTCTCCTTGGGGCTACCCTGGATACCCTGGGTGGTGAAGAGTCCCACTGCATTCTGGTGGGAGATCAAAGGGTTCCAGTGATTTTTGATGTCCCACACCTGCTCAAATCCATCAGGAACAACTTGTTCAAATATGACCTACAGGTGAGTACAGTAAAAAAAACAAAAAACATCACAATATAATGAGCATAGAAGATATCACATCAATATGATACGATTCAAACAATATCTCATATTTATTTGCATTCCAAGACACAAGGGAAAAATGTTCGATGGAGCCATATCTCGGGATTTTACGAACTGGACAAGCTGCACGCCATAAAAATCACATACATCTCCCCGCTTTCTCAAGGATGCGCGTCAGTTTGGCCACACAGGTCTTCAGCCACACCGTCTCTGCTGGTAAAACTTCACATGGATTATTTATCTTCTCAACTAATCAAAATTCAATCTAGATTTTGATATGATACTGACCGTCTGTCAAAATTGTCCCATCTGTTGACCCAGGCATTTCTGCAATGGTAACCTTGCAGAGACTACCGGCAGAGGCAAAAGATACAGCGGAGTGTGTTGAGAAAATCAACCGCCTCTTTGATGTGCTAAATTCCAGGTAATCATGTGAATAAAAACAACATATTCACAACATTTGACGTATTGAGTACACTTTTTAAATAAGACTTACCCATATACCTAAAACTGTCTGACCTGCAGATCAGTCAGGGATTCAAACCCATGGCGGCGACCACTGGGTGCAGGAGGCCAGGTGAAGGAGAACTTCCTGACTGAATGCCTCAATTGGGTGGCAGGCTGGCAGTTCAGGTCTGTCAATAGAAAAGACAAACAAGAAAGACAAGAAGAGACAAAAAAGAAAATTACACCTAATAAACATCCAGGCCCAGACACACACACTACTGACACTTGTTAATTTAAATTCTTGATCACCTACCTCTCTCTCTAGATCCCAACGTAAACCACCACCATGCCAGGTGGGAATGTGCCTCTCCATCAGGAGCACTTTAATGGTCCACAAGAGGTGCACAGATGCTGGATTGAAGTATCTGTGCACCTCAAAATTAAACCAGGACTGCATTGAGGTAATGCAGTAACTTTACATATACGAAAAGACAACCTGAAAATATGTTATATTATTATGACTATGGATTTTGACCTGTGGTGTATGGAAATATAATATTTAATATTATATGTATTAATTGTATTAACGTGGTTCACATAAAGCTTTTATTGTTTGAAGTTGCCTTGGTGACATTAGAACCTCTACCGTTGTGTATAAGTAGTCTCCATGGTAACGGTTGTCAGAGTCGATCAGCTGTCTGAAGAAGTCACCGGTGTTTTGTGCTTGAGCGATGCCTGCTATTTGTAAATAAATGAAGATCTTTAAATCAACTATACGGCTCGGAGTCACCATCGGAACCCACCACCCCAAGAACACAACATGACCACCTGCCTTTTTTGGGTAGAACCTATTCTCCTTGATCAGAGGAAAAGGTGGCCACAAATATAATCCGAGTGCCCGTGAGTTTGCTGCTGCACTGAGGGGCTTGAGTGTCTCTAACATCATGCCAGCCCTATCTGGATCGGAAGCACAGAGCCTAGTGGCTCATATGTCCCTGGTTGACAATGAGAGGATGTCAGTCCCGGACATTGTGGAAGACGAGGTAATTTACACAACACAAAACGCTGCATTGACACACCTCTGCAGTCAGTAATTGTGAAACAGTCAACATAATGATAATGACATTTTAGGTGTAACACTACATTTCTCTTACTTTGTAGACCGTGGGTGATTGCATCCAGGAGGAGGGCCTGTACTATGTCGCCGGGTGGGTTGTTCGGGTGCTTCAACAGGTTGACATAGTACAGGCCTGCCAACAATGTGAGGTACTGCTGTTGGGCAAAAAACATCAAGACCACAGCTATGCCACAAGTCAAGACCACCCCTTCCTGGAGGCAAAGAAGTACAGTGCTGGTGCAAACCTCATGAAACCGTCCGAGGGGTTTTTCTCTGCCATAAAAGTTTTGGAGGGCGAGTTCAGCCAGACCATCAACACCTTCTGGCCTCACAGGGGCATCACTGAAAACATGGAGATGGCTCTGGAGAGGCTGGGGGCATTTGACACCCTCTTCAGGCAACACCCTGAGCATGCCATCCTGTTGTCCAAAGTGGCTGTAAAAAAATTTGTAATGTGCAGGCTCGGGGGAGAGATCCGGGAGAGAAACAGGAAGCTGCACAAAGCGCAAGGCTCAAAAACAGCCCAGAGGAAATTGTCCACGTTCACATCCTAATGGCTCTGGCAGACCTGAAAAAAAGCAGCAAGTAAAAGGCAAATAAAGTAAATAAATGAATTTGTCGACCAAAAAGAAACTATCATTGACTCATTTATTGACTTAGTAATTATTCCTCCTCCATACATACCCGTGAACTTTGAGCTTTGAAAAAAGGGAGATGTCCCCGGGATATTAATTAATTAATTAATTAATTAATTAATTAATGATCTATTATGAAAAACGACGTGGCGCAGCAAAGCTAGCTAACCCTTTACGTTGTGCTCATGCTAACGTTAGGCTAAGCAAATAGCAGATAGCCATCGGGCAGCTAAAACCATTGTAGCTGACATTGGCCTTAATCGTGGATTAAAAATAGCTTCATCGCTGATACCAGTTGCGGATATTTGTGGATTAAGTATATTAGGTCTTTAAATTACTCTTCACGTAACGTTAACGGTAGTGACAACCACCCGGTAATCGGCTGGTAGCTAGAAATCAATGTCGCTGTCATTTGCAAAATCCATGGTCAAGAAAAATGAGTGCCTTACCTCGATCAACAGCCGATGAAGTGACTCAAGAATGTCTCCGTGGAGGGATGGAGACTTGTTGAGCTCTGGGCCATATAACACATCCATGGTCACATCCACGTCATCAAGTTTTTTTGAACGGCTTTTTAGAACAGATAACTGAACTTTAAAAATCCAATATTCGGCGAAGTACATTTTATTGCTCCCCCCTTTTGATAATAATATTCAAATTACTTGACAAAAAATTATTTCCAGAGAAAAGTGGCACTTCTGGCTCTGACGTCATCAAGTTTTTTTGAACGGCTTTTTAGAACAGATAACTGAACTTTAAAAATCCAATATTCGGCTAAGTACATTTTATTGCTCCCCCCTTTTGATAATAATATTCAAATTACTTGACAAAAAATTATTTCCAGAGAAAGTGGAGTTTTTTACAAAGGGTGTGACTTGAAACCCCCATTGGCACCCATTCATTCTGCATCTCTTTAACCCAGGGCAATTTATAAGGGATGCCTTTCAATATGGACAAAGACTTTTTATTGAACTGAAAACCCGGAAGTGGACGAGAGTGCCACTTCTCCTCAATATTAGAATTTCTCTGGTAGGGACGAGGACCAATAGATCCATGACGAGGGCGGGGGCTGCTAACTCATGGTTTTTAATCTGTTCATTTCCAAGGAAACTTTTTCCGCTGTCGTCTTGTTACTAACTTTACTCAACCAGCAGCAGCAGCTGTCTGATCACTGATTAGTTCGATCTGCCTGATCAATATCGAGTTCACGGGTCGGACAGAAATCCCCCCCTCCTCCTCCTCCTCCTCCTCCTCCTCTCCTCTGACTTTCCGAGGCAGGTTATTTACAGGTCAGAAAAACACGTGTGTGAGTTGTGGGTTACCTACGCAGAGAGACAGCAGGTGGAGGGCTGATGGCAAGAGATGAGAGCAAAGTCGTGACTTGAGACCATGGATAATAAGAGCCATGAGACTTACGGTTTCATGTTTGTTATGGGGAACCTGATGGTGTCTGGAACATGATTGGTTGATGCATTAGCCAAAACGACCGGATCGCTGATATCTGCTTTAACCCAGGGCAATTTATAAGGGATGCCTTTCAATACCTTTCCAATGCTACTTTTTATTTACATTTTTACTTATGTTCCTGAGTAGCCTACTGGGTAACCCTTTAATTTCCAGGCCGTTAATTACGTCATAATATCAAGAAATTACCAAGAAATAATAATTAATTGCGTAGTAATGTCAAGGAATAGCCTAGAAATAATGGTCAATTTCATAGTAATTAAGCAGGCCCACACGGAATCTGTGTCGGTGCTCCGACGAAAACTGCGCGGTATTTCCGCGGAATTCTGAACCCAGCAGTGTAGCAGTTTACCTGAACGCGTCTCGCCCCTCCCCCTTTGTCTGTGAATTTGCATTTCCTGGCCCCCGCCCGGCCCCCTCCGCTGCTGCTCCGCCGTCAAGATTGTATCAGCAACAAAACAAAACAACTAATCTACCGGTAAAAAATGTCGAAAACTTGATTTACAGCAGAAGAGCTGAGGCAGCGTCACTTGGCAACACGGGTCACCGCGGCTGACAGGGCCTATGAATTTTCTAATGACTTCTATGCGTACTGTTTTGTAAAGTTTGTCAACACTCTGTGGATTATCTGAGGAAACAAACCATCCTGGAGCATCTGAAGTCCCAGAGGCACAACAACAGGAAGAGGAGCGGAGTGGGTAAGTAGCTGGTTAACATATTAAACTAATTTAAATGTGTTTAGACGATCTCCGGTTGTCACTACAGAGGGCGAGTGTATTGGATTAGCGAGCTACGTTGAACCTGAAGCCGGGTTTAACTGTAACATGAAGGCTCTCTTTAGCCCGGTGAGACCACCATTGTCCCGACCAGGTTCCGTTCAGAGTTTCATCCTAAATCGGCCATGAAAGCGCCGCTGTTTCACTATTTAACTCATCTAGAGCCGCGCCACCTTTATTTTGAAAGTCCAGCGGAGCTGGATCTGAGCCAGCGTGTGTAAAGAGGGAGCGAGGAGAGATCAGCTGATGCTGCTGTTGACTTTCTCTCTGAGCGTCTCCTACAGATGTTCAGCTGAGGGAAAACGCTGCTCAGCTGTTGAGCCGAGTGTCAGGAGCTCATATTTATATTGTAGCTACTTTGTGTTCTGTATGGAGACACTGAAAGAAGTAGCGCTCGCAGCAGTCAGATACTCAGATGGATAATAGATAAAGTTAATATTTTCACTTTGATGTGGCATTTTTTAAACTATTTTCAGTGTTTCGCCTGTTGTATGACAGTGCTGCTCAAATGCAAACATTTAATGTCCACTTTGTTTACACAGTTAAAAAGGTCTCTGTTGTCTTTGTAGCCTACAGAGAGAATTAGCTCATGAGATTTGTAGTAATAAAAATATTTTTAGACACACACCCAGCCTTGTTTTCTAGGAAAACACAGTTGCATAATTGCGTTCATAAAACATGCTTTAAAGTTTTTTTAAAATTGTCAGTTGCTGTTGCTCTTATTTTTATTTTGCTTCATATCTAAAAGTAGCTCAATGTTGAGCTGTCAGAAATGAAAAGCAACCTCTTCTCTTATTTGCGGCAACAGTGTTGCTTCAGACGGATCTTTTTTTGTATGGCTCATACTCTCCATTAAAACAAGCTGCTTTTATTTTATTTTATTAGTTGTTGTTTTTTACTTTGGACTAAATGCAGTACATTTACATTCCATTGCTCTTTAATATGCACGGCCCCATCTAAATAAACAAAGTAAAAGTACAAGCTTATGTTTGGTTTATCATACATTCTGTGTAATAATAATACTATGTTTCAATTATTCTTTTTCTTTTCTTTGTCTTCTAGTACGATCTAGGACTCAAACCCTGGCTGCCTGCCTCTCCAAGACCCCATCAACGGCTGAGAGGAAGGAGTTTGTGCTGGATTTCACAAAGGCTCTGGTTGAAGCCGACATTCCACTTGAGAAGGCTCCCAAGCTGGCTGCTTTTCTGCAGAAGTACTGCAAGCAGGGCGGATCGCTTCCAGCTCCATCCCACATCCGCTCCGACTACTTACCTGAGCTGTTCCCTCAGTTTGTGGAGGACATCAAGCGTGCGGTGGAAGGAAAGCCCATCTATATTTTACTGGATGAGACGACAGATGCCTGCGGCCGCTGTGTCCTTGGGATTCTTCTGCAGCCTGTTGGTAGGCCACCTCCGGCAGCAGATGTAGTGTTCATCGACAGAGTGACCTTCAACACTGTGTCCCAGGCAGCAGGGGGGACTGGGAGATTTGTGAGGCCCAAGGCGAAGTCTAAGGTGAGGCCTAAGGCGAAGGCAGGAGTGCTCCATGGCCGGTCACATCTAATCACTCAGAGGACACCAATACACTAGTGAAGGATTTCAGAAGGAAAAGGTCAGACTCGGACTGGTTGTTTAGTTTAATTTTCTTATGGATCCTCATTAGGTTTTACCTTGATAAGGAGGACTATTCTTAAATTCCAGAATTAAATGAATGAAAAACAACAAAAATAACAAAATGAAACAAAATACTAAAAAGAAAACAGCAATTTAAGGTAATAAGAAGAAGGTCAGACTGTGGCTGGTTAGCAGCTGGTCAGTAGGAGAGCTGGATTCACTGACGTTGAGAGCAGGCTGATGTTGGACTGGTAGCAGAGCACTTAATACCCCCTCCCTGCGCTATGCTGGCCTGACGCGTCAAGGAGTGGTTTACAGCTCTCTCTCTCTTTTTCACTTTTAATGATAATCACATCAAACCAGCCTTTCTCATCAGGAGAGCCAAATGCCTGACATGCGAGTCCGCGACCATACTGGTAATATGGAACTCAACATGAGAGAGAAGGTGCTCTGCTCCACCTTATTTCCATCTCATCCCACACACGTCGACCCATGGCTTGTGTGTAGAAATTGTGTGGCTTGTACGTACATCGCGATGGAGGAGAAAAAAAGGGTCATACAGTAGGCTATACAGCGCGCACTGCACACCAGCTGATCCGTTGGTCCTCAGAGTGAAATATGCAATTTAGTCAGATAATCAGGGCCGTTGCTATGAAATCTGGGGCCCCTGAAATAATACTAAAGTGGGCCCCTGACTTTTCCACTTTTTTTCTTCGACTACTTATGTAATAGGCTATTTAGCCTACTTTGTTTTAATGCTAAAGCAGCATTACTATGAGTATTAGTCAGGATCTTGTGCAGAATAATTAAGTCATACAAAGATTAGACTACTAGGTTCATTTCATTCCAGTAACTGTGTTCCAGAAACTGTATGATTGTGAGTAACTGTGTATTTTTAAATGCATTTCAACATTTAGAGACTCGGATTATAATTGATTGTTTGAGACACAAATTCAGCTACATAGTCTGTGGACCCCCTGAAATAACCTTGGCCACCCCCTGGCCACCCCAAGGATAAAAGTCTAGCTCCGCCACTGGCCGCAAGCAAAACTTTAGAAGCAGTTTTACACTGCATACTTTCAGTTTAGATAAATGAGGCCCTAAGCCCAGAGCCCAGGCGCTCACAGTGCAGCTTCTCTGCGGCTCATCCGTGGCACTGTCCGTGGTGCTAGAGGTGACAGGTTCGAGAGAGAGACGCGCCTGGGTATCGCAGCTGTAAAAGAAAAAAAAAGATGACGATGTGTCGGAATGGCGGTACCAAAAAGTGTCGGAATATCAGCATTGGCCTAGACCCCATTCATTCATTCATTCATAATAGCTCACTCACCATCACAATGTGATAAAACCATCACAGTGTCTCCGAGCCACAATCATTACAGCTGAAATCATAATGTGAACTGAACATCTCATAATGTCGTCGAGATGCCATTTCATTTTGGAGGGGAGAGTGTAGAGTAGTGTTTAAATACGAGTGGTGCTTTATTTATTTCACTGTACCACCCTTGTTTTTACATATTTTTTATTATTGTTTTGTGTACCTGTGAATGGTTATAGTGTAACCTCTTATATTGTAATGCAATGTATTTCTAACATGTCTGTGTAGTAGATCTGCTGAAATGCCCATAGTGATGGCTTATCTATGTTAGTGCATTCTATGTCTATCCTAGAGGTGTCCCTTAATTGCCTGACGGCTTACAGCTGTGGGACTGGGAGTACTGTAGGTTCCACAGCATTGTGACACTGCACACACTGATGAAGACGTTCTAGTCGAAACCGGTCTGTGAGTTTTGCCAGTCCAGTGAGGCAATAAAAGATCTTTGAATTTACCTGAGTGTTGCTGGCTTTCTGTTTTGACTCTAAATACGAGGCACCCCACTTATATTTGCTTATTGTTTATTTGTTTATATTTGTTTATTCATATTTACATTTACAGTTACAGTAATTGGGTCGGTCAGCAGATAAACTATTATGTTTTGAGGTTGTTAGTAGCTATGTCTAAGCTTGCTGGTGATAAACCAGGAAATCATCGTGTCATTACGACTGTTTGACAGCAGAGGGAGCTTGTATGTTGCTGACACGCACAGATAGCGGAAGTGGACATTGTGATTCTGTTGTTGTTGACATGCTCAGAATAAAACAGGCACGCTAGGCCAACCTGAAGCTACAGCCTCCGTGTAGTGTGCTATATCATGATGCCATGTGAAGCCCTTTGAGACAAACTGTAAAAACGGGCTATACAAATAAAATTGCCTTGCCCTGCCTTTATCATTAGTTCCTCATTAACTACTCCCCTGATACTTGATCAGGGGTTACTGAAGAACTAATAAATAATAGTTAATTATTAATTCCTCAGTAACTTACTCTAATGTTGTGTACCATAGTTCCTCAGTAACTATGTGTGGCAAGGTGAAGAGGGCCCGGGCGGGGATTGAACCCACACCTCCCTGTCATGCGCACTTGAGTGGTATATCGATGTGTTGATGAAAAGACGGGATCATCGCCGACACGTCTTCACTTGCATTCAAAAAGGAAGGGTATTAACAAGTAGAAGAACGGTGTACAAAAATGCCGAATCCTGGAACATCTCTTGGTGCCAATGTGAGAAGTCACCCGACTGACCAAGAACTCTGACTTTATATACCTTTCTAACTCCCCCTTCTCCGGATAGAGAGGAGCCTTAAACCAGATGTTAAATGACCTTTTGACCAATCCATTAACCTTTAAGGTATTTGAAGTCACCATAGCCAATCTTATGTTAACCAGACACACACCATAAAGTCAGATGATTTCTAAAATAGGACATAGGGTCTATTAGTAGAGCAGAGAGACACATTCCTTAAATTACAAACAAAACACACATACAAAGAAGAACATAATACATAATGATAATACAAGATATTAAAACTAAGTGTAGCGCTTCCTATGTATCCTGGCGCAAAGATACAGCACTAAGGGTTCTTTAACTTTGTTATGTCTGATGCTATTAACTATAGGATTGCTTTCTTTGTTATAACCTGTAACCCAGCTTACCTGACACACTCCTCAGAAACCATGAACTGAAAATGACACAGGAGTTTAGTGTTTTTACTTTGATACCTCTGATGTTAAACCACTGTTTTAAAGCTTTTTTAACACTATTTATTAACTGGACACAAGAGGAATTATGACTTAAAACACATGAATTATTTATTCACACAATCAAAAATATGTAGGTAGGTTAGGGTTTGAATGAAGTGAATTTAGAAACACAAATGTTACTCTCTTTCTGTTAGAGCATGACTAACTCAATTTAGAGTATTTCAAGAAAATCACATAGGTGACCTTTAATCTCAGAAAATAAATAAAACCAAAAACCAGGCAAATGCCCTTTAAATTCACCTATGCACTGCTATCACTGTTAATTGCACAGAATATCTCACCCCTTCATGTAAACTTGTAAACCTCGTTCAAAACGAAAATATGACTCAGTTACTCCAACCTGAATCTTTTCAACACAGAATATTACTTTTCAAAGTTAGTGTGGGCCCACATAAAAATAATAATACAAAAGCCGGCAAAGAAAATAATAAACCCCCCGTTGCAGGCCTGTTAGTGGATGAGTTGTGAGGTGTTGTGAAGCGTTGGCGACGCTGTGTCCGATGCAAGGGGGCAGTTGTCGGTCTGAGAAGTGAAGCTCACTTCCGCGTTCAAAAAACTGCAATCCCCGCCGATTCCTGTGGGGGCTGGTACCGGAAGTGAGCAACTCTCCATAGACCCCCATGTTAAAATCGCCGACTTTACAGCTTTCAAAAACATATTTACAGCCTGGTACCAAAACGGTTTTTGGTCTCAATCGATAGTGTCTACCCCCGTACACACTCTGAGGGGGGTGAATTTTTTTTTAACTCTACCGTTTTGCTGTTATTCGGATAAGATTCTGGCCAATCAGGGTGTGGAAACGTTCAGCTGCAGGTCCGTAGCGGCACAGAGACAGGCTGCTTCGAGGCCAGTGGGCGGGTTCTCGGCCGGCCAATCCAACATGGCGCTGTTCAAACCGCCATGTTTGAGGCACAAAAACGACTGCACAAAACCAATGGGTGACGTCACGGATGCTACGTCCATTCTTTTTACAGTCTATGGTCCGATGCCGTACTCACTCACTCACGCTGAACCAGTCTCTAGTCTCTGTACCTGCAGCCGCTGATACAGGCAAAGTCCAGTCCGAGACTCACTGAAGCCGCTCGTTAACCTCTCGTTGCCGCGACGACGTCCGCCGACGTTGGAGGAAAGACACGGCAGGTCTCCCTCAACCACCACAGCTCACCCGAGTTGGTCAAATCCCACGGCGCACGGACTTGGACTCCGTCCGAGCGTCACAGTCTGTCCATGAAGCACTAGCACAACATTAGCAGGCGTGCTATCCTGTAGCCGTCTGGAGAGTGGCTCGTTAACTCCGTAGCTTCGTAGCTCACAGTCTTTCGCACAGTGTATATCAACTAACTCTGCACTTGACGTAAGAGTAAGGTTACACTCAATAAACACACTTTACATTAGCGAACTTAGCTGCAGACTAATCGCTATGGCGAGGAGGAAAACCCACAGCGGCCATGCTTCGGAGCACACCTCAATTCTCCTCCCCTCTCTCTTTTCCTTTTTTCTCCACCCCTATTGTCCCGCCCCTTGGCCAATCCCCACAGAGAAAACTTTACATTTCTGCTTACTGACCAATAGTAGCAGGGCAAAATAAAAACACCAAAACAAACAAGTTAGTCTGATTTACCTCGTGTTGAGGAAACTACTCTTCACACACACATTGTAAGAGTTTTTTGTTTTTAAAGGAATATTGCACTATTTTACTTCTGGGATTTACTCCCTGGCTACATAAGAATTTGAGGTGTATAATACACTACACTTGCCAGTCAGCCAAAGGGACATCCACTTGGCCGAGTGGCCAGGCCACATGATCAATTGGAGTCATGGTGACATGAACCTCAACTGTCACATATGCTAAGTTTGTGTACCTCAGTTCCTCAGTAACTACTCATTAGTTAGGGTCCGGGCAACTGTAAGCTGCCAAGGACACTATTGTATTCCTAGGCGTTCTTTCTTTCTTCTTTCTTTCTTCTTTTTTTCCAAGGAAGTCATACTTCCCATGGGCGAAAACTCACCAAACTTTGCACAAAGGTCCAGTCCCATGGCGGATTCACTCAACTCCAAGGACATGTGCCCCCTCCTCCCAGGGGCACATGTTAAAAACTTTAAAAATTCCTACCAAGCCAACGGTAGATGCTACAGCTGTGAAACTTCACCACAATGTAGCCTAGATACTGCTGAAACTTTTGTCAACGTAAACTTATTACAAATTATGAAGTCCATCACTCTGTTTTTTTCAATAAGAGTAAAACTTTTAAAATGTATCTCCTCCTACAATTTTTGCTCAATTGTCACCAAACTTGCTCCAGAGCATCTCCAGACTGTCCTCCACAAAACTTGTTTCTCGGATTTTTGATTAAGCAAAAAATTGAGCCTACAGTGCATGAAAACTTTTGACTGTAAACACTACTGTAAACATATACCATCAAATTCCTGCTAAATACATTTTCTATCTTTCTGAAAAAACTGAGAATATTATAGAGTCATGGTTGATGAAGTTTGGAAAATATCAGAATTTTATCTCAAAAACTGAATTTTCTAGAACATTTTGAATTCTGCTCTCATGGGATCAACTGCAGCCAATGTAAAGGTGATGTTTTTAAACATCACATTTTCTCTTGAGAAGCAAAACACTTAAAATTACAAACAAATCACCAACATTTCCATGCTGTGTAGATGCAATTTATGTATCAACAGATTTTTTTGTTTAGATATTAGAATTTCTGACATTTTGACCATTTCTGAAATCTGCCTCCACAACAGCTGCCTGAACACTGACTCCCTGAGTCTGTTTGAGAAGACACACACCATGTCTCACTTCCAGATAATTAGCTCAGTGAGTTACTGTAAGTGTTGGTTTGTGGTGCCAGACGATGTGGGTTTGATCCCCATCACAGGAGATAAGAATATTACATCAATATACCTGATAGTCTTTGTACAAAATCTTAGATTCATAGCAGATGATGTTTGACACAAACATGAGAATTTTACCTCAGAAACGTTGCCTGCACAACAGTGAATGGTTTACTCAATTTGTGAAGCCACCGTGGCACTGCCACTTGACAATTAGTTCAGTGCGATAGACAACGGTCTTTGATTCCAGAGATTGTGGGTTCAATCCTCAGCTGGTGCAAAAGTGAACATTACAAGGTCAGTTAACCTGTCTTCCTGTTTGTTGTTCAGAATTTGCCTAAATTTGCCAAAATTAGCCCGGACCCGACCCATTGCTGTGCAGCAGCTATAATTAGTGTCCGGGCAGCGACAGCTGCCAAGGACACTATTGTATTTGCTGATATTCTTCTTCTTCTTCTTCTTCTTCTTCTTCCGAGGAAGTCATACTTCCCATGGGCGAAAACTCACCAAACTTTGCACAAAGGTCCAGTCCCATGCCAGATTCACTCAACTCCAAGGACATGTGCCCCCCCCCTCCCAGGGGGGGCACAATAAGCGTTTAAAATTAAAAACTTTAAAAATTCCTACCAAGCCAACAGTAAATGCTACAGCTGTGAAACTTCACCACAATGTAGCCTAGATACTGCTGAAACTTTTGTCAACTTAAACTTATTACAAATTATGAAGTCCATCACTCTGTTTTTTTCAATAAGTGTAAAACTTTTAAAATGTATCTCCTCCTAATTTTTGCTCAATTGTCACCAAACTTGCTCCAGAGCATCTCCAGACTGTCCTCCACAAAACTTGTTTCTCGGATTTTTGATTAATCAAAAATTGAGCCTACAGTGCATGAAAACGTTTGACTGTAAACACTACTGTAAACATATACCATCAAATTCCTGCTAAATACATTTTCTATCTTTCTGAAAAAAATTGAGAATATTGTAGAGTCATGGTTGATGAAGTTTGGAAAATATCAGAATTTTATCTCAAAAACTGAATTTTCTAGAACATTTTGAATTCTGCTCTCATGGGATCAACTGCAGCCGATGTAAAGGTGATGTTTTTAAACATCACATTTTCTCTTGAGAAGCAAAACACTTAAAATTACAAACAAATCACCAACATTTCCATGCTGTGTAGATGCAATTTATGTATTAACAGATTTTTGTTTAGATATTAGAATTTCTGACATTTTGACTATTTTTTAAATCTGCCTCAACAACAGCTGCCCGGGCGCTGACGTCTTGAGTGTATTTGAGAAGACACACACCATGTCTCACTACCAGATAATTAGCTCACTGAGTTGAGCGCTGGGCTGTGGTGTGAGGGGTTGTGGGTTCAAGACCCAGCATGGGTGACGACGACAATGACACATAAAAATGCCAGAATCCTCACGGTGACATCACAGCAAGTCTCTAAATTAAAAAAGCAAACAGATCGGACCATGGTCTAAAGCTCACCACAACCCGAATGCTGCTCTCATGGGAACAACTGCAGTCAATCCACGAGTGACACTTTTAAACATCAGATTTTCTCTTATGAAGCAAAACAAATCACCAACATGTCCATGCTGTCTAGATGCAATTTATGTATTATCAGATTTTTTGTTTAGATATTAGAATTTCTGACATTTTGACCTTTTCTGAAATCTGCCTCCACAACAGCTGCCCGGACGCTGGCTCTATGAGTCTGTTTAAGAAGACACACACCATGTCTCACTTCCAGATAATTAGCTCAGTGAGTTAAGTGTTGGTTTGTGGTTCCAGACGAGGTGGGTTCGATCCCCAGTTCAGGTGATAAGTATATTACATCAATATACCTGATAGTCTTTGAACAAAATCTTAGATTCATAGCAGATGATGTTTGACACAAACATCAGAATTTTACCTCAGAAACGTTGCCTGCACAACAGTGAATGGTTTATTTAATTTGTGAAGCCACCGTGGCACTGCCACTTGACAATTAGCTCAGTGCGATAGACAACAGTCTTTAGTTCCAGAGGTTGCGGGTTCAATCCCCAGCTTGTGCAGAAATGAACATTCCAAGGTCAATTAACCTGTCTTCCTGTTTCTTGTGCAAAATTTGCCCGGACACGACCCATTGCTGCGCAGCAGCTATAATTCCTCATTAGTTCTTCATTAGTTCCTCATTAACTGCTGTAATTTTGTGTACCTTATTGTAAAGTGTTACTGAGCAGGTCACATTCATTTGTGGGATTATAATATACATTTATTGAAGCCACTCAAGGCACCTGCAGACAGGGGGAGAAGACACACCCAGAAGACGATACATGGACGAAGATACACACCGAGAGGATGACACACATGGGACATCACAGCCTATGGTTTATGACCTACATAGAGTAAAACAAACAAGTTGTCTCCAGATACCTATATCACAAAAAATCCTTAATCGCTGTCCTTGAAGAAGAGAATGTACTAACATTGGCTTCATACAAACTCAAATGGAAAATGAGTAATTGCCATAAGGAGCTATTGAAACAACTGAATGCAATAAATGAAATGAGATAGTGAGATGTGATGGTGGTTTTCTTTCTATTATTATGTAATTGTATTGACGCAAGAGTGAAAATTTATACAGTTTGCTTTTGTAGAAATATCACTTTTGCTTTCATAGAAGTTACTGCCCTTAAACATGCTACAGCCAGATCTAGTTCATCGCCCACCAATATTGTAAAAGATCACACTAGAGGCAATTCAATTTTTTTTTTGGGTTTAATTTCTGAATATTGTAAAAACTGTAATATTTCTACATAATGCATAATTTACACTCTTATCTCTATCGGTTTAAGCCTGTGTCAGGGTTAAAATTAAATACATTTTAATATGGGGTGGCATCTGACAGCAGGTTCAGGATTTGTTTCCTGTGTCTGGGACTTTTCGTGGTGGACTTTGCATGTTCTCCTTCTTCCTTAACGGGTTCTCCCCAGGCACTCTGGCTTTCTCTCACAGTCCAAAGACAAATTCAATCTTACTGTTACAGTTGGTCAAAAGGCCAGCGAAAAATTTTGATGCGCTTTTACATGAAAATATGAAGGTATTCTTGACTATCTTTCCCATATTTGTGAAAAAAAAAACAACACTAAAGGTGCTAGGTAAGGGAAGCACTCAACACTACACTACACTACACACTAATACAATGGACAACAACAAAAATACCAACCCCATAATAATAATAGTAATAAATATCAAATAGTCCAAAAAACCTTTTCATATGGACAAAAACAAACAAAAAAACAACAAAGGGAAAAAAAATGGTGTACCTTAAAGAGTTGATATCACAAAAAAATGAATGTAAAGCAAATTTAATGTATAAATTGAAAATGAAACCAGCCTAAGGCCGCGTTCAGACTACTAGCCAAATTCCGATTTTTAGCACATCCAGATTGGAACCGGATGGCTCTTTTTAAGTCTGAACAGTCACAAATCACATGAAAAACCAGATCGAAACCACCTTCGGGAGGAAGTTTCAAATCACATTTAGACAGATGCTTCTCATATTAGCCTGAACAACTCCAAACACTCTCACTTTCCTTCTTGTTACTTTTTTACGACCTTACTTTTTTTCAGGAGTGATGGCGCGCTCCCAGTTCTGGGGTGCTGGAGTGTCCCACCTCTATGGCCACACACACATACACACCTAGAGTCTCTGGTACACACACACAACAGGCAGGCTGAGGTTGAAATTGCTAGTGCAGCTGCAGCGCTGGGCAGATCAGGACTGTGCTGCAGCGAGAGTAGCCACCGCGTCCAGGAGGCATCGCCTGACTAACCCTAGCCTCAGCTCCTATGCTGTTGCTATAGCAACCTGTCAGATCGGTGAATAATGTGGCCCAGTGCGAACAGAGCAAAATCTTATTTGGACACTTGCTAAAAACAGTGTGGACAGTCAGCCCTAAAAATCTGATTTGAGAGGGAATCTGATTACTATATTGTTGAGTTTAGTATTCTAGTTATTATTCAATGGGCTAAAAGCTTAGAAGTGGCTGTGTCATTCTGTCCAGGATCCTGGAAGTTTCCTCATACAGAAACGTGGTCAGTTCAAAAGTTCAACACTGTCATTATTTATGGCTGACCACTGAAAAATGAACTTGTTGAACTCATCCAAAAGATATATCACACTAAAAATCAAATTATTTTTTTAATACCACAAATGGCAGTCAGTATCTACTTGCACTTCAAAGGGAAATCAATTATTGCTGGCCCCACAGTCCCCAGAACAGCATCAGCAGGAAGGATGCAGTGAGACTGATCTTTTGGCTTACTCCACTTGAAGCTGTCAATTAGAAGAAGGAGAAGAAGAAAAAAAATTATTGTAATGAATAATTATTTAGGCTCTGAAATTATTTTTGATCCATGAGCATGTAAAAATCTTACATATGACATCAGTCACAATGATGGAGCTGCCTTCGATATCGAATCCTGAGATAGCTGAACCAGCACTGATCAAAACACTCTCAATCTGAGTATCATTGGGAAAAGATGAGCTGCCGAAGCTGATGATTATGTCGTTAATGATTGATCCATTTCTTTGGGGGGAAAAATAGAAATGTAAGAGAAATGACATGTATGCCACATTTCTTAAATTGTACCAAAGTAAGCCAGGACCCCCTTCCAAAAGACATTCTGAATCTCAATGGGATTATTCCTGGCTAAATACAGGTAAAATAAAAATAAAAAGTCTCAAGAAATTACCTGAATGCTACCACATCCAAGGAATTGAAGGAAGAGGGAAATTCAGTCTGGTACAAAGGTTCAAGCTTCAAAAACAAAACACACAGTAAAATATTATCTGCTTAATGTATTGGAAATTTATTATGGT